>OU744731.1:38284481-38800944 GCA_916613615.1 Steromphala cineraria | reverse complement strand
TGTGAATACCATTACTCTGCAATCAAAGGTTATTATATAAAGTTCATCATCAAATATGCACATATTCTCCCAGTCGATGTGTATTGACCGAAACAATGTTCTCTCCCTACTAATTAATGACATGCGATAAATCTCCTTCTCATCTTGTGAGGGTATGTACATCCAATCACTGTATGGTTCGATATATACATCAAAACCCTTAAATGATCTTATTTTATGCCCAACATAACTGAAAACATGAATGATATACTGCTTATTTATATAGAGTAATACAGGAAAGCACTACTTATTTTCAGAAGCTGTTATAATCGTCTTGGAATTCAATGTATTAGAAAAGGTTTTAATGATTATGAAAGTTCTGATTCTAAATGTTCTTTATGTAATGTAACCGAAGATGAAATCCATATTGTATATCAGTGCCCAATGTATCAAACTCTTCGTGTTGATGTACCGCTTCTATTCAATAATAACAGAAATATACATGGTCTTAAATATTTAATGAACTCTAATGATTATGCTTACATGTTAGGAAAATTCTTGTATAATGTATTTCGTGTACGAGGAGAAAGGATCTAATTCGCATGTGTATATTTTCATGTATGATATTTATTTAATGTGCTGTATTATGGGTCATTTGGCCTTGAAACAATAAAACTATTGAATTGAATTGAATTGAAAACTTTCATTTCAAATTCTGCAAATGTCTTAACATACTAGAAGGGGGTGCAGTGCCAATTTACAAGAGATTTTCCTTATCTTTTTATTTTTTACTCAAAGATCAAAATTTGTCTGACCGATTGCAGAATTCATCCAGTTCTTTCAATTTAAATACATTTTTGGTGGGCGTCAAACTCTGTGTAAGAGACGTCTATTAATGGTTTGGATAATGGGATGTATGGGAAGTTAACACTGCTATAGTGGGTCAGGTATGTATGGACGAGGTTGTTAAAGCTACGCTCACTTTTTAACTCATCAGGCCTTTTTATTGGTCGTGTTGCCCCTTATAAGGGTCACGCCCTTAAAACATATTTTTTCAGAACCATAAAGCCTTAAAATTTGTGTACAGACTCTTTTACTAGAAAGGATTATAAGTTGTAGCTTTTGTGGCCCTGTTCAATTCAATTCTTTTATTCGGTATAAAGGCCCATGTACAGATAACAATCTTATTGTGACAGATGTATATCATGTCAAACATTTCTCAAATATAATGCTTCCTTAATGAACTTAGCAATATTTAACAAAATGTTTTCCTTAGTACATCTTAAAAGTGTATAAAACTTATTCATATTCGTTGAAATGCAATAATTACTGTGGGATATATTTTAATCTAAGATGAGAATTTAATGGACATTTCAGAAGGAAGTGATACTCATCTTCTATACAACCTAACGCAAAAAATTTACATATCCCATCACACCGTGCAATGTTGCCCCTACTAAGAGGGGAACAACATTGGCCACACCCTAAAACAAACTCGAATGTATCTGATCAGCTACAGAGTCAATGGCTCTATTTTTTCTATTTGAGGTTATGTATCCCTGCACAAGTACAACAATGTACATGCATCTTTATGACAGACATCAATTATATTATAAATCATTCTGAAATCACTCAAAATTAGGCTATGGAATTGTGGGCTGTGTCCATGTGCTGTCGGATTTAGCAGGATGTTTCATTAGTATGGCCCGTGAGACAAGTCACGTGACAAACCAAACGGGTGTTACGGAGGAACTTGACCTAGAAGTACAACGGCTAATCGACTCGTAATTTAAATTTCAAATTTTTCAGTAACAAGCATTAGTAGGGACAATTCAAAACATGCACATTGTGAGTTGTGTCTGCGTCTTAAAATACATTTATCTATAACAAAGTGACTCATGTTAATTTTTTTTTCACCAACAACATTAATGGGGAACCCTGATACGAAACAACATCATAGTATAGGTGGCGCTGCGGAATTTCCGTCCTTGTTGATAGCTCGGTATGTCCCTGGTGCCGTCAAAATGCCGTGAGCGACAGTGACGTGTTTTATTTTGGTGCCGACTTTTGTTCATAATGATTATGTTAAGATGATATTTCAAGCTTAATAGCGACCTAAATATGTTTCCGAAATACTTTTGATTAAATGAAAGTAATCAAACAATGTTGTGTTTAATATGATACTCGTAAATCGCAGGCACGAATATTCCGAACCCGAAAGTAAAATGAGTATTGAGTTTGCCGTTGATCTCGTTTTAAAAACAACGACGTTCATTGTTTTGTTAAGTGATAAAGATTAAAGTTTTTTTTTTTATAAAACAGTATTAGCATGCAATAATTAACTCTGGAAATGGAATGCCCTAACAAACCGAGAGTGCTACAGTGTCCGTGTATCATTTCGAAAAATAATCATATCCTTGTTTTTCGTGATAAAATGTTGTCACATAATTTTGACGCTCCACCGAGCGGACTAGTACATCGGGGTTCCCCATTCCCATTCTTTTTGTCGCAGAGTTGTCTCCCTTGACAACTGACGCTAAACTCAACACAGCGTTAGTTGCGTTTCACACTGCGCTGAGTTAGTACAGATGGCTTTGTATGACTTCGTATATCGAAAATGAATCCCAAGTGAAGAATTAAGGGATCTTAAGGGTAATAAATTAGTTACACGGTGTTTTGAAAGGGTGTACAGGACTGTAAGACCCTTGTAGAGTTTGGCTGCGCCTTAGGAAATACAAACTCTACAAGGGTCGTACATTCCCTTGCTACCTTTCAAAACACTGTGTAAATAATAATATTTCTAATTTTACATGAACTTTTTTTCAGATGCAAAATCTTGTTATGACAACACACAGTGGACATGCGAAGGGCATTTATTTCTTATCTCGAGCTCGACACGCATGCATTTCATGCTTAGAACAGTCATGTTGTACATCCTTAATACTACTCTATTCATACATCAGAATAAGCTAAGATCTTAAATGTTTCCTTCTTTATCTCTTCGAACAAGTGATATATTACTCACTCATTACCATAGTTTTCTAAGTGTACAGCTTCGACAGTCCTCCCACACAAACTGTCCGTGCATTGTCCGAAACAATACAAACACTTTGTTACATTCCACTAAGAGCTTGTTGCCGATGGAATCCATTCATAAAAATTTCCTTTTCATTATCAATATCAGGACTCTTGAGGCTTAACTAAAAAGTACTAATATCTAATGCAAAGACACTTTTCTTAATCTGTCTTAAACACAGTTAAAACGACCTATCATCAAACAACAAATTACCTGCAAGAATAATCACAGAATAATCAGTTTTGACAGTAATGACAAATCAAATCACCAAAATCGACAGGAAGAAGCCAATATTTGTGAGACAAAGAGTGCTATCAAAGCAAACATTATCTACATCCGGGTCAAGTTCTTGCGTCATCGTCTTCCAACAGCATTACATAACAGATACATGTTTTGTGAAAAAAAAGTCGATAAAACTTTAGGAAGCCGTTTTCCTGAAGTGGATATTCGACCAATAGAGCTAGTTATCGTCCCTGTTTTGAGAAACTTCAATATGTTCAAACGCCATCGAAAGTGTTTTAAAACCCGGAGGGTTAATCGTTCACTCTTTAGTAAAATCTGGTTCGGTGAACAACCTCACTATCATCCAAAATTGTGAGGTGAAAAACAGCGTTTGTCAGTATTGTTTACTTTCTGAAAATTAAAATTTGGCCTTTTATTTTATTTGAAAGGTCAACAGATTTGGTTGAGAGGGTGTTATAATGTAAGTTACTATATCAAGCCCACAAGATCTGCTTAATTCGTTGTCTTAAGAGAATTTGACCGAAAGTCTGAACATCAACAACATTTACGAACGTCCAGTGCATCATGTTTTTAGTCTGACATGGGGGGGGGGGGGGGGGGGAGTTTTCAAGCATGATGGCGTTCAATCACATATAGAACGGAATTGCTAAACATTATAACATAACAATAAACTTTAACGCCAAATTTTGGATAAATAACACACAAGAACAGAACAAAAACTGATGTCAACGTGTTTGCCAACACTTTGTCTACAGCCTTGTTAAATTTCACTTTCTTACCATCTAAATTATGTGATATTTTTGCTCTCAACTAAATGTTAATATATTCTTAGAAAAATGGTTTATGCCTTTCCCTTTTTAAGAGAAAATATACACTCAAATTATCAACCAATGAGAGGTCGTTTTAAAATGTCCAATTCCTCTGTGGTGATTTGAAAAGCTATGATTTCATGTGTCATTATGAATTCAATCACGTCCAAATTATGTAAAACATTAATCCTAACATCAAGGTGTTAAAATGTACATAACAATTAAAGGTAAAGATATCTAAAGTAGTGGTACCTCATTGACAATTTATATTTCTGAAGTTGCATCGGATTCCTGTTCTGTTTTAACCCATGATAGTAAGTCACAAGCCAGGTGACTGGTACTGTATCTAAATGGAAACATCAATTGTTTCGAACCATATCCTGACAGAGACGCTGGCACATTTTCAGTCAATTGGGAATTATGTCTCTGGAACTGTCGGCCAAAGCCCAAAGAACGATTCATCTCAACACCAAAATAGATTGAATTACACTGTAAATTACACAGAATTACACCCGCCATAGTTAATCAACGACTGGGAAAAAAATCACTTAATGTTTCTAAAAGCGTTTCTTAACATTGAAATTTTTTTTATTGGTAAGTGATGATAAATCACGTTTTATTTCATATCTTGAAAATAATATTAATAATCTACATGTTAATACATGTAGGGAATCTTAAAGATTTTATACATTTAAAAATTACTATAAATGACGCATATGAAGTCATCTGAAATCTTACATTTTAAGACAAAAAAGCATGTTTCAATAAATTTGTACTTAGATAGTAGAAGGATATTGTTATGGCGAAGGATTTATGTTTTATATACTCTGCATATAAATCAAAAGGAACTGATTAAAGACAATTCTCTTAAATTGATCTTGCAAAATAGTTTTTGTTTTAAAATTGAAAATCTCATTTATTTCAGCATGCTTACGATAACATGCTGTCAAACTTCTTTTGAAGCAAATTTACATCAATAAAAAAAACATAAAATAGTTCTTGCAAACAAGAAACTGTTTATATGCAGTTTTGAAACTGAAAAGTTCTATTTTAGCATGCTAGTGATAACAATAGTATTCCATAAAAAATTTGAATAACTTATACAAAATTGACAAAAAGTTTAAATACACATAAATATGTATGTAAATATATATATATATATATATCCATATTTATATTCACATTCCTTGTTCAATTACGTAAATGGCGACTAAACAACATAAACACCTTTGTGATGTGATAAGCAGCGCCAAACTGCACAAAACCATCTTCACAACACCATGACCGAAATGTGAATATTTCATAATCTCCAAATTTCGCCCTTGACATCACTCACGGGTCACATTTTCTGTGCTAGCAAATCAGCCCACTGCCAGCCTGTCGAATAGGCCAATCCAAAGACAGCTTCTTAAATAAAGTTTGACTGTCTTGTAATCTTGCAGAGAAAATGACTTCTCAATTAACAAATAATTTATATCAAGTACACAAATTACTTTTGTTTCCTTTTATTCAGGGAGAAAAAAATCTTCAGTTGAGTGATACATTGATTTTTACTTTCTTTGCATTCTTGGTGCTCAGTAACCAAATGAAAACAATCCAGCAGACGGAATTTTGATCATTAATATCACTATCATTGTTTTCAAAAGATTGTCTGCTAGTCTTTTTTTATTTGTTCCGAATGTAAACGACGATTTCATTGGCTATTATTGAAGGAGCTGATATGGTGGAGAACTTGTGATCAAAATATGTATAGCTGCTTCGTTTCACAGGTTTTCTATGCGGTGAAGTCAATGTCGAAGACGGAGACAAGCTTGACGTTTTCAGAAGATGACACAATGTGCAATCTCAACTCTTTTGGCGCCGCTTTTGTCACAGCGACGCCATGGCCCCTTATGTCTATGACATTATAAATTTGAACAAACTCATCGCATTCTAAGCGACTAAAACATTTACATGACGACAGAGTTACCATAATTGATAATTTCTATGTTTAAAAAATGTGACTAATTCATAAAACGTTTTTTACAGAATGAATTTAACAGATGAATGACACGTTCAAATATTAGTCAAAGGTGGAACTCCCTAGGGACATACAGGGAAAATACAACTCTGTGTCTATCTGCCCATATTGAAAATATCAATTTTAAATGACACAACCATCAACATTGCAATATTAAGTCATTAACAAATCAAATGGTCAAAATCGAAACTACAATGCAAGAAATTATTTATAATTGTCTGATACCAAGCAGCATAAGCAGTATTTTTCCCCTTTTTCAAATGTTTCTACATATGTTGTATTCAATTCTGTGAATACCATTACTCTGCAATCAAAGGTTATTATATAAAGTTCATCATCAAATATGCACATATTCTCCCAGTCGATGTGTATTGACCGAAACAATGTTCTCTCCCTACTAATTAATGACATGCGATAAATCTCCTTCTCATCTTGTGAGGGTATGTACATCCAATCACTGTATGGTTCGATATATACATCAAAACCCTTAAATGATCTTATTTTATGCCCAACATAACTGAAAACATGAATGATATACTGCTTATTTATATAGAGATGTCTCCTGTTTATGTCTACTGCAATACTTCCTGGTGGCCAATCGGTTGTTTTAAACTTAGTTACATTTAAACCATAGGGAGACATTGAAAAAATATTAAAATGATATGTAAACCTAGAACAAGTGATAAAGAATACTCTGTCGCCTCCCATACCAATCCCTCCTCGAATGTTTTTCTTTATCATTCTAATGTTATTTAAATTCACTGATGCTATAAAGAGCATTTGACTCTTTTTGAAGATCAGTTTCTTTGAAGCAGGAACATATGCTATGTCGTCAGCACCTTTAAATTTGTTAAGGTATTGCGATACAGATAAATCTCTTAGGGAAATTTGCTTTATGTCTCCAGGTTCTTGCTTCACAATGAGAAGTTTGTGGCCGAGTTCAGCATTGACTTTTGGTGATTCTGCAAATAAACGTTTCAAGGGTTCTAAATAGCTTTCTAAAACATGTAAATGGTGTCATTATAAAACAATTTTATTACTCGATCGTGTAAGATACCGCAGTGCAATATTTATACGGCAATATTGAACTAGTGTAATATCACAATACAAGTATGATGTCACAGTATTGAGTGGTTGTGACGTCACAATGTAAGTGCACCGTCACAATGGCTGCCGGGTCCTGAAATTTTAGTTTCAGCACATTTTCGGCAAGGTTGCTTATTTTTAGGGCAAGTAATAAACAGAATACCAATTTTCCTTCCATTTAATACTGTTTTTTTTATTAAATTCGTGATTTGATATCAAACTCGCTTTCGAACTTTTTTTACATCATTAACTCGTTAAATAAAAATAGTATTACATGGAAGGTTGTTTAGAATCCTCTATATTTTATAAAACAACACATGACATGACAAAGGAGATTCAGAAATAAGTAGTGAAGAAGTGTCATATTGACCAAATGCTATACACATGTTTGTCTTGACTCATAGGTTATTGTCAAAAGTGATCAAATGAGCGTCATAACATTGGGTGGTGAACGTCATATTGTCCATCTCACTACGCAAACCCTAAAACACCAGTTTTATACGTTGCTGCTGACCCTTGAGTTTTCTGTGCTTGCTCTCTTGCCTGTAGGGGCACTTAGGCAGCACAGAAAAATAAAGGGTCAGCAGCAAGGCAAAAAATTACAGTACAGAAACTGTAGTTATAGGCTTTGCGTAGGAAGATGCATATCGTCAAGTATTGAAAATCTAAGGGAAGTCATAGGTGTGTAGTAAACAGAAAAATGACATTTTCACCTGAAGAAATATTCGACAAGAAATAGAATCAGCTTTGATATAACCCAAACGAGCAAAAATGGAAGACAAAAAACTTCACCCTTGTGAAGACACTGAGCTTTCTGAAGACCAAGTTATTGCATTTGAAGAAGAACTGTAAAACAGATTAAACTGGAAATCTACATGCATTTAGATGGTTTGCAGAAACCAGAGGAAATTAAATACTTTTTGCCTGTGCTTGCTCTCTTGCCTGTAGGGGCACTTAAGCAGCACAGAAAAATAAAGGGTCAGCAGCAAGGCAAAAAATTACAGTTCAGTTGAGTGGTTGTGACGTCACAATGTAAGCGCATCGTCACAATGGCTGCCGGGTCCTGAAATTTTAGTTTCAGCACATTTTCGGCAAGGTTGCTTATTTTTAGGGCAAGTAATAAACAGAATACCAATTTTCCTTCCATTTAATACTGTTTTTTTATTAAATTCGTGATTTGATATCAAACTCGCTTTCGAACTTTATTTACATCAATAACTCGTTAAATAAAAATAGTATTACATGGAAGGTTGTTTAGAATCCTCTATATTTTATAAAACAACACATGACATGACAAAGGAGATTCAGAAATAAGTAGTGAAGAAGTGTCATATTGACCAAATGCTATACACATGTTTGTCTTGACTCATAGGTTATTGTCAAAAGTGATGAAATGAGCGTCATACCATTGGGTGGTGAACGTCATATTGTCCATCTTACTACGCAAACCCTAAAACACCAGTTTTATACGTTGCTGCTGACCCTTGAGTTTTCTGTGCTTGCTCTCTTGCCTGTAGGGGCACTTAGGCAGCACAGAAAAATAAAGGGTCAGCAGCAAGGCAAAAAATTACATTACAGAAACTGTAGTTATAGGCTTTGCGTAGGAAGATGCATATCGTCAAGTATTGAAAATCTAAGGGAAGTCATAGGTGTGTGGTAAAAAGAAAAATGACATTTTCACCTGAAGAAATATTCGACAAGAAATAGCATCAGCTTTGATATAACCCAAACGAGCAAAAATGGAAGACAAAAAACTTCACCCTTGTGAAGACACTGAGCTTTCTGAAGACCAAGTTATTGCATTTGAAGAAGAACTGTAAAACAGATTAAAGTGACACAGAGTATCTTTCTTAAAATTTTATTTGGTTTTGATAAGCTACAAAATATCTAATATGCTGATTGAAGTTCATATCTCATCACTGGACTTGCAACTATATCCATTTATGCATAATATCTCTAAAATGCTTGATTTTATGGAAAAATCAAGAAAACAACTCAAATACGTTTAATATTCGAAATTATGCATCCAATTAATCTACCTATAAGTTACAATACCTAATAAACACTATCGAATCGAATATATCTTCCTGTCAGCTTATGACAAGGTTTCAAAGTTACGTTTGGCGAAATTGCGCGCGCCACTCGAGCCACATTGTCCGGTTTTCGATCAAAATCCCGACTTTAAATGGCCGTATTTTCGCTCTTATGTACTGATTGACCTCTAACTTGTTGTTTTCAGTAACAGTTAGTGGTTCCCGATGTAATAACATCGATTTCAAAATTTGACATATGTGATCCTATCAACATACTCTGTGTCTCTTTAAACTGGAAATCTACATGCATTTAGATGGTTTGCAGAAACCAGAGGAAATTAAATAATTTTTGTCTCGTGTAACACATTGCAATATTGGTGTTCAAGAACCAATTGATAATGAATAATGCAATGAAAGGATTATAAACAAAGTTTGATTATTATTATCTTTATAACTTACTATTATATTAACCTTCAAAGATTAACGTTTGTTTTTGTCCAAATGCCAATGAAATATCGACTGTTAAAGAAAGATTAATCGTGTTAACCAATTGTGAATTACTTCTTTGAGATGCATCTTAGAAGTTTGAATGACAACTTCTTTGTTCGTTATATGCGACGTTTTGACACTGATTCTTTTTGTGAAAAAAAAAACGTCGCATACAATGATCAAAGAAGTTGTCATCCATATATTCCTCTACATTACAATTGTGAAGAGATCAATAATAAAACAATATCGGCGTACTTACCTATTCGACAAATGAACCCTCTACTTTTACTTTGAAATATCATAGCTTTGGGTGAACACTTTTCATCTGCCAGTTTGTAGGGTGTATCTTTTCTCTGGAAAATATTTCAATTTCTTTTAGCATTTGGTCACTCCACATATACATATTACTTTAGGTACGAAAAATGTTTTGCAAATGTTAGGGATTAAACCAGTGTTATGTGTACAGTTTACAACTGATTTTGTTTCAGAAATTATAACCAAATTATAGCTTACAAAATAGAAAGAAACCACCTGTCCTATTAGAAAAGACAAACATGTGAACGCACCATTGTATCTTAGTATGGTCTTAATTATGATGCATAAGAAAATAGCAATTACCCTCGGTAAATGCTTTACAAAAGATAAAATGATGTGCAAATCTTTGTGAAGTATTGGTTTGGATTTATTTTAATAACTTCAACATATGACATATTACATAAATAAGAGTGGATATTCGTTGTTTTTATCCCCAATCATCAACCAATCAGAGATTGTTTGCAAAGTGATTAATTCCCAGATGCAAATATCTAAAAACTTTATTAAATAAAATGATTAATAACAACTAATTTAAATGATAAAAAATGAAACTGGTTTACAACATCAAAACAAGTTAAACATTAACCTTAACGTCAAGGTCGTAAAATTGATACAACTAAAGAAAAAGAAATCAGAAGTCGTTGCACCTTATTGACAGAATATATGTCTGTGGTGGAATCGAATTTCTGTTCTGTTTCATCCCCTGAAAGTAAATCACAAGACAGGTGTCCAGTACTGTATCCAAAACGGAAACATCCAACCATATGCTGACAGAGACGCTCGCACATTTTCAGTCCAATGGGAAATATTTCGCTGGAACTGTCGGCCATACCAGGAAGAATAATGAATGTCAACACCAAGATGAATTGAACAAGTTTTTGGTCCGCCATGGCTATTGTTCGACTGGATAATACCTTAGAATACTTTAAAATAACTGTATCGCTGTTTTTGGAAACATATGTCTTGTTTTATATCTTGATGTATATGAATAAAAATAAATCATTTTCAATACATTAAGAAAATCAGCAGTTCTATCAACTGTATTTGAAGAGTTACTTAATGAAATCGGCACTTTTCTTGACAAAATGACATTAATAAATAAGAATATGTTTTAAATGCTTTGCCAACTAAGAAAATGTTATTACTGATTTTTGACACATCTGTTTTATTTTATATCTTGATAAGTATTTAATATAAATAAATAATTTCCTATATATTTAGAAATTCAGCAGTCCCATTAACTGTATTTATACAATTACTTAATGAAATCGGCTCTTGTCAAAAGTTTACAAAAAGACATTAATCATTAAGGATAATTTTAGATGAAAGTAGGATATTGTTCTGCAGATGAATCAAAAGAAAATAATAATTCTTGGCTCTTGAGATATGGTTTAATGAAGTTTGGAAATTGAAAAGCTCATTTATTTAAGCATATATTTAGATAACAAGCTGTTCAACATCTTTCAGGCAAATGTACATTTATCATCTAAATGAAAAATTCAAATCTTCAAAGTTTTTAGTTAATAGTTGTTAAATTTAAAAAATAACATTAAAGGGTTTGATAAATATATCACTGCTCTTTGTAGGACGTGTTTTAAAAAGTGCCTGTAAATTATGATCTTGCTATGCCTTTCAAATTCAAACGAATGAACTATGAACAATGATTAATGTTTCGAGAACTTCAGACTTAACAAAAATGCCTTGTAATGCTGTAGCAAGACTCATCACATTCGTAGCACCTTTGAACGGCTTTATTTCTCATTGTTGTTGCTCTCTTTATCATGTTGTTGTAACAGCATCAAATGTTGTAAATACATATTTTACTGATTTCTAATTTAATTGTGAGCGAATACAGTATTCAATCAAGCATATATTTTAGCCGTATACTCCACACTAATCTTAAAGACCCATTTCCTGAGTTCAATATTTTAAAAAGTAATTTTTCTGTTTTCCTTTTATTTTTTGCAAAATTTAACGATCAACCAAAATTCATTAAATAGGAGATAATCTACATAAATGAACGAAACGGTAGCCGACATCTCACAACTTCCAGGTTCTGAATATATGCGTAAAAACCGTCTTTATGGCGCACGACTAGATTTTCTTTTCTTTTTCTTCGAATTAGGTAGTGTTGCTGCCTAAGTTGATACCCATCGAACGCAATTACGGTACTTGAGAAAGAGGGTTCGTTAAATGCTATGGCCTTTTTACAGGGTTTAGTGTGCTTTGGGCGTCGAAATAAGTATGTTATTGTTGATAAAAAAAATGTAAATGTTATATCAAAATTTTGACGAAAGATTTTTCTACCGAGTGATGTATTTATATTCTCAATAGCTATAAATTTCATCCCGAACCGCGTGCAAGTTTGATAATGGGTCTTTAAAGGGGCAGTAGCACGTTTTTTGATTATTTTATATTTTAAATATTTCACTTATAATTGTAAGTTAATGCCAAATGTATCATATGGACAGTGTCAACAATCTCATTACACAAGCCAATCATCCATAGTCAATGGACAAAGTATGAGGATTCACATAAAATCCATTGGCGGTCATTTTTGTGTGATTACCTTTAATTAATTTTTGTAAGAAAGGTTACGATATATATTTGAATAATTACTGCTTCATTTAGTTTGAGTACATTGTCTTTCAATTGGAACCATTTATTTTCATTTTCCTGACATCACCTTATATTCCCCCTAAAACGTGCTACTGCCCCTTTAACCTAAGTTTCACTCTCCAGCACTTGCATGAGTATTTCGCACTCACCCACTCACCATTGCACTATCAAACAATAGCCCAACGACCCGTCTGCTTTCTCAAGCTTAATGCTTTTCATCTTCTTTCTTTCTGGTTATACGATTTAGTTTTATGTTTTCATATCACTCCTTAGATTTATTATCAGGAGGTGCAGAGACAGTGTCTGTGCATTATGGTTTCACTATTTTGCGATCTTTGTGATATTCATAAGGATCTTTTTGAATTTGGATTCGTAATTCAAGGTTAGTTATGGTTCATCTTGTGTATTATATTCATATGTATTTCTAGCATTGTAGAGATATATTATTTTGGTTTGCTTTCATATCATGTATGTTAGGTAATTATTGGCTTTTGGATTTTTTTTCTAAGCGAATAAATTAGTGTTTTAATCTATGTGTTTATGGGCACAAAGTACAGTGTGTCCAGTTGTAATATTTCTGGCGTATAAACACATTACATGTGTTGTATCATTTTTCTAACTGAAACATTATTCAAATAACTCAATCCATGATGCACTATTGACTCGGTTTCATTGTCATACATAAATAATCAAAGATGTTACCAACAGTAACATTATTTCAACTGGTTTGTATAATAATCATGTTTTTTTTCATTTTGTAGATAAACAGGAATGACTCTCTTTGAATTTCGGTTTCCACAAAAATAACCCGATAGGACTGTCTCTTTAAGTCATTATTGTTTCTAGTGCTACATGGTGCTCATTGGTAGTCATAACAGTCATGATACTCTTTAATTATTTATTTGATATATACTAGCTTGAATTATTTAAATATTGATGAGAGGTAGGAAGCATGTCGTTTTCTTCTTAAAACAATATATCATATATCAAAATATGTACTACAATTGTACGGAATTTACCACCTTTTCAGTTGATTTTCTTGTAGTCAGATCTCTTTTCAGCTTGATCGATCATTAAATATTAATTCAACAATATCAGCAACTATTGCCAACTAAACTACATGTATATTTTTGGTTTATTCAGTAATGATTTCTTTTGTAAAAGTGTCTTTGTAAATATTTAATAAAATCAAGTGCATGTGTATTTCTCGTTGAGTAGAGTTCATATGTATCTCCAATAAATTACATATCTTAAATTTGTGAAATGAGATGATAAGGCTGGAAAATAACCTCTGGCCGAACGATATTTGAGATATTGACATATATTTACGAGGTCAAGGTCATTAGTCTATATACACCACATGAAATGTTTGATATTTCTTTCCTTTTAAAAAAATGTAGTTTTGACCGTGTTAAAATTGTTTACAGGTTATGCTCGAGTGAACTCAATTCCTAAGCTTAACTTCTATTTCGTTTGCATATTTCACATTCATATTGAGCGT
The DNA here is from genome assembly GCA_916613615.1 of Steromphala cineraria. Taxonomy (NCBI): domain Eukaryota; kingdom Metazoa; phylum Mollusca; class Gastropoda; order Trochida; family Trochidae; genus Steromphala; species Steromphala cineraria. Next base: position 38,786,774 of record OU744731.1, on the reverse strand, counting down.
GTCCTCACTGGGTTGATAACCAGACAATTTTAAAGTCAGTTAACCAGTTACCAAATGTCTGTAGTCAGTTGTAAAAATCTAGATCTTAAAAAAAGTATTCTTTGAAAAAATTGTAAACCTTTAAAAGAAAATCTATTTGCTATAAATAATGTTTCATGTCCTTAAAATCAAGCCGCAGTTCAGTCAATGAAATCTATCTGTCTATATCAATCAAATATACGTGAGGCTGCACGGATGTCGTTCATTTCAACATGAAATGCACGGAATTCATGATTTCTTGAGATGCACGGAATTCATGAACTTCATTTGGCAAGTCAAAGTATGAAAATCCCGTGCAGTACATCAAAAGCACGTGGTTTCAATGAGATTGGGTAAATTGAGCGGTCGTCTGCTTCAAGCAAAACTATATTCGTGTTTCAAGGTATTCTCGGACGCATTGAAGGTAAGATGCATCTTTACGTAAACTGTTATAAATATTTTCTGTAATCTTATTTGCTTTATAAAACATGACTTATATGTTATAAGATGGTTAAAAATTGCAATATAAACTGAAACCTGTTTGAGTGTTTTATGAAGTATAACCAATCTTTTAGAGATGTGTTCATATATCACGTCGAAAGAATGTTTTTATCGAGGGACTTTACGGCAAGGTCTGAGGCGAATTTGAGCAACTTTTAACGTGCTGTCGCCCATGTTTGTTCACTGATGACCAAACAATGATGGTTATCTGGTTACCAAACAATGGATCAGTTATCCAGGATAACGACTTAGGTACCAGTGATAACCACACAAAAATCACATGAAACTTATGTTGATACAACTGTACATCATTTAACTTGATTAATGATTTTTGAATTCTGGTATGATAATTAAACTTTTAAGGCTATTTTTAGTTTGAAACTGGGCGGGATAGCACAGTGGTTAAACGCGTTCTGCTTCGGACAAAGATGTCTGGGGTTCGAGTCCAGCAAGGGGCTCGGCAACTTTGTGCATTTCAGGGGAGGTGTGTTTTTACAAGTTTTTCATGTTTTGTATTTTGTCGTTTTCCAATATAAAAATTTGCTTGTCCTATTGAATGAAAAGTTTCATTTCAAATCGAAGGGGTGCAGTGCCAATTTACAAGTGATTTTCCTTATCTCTTTATTTTTTACTCAGTAATTTTCCAAGATTCATCCAGTTAACGTTCTTTTAAATTCTTATTTTGGTGGGTGTCAAAATATTTTAAATCCATTTTTGGTGGGCGTCAATTTCTGTGTAAGAGACGTCTATTAATGGTTTTGGATAATTGGATGTATGGGAAGTTAACACTGCTATAGTGGGTCGGGTATGCATGGACGAGGTTGTTAAAGCAACGCTCACTTTTTAACTCATCAGGCCTTTTTGGTGGTCGTGTGGCTCCTTATAAGGGTCTTCATGCACTATGTACCTGTCAACAGACTGAACATGTCAGAGACGCCCTATGGTGCGACATTGTGGACTCATGCTCCGTGGAAATAAGTGTTGCTCTACACAACAAAAGTGACTTAAATCTTGTTTGCTGTCTCCTGTCCTGTACGACTCCCGTGCCCTCCAGTCCAGAGATAGAAGAAACCTTTGCTGAAGCAGCCATAAAGGGACTGTTTGAAATCAAAAGACTAATAGATCCAGTCCATGAACAATATCGATTCCCTTCCCATAACTGAAAAAAATATTAATAACTTATTAATGCATGATTCTCATTCATAACCGTAACTGTACATCTTCCCTTATTATGATATCACCAATACACATGTAACTCTCCTATGGAGGAATAAAGATTATATATTCTGAAATCATTCAAATCAATTTAAAATATTTATCACTTTAAAAAACCTTGTTTTTAGATTTGTAGAAAACGAAAATTAATCAAACTGACATATTGCCTGGTTTATTTTACAAAAGGTACAAGCACATGTGGATTTGCAGATAATCTTGTTACAAATGTAACTTTTTAAATGTCATGTTTTCATATTTTTTTCAGATTTAAGTAAGAATTTAATAGATGCATATCATAACAGAATATTAAGTGGAAGATATTTGTTCTGTTAAAAAAGCAGTGAAAATAATTATCATTCCATCTTAAAGCAGTAATATTCAATAATTTGTTAATTACCAACAATTAATCAGCTGTCATTCAACCACTTATGAAGTTATTATTATCAATCAGTTACTTTCTACAATTTGTGAATTACTTGATTTATTGTAAGATGTATTGTATGGCAACCCTTTTTCTGCAATTCCATTTATACATGTTTATTCAGTCATAAGTTGAGCAACCTCAGGTTGTGTATTCATGTAATGGCATACTTAATATGCAAATATCATAAATGTTTCTTTAATGTCCTGTCTCTCTTATAGTGCCTTGTAGGGATAGATTTCACCAATAATAAACCCTTGTCAACCAAACAATAAGGTTTTCGTATTTGATAAAATGTTGAGATCACTTTCCCTACTGAACCAGCTTTCCTTGCATCATGTACCCACATTGATCCACTCTACGTGTTTGCCCCATCTACCCACTTTGCCTAGTCTACCCACTATGTTAAAGAAAATTTTGCCCCACCTACCCACTTTGCCTAGTCTACCCACTATGTTAAAAAAAAAACTTTGCCCCACCTATCTATTTATCTCACTTATCCACTTTGCCATGCCTACCCACTTTGCCGCACCTATCCACTCTCTCCCACCTATCCACTTTGCCATGCCTACCCACTTTGTCCCATCTACCCACTTTGCCCAACCTCCCTTAACGTATATAAATAGAAATCATTACAGACTCAAGCTTCAGTACATGATAAAAACTCTTACAGTGGTAAATAAAGAAGGCTTATAGTCCTGAAATAAGATATAAATACTGAAAATCTTGTGAACTTTGTTGTAGATGTTGCTTTTGAGGGATAACTTTTGAACCATAATGAAACATCCTACTGCATTCAAACATCCAAGTGTCACTGATAACCTTTTATTATTAAGAAATGTACATATTTTTAATGCAGACTCATCTTTTATATGGCAACATCTCTAAATTCATGAAATTCTTGTCTGTTTGTATAATTTCTGTTGGATACTGTCAGGGTGCCGTTCCAGTTGTGCAGTTGTATAGTACAGTTGATGGCAGCCCATCCTTCTAAGATTTATTACATTAGATTGTTAGTGTTTTGTGCAATGAGACCAGACATGATACTCATATCAGCAAAGATTTATATTTCTTGGCAAGTTCTTGAAAATGTCTCCCCATCTACAAATCAGCTGTGGTGTTGCTTGTTTTTTATAAGGACCTAAAGCAAGTTCTAAATTATTATGAAAGTTGACAACACAATTTGTGGAGAATAGAGTTTTTCTCATCATGACAAATAGAGAATACAACATCCTATTCATAACATGTTTATGAAACAAGTAACTGGATCAGATTCAGAGCAAAGGCAAGTTCAATAATAATAATATTAATAAGTGTTCTTGTAAAGCGCACAAATCAAGTCACTTAGCAAATTCTCTAGGCGCTACAAACGTTCACGGGACACAACTCGATATACTAGGTATAACATGAGTTTCATAAGCATGTTATTGAAGAGGACTGAGATATGTATTTTAATAATTAGTCACTGAATTACATCGTAATCATTTTTACAAAATTTGCTTATGAGCTTTTTAGCCATCCTGCTACCATAACACTATGAGCCTCATGTCTAAGTGATTATGATGTCATGTCATCTTGTAACTGCTTGATATGATTACACAATGTGTAATAACTGTGTAAATCTATTAAAGTGGCAGTAGCACGTTTTTATGGGGAGCATAAGGTGATGTCAGGAAAATTTAAATTAATGGTTCCAATTGAAAGACAATGTATCTAAACTAAATGAGGCAGTAATAATTCCAATAAATAACGTAAAGTTTAGCCATGCGATTCCTTTTTCTTAAAAAAAATGAATTAAAGGTGTTCACACAAAATGGCCGCCAATGGATTTTATGTGAATCTTCATACTTTGTCCTCTGATAATGGCTGATTGGCTTGTGTAATGAGATTTTTGACACTGTCAAAATAATACATTAAGCATTAACTTACAATTATCAGTAAAATATTTAAAATATAAAATTATCAAAAAACGTGCTACTGCCCCTTTAAACAGTCAAAAGTCAATAAGTATATTCTTTATCTACATTGTAAAGTACTTATAAACTTTAAAGAGTTTTTATTTCCTTTCTGCAAGAGCCTGGAATATAAAACAACTTTAAAATCCCATATTTTAACATTTGATTGCACTACATATGTAAGCAAAATCAATATAAAAAAGCAAATGTTGAATTGTTTTACCAGTAAGTTTAACAGTTAATAGTTAAAAGATACCAACTTTTATGCTTAAGAACAACCAGTTCATATTTGTTTAAAATCAATCAGCATTTCATAAACAATATGACAAAAACACTTTTGTTAACAAATAAGAAGAAACAAAGAACATTGAAAACATCAATTACCTAAACTACACCTATCAAAACAAATTATTCAGGTAACAATAATTCAATAATCAAAGAAATAATAAAGAAATCAAATTTAATTAATCATAGCTAAAAACTGCAACCGTCTAGTTTTCAAATATATAATCTGAATACAGTAAATATCTGATTGTTTATTTTGTACTAAAACACTTGTTCATATAGTAAAACTTTTTTTCTAATATTTTTAAAAATCAAAACTGTAAAATACATGCAGGAAACCATTCACCTTCTTTAAACATCAACTGATAGAACTATTCAGTACTAAAACAACATTTTCATATATTGACAAAATTATTGTTAAAGGGTTGTTATTATATAAATAAGTTTCCCACTCATGACAAATAATGTATATTGTATAAGATACATGTATATTATTTAAAGTTTATATGGTCTAGAGGCAATGCAACAAACAATAGACACTTTAACTTAACCTTGATACGATGATGCTTAAATATGACGCCCGGTTATTAAGCACTATTTCGGGTAAGTTTCCCACTCATGACAAATAGTGTATATTGTATAAGATACATGTATATATTTAAATTGCATATGGGCCAAAGGTAACACAATAAACAATAGATACTTTAACTTTGACTAAACCTTAATACCAAGATGCTAAAACATGACACCCGGTTATTAAGCACTATTTCGGGTATGGGAACAGCCTGATTATTTCTACTGATCCTCTCCTTCAGAAATTGAAAACTAAGAATGATGTTCCACATCAATATTTTGTTCTTTTAACCCTTATCTAAACATTGAATGACAATCTGGGGTCATACTTGACCAAAAGCATTTTTAATGTCGTTTTCAGAATATTTTTACAATGATAACAGATTTATGAATAAGAGTAAATCTGGTTCATAAAACATACGTAAAGAGTATCTGAAAAAATAATTATTCAGGTTAATTCAAGCGATAACAAACATAGAGCCATATATTATAAACTTAGAGGGGTATGTTGAAATAATATTTATCATGAATGTACATATTTTCAGGTCTAACTTTGGTCATGTAATTTTTTTTATAATGTCTTTGATGTATTTATTTTAATGACTAATGGGCTCTGGGGTATTTTATTACCCCAGCCATCCCACAAGGGTTTACAACATAACAGCACTTACGAAACTTTAAGAAGAAAGTCTTAAATGACAATGCATGAATGCAAGTATCAGTTTGGTCAAGCCAATTAGAGAGATTAATTGTGCAGGCAGAACAAATACATAGGTAGGACAAGTACACTGTTTACTGAATTCAAATTATATTTGACAAATATGCTTATGGACATTTGCAATATTTTGAATTATAATTTGTGATCTATCAAATCATATATCCTTTGCTTGTTTGGCCAAAACCATGAACGCGATCCTCAACATTTTGTGTATCCTGGTGACAAAATATTCCAAAAGAGAAAACTTTCAATCTGATGATAAATCTTGTATAACAAACTACATTTGAAGTTATTTTCTCATTCAATGGTAAATATTTCATATTTCAAATAGTTTATACCATGAAATAAAGATTTATGAGAAATCTGAATGCATATTTCTTGATTAATTTTGGTCTTAAAATTGTTGCTAGTTTTTACTATTTTAGATTTAAAGGCAAGTCATTGAATGATTCAAGATATGTTGCATGATATGTGTCACTTGTCAACCACAGAAATATTTCCTTAAAATTGTTATTAAGCATCATATTGACAATCCCCTTTCTTCAGGATTGACTTGTCATCGGTCAAACTATCAAACATGCTCTTGTATACCATTATCACAGTTATGGTCACATAACAATTCATAGATAGGAGTAAACTAATTATTTCCCTAACAATGTATGAAAGAATATACAAATTTGTAAAGAAGTCAAGAAGAATTTAAATTGTAACTATTCGGAAATTGCAGATAATATAAGTTTCATGACACCAAAGAATAATGATACTTGCTCAGTATTCTGACTAAACAGAAAAGAAGATACAAGTAAAGGGTTTTCACCATGCTTCTACTGGAGAATTCATGCATTATGTTGAAATGTACAAATTGTTATTTGTTTAACAATATATGTATATATATATATAATATGTAGGGAGCAAAAATCAGTTAGCCTACAATATCATGTCTTTTGGTCACTACAATATTGTTTCATGCCTTAGGCAATTATCAAGTGACAGCTTTCTTAGCTTTCTGACCACTTTTGTTGTTAGGGCGCTTGGGCTTGTTGGCTGATTGGGGGCTGCTTGCTGATTGACAGTGACTGGTTGCGTTTTGGCGATGTGTTTGGCTGTTTCTGGAGCTGTTGCGTTTTGGGGCAGGTTCTTGTTTCTGGCAGTTTCTAACTAGGAATTTGTTGTTGTGTCTGCATGTGTTAAAACTGCAACTGCCGCAGCCCAAAAACATGCCCCCTTAAGGGAAACTGCCTCACCAAAGCTGTCATCTACCAAGCAACAGTGACAACAGACAATAATATTGAAACATACGTAGGCCTCACCGAAACAGAATTTAAAACAAGATACAACAACCACAAGACCTCATTCAATAACCCAATCAAAAGATCCGCCACAGAACTGAGCAAACACATTTGGCAACTGAAAGATGAAAACACCAATTTTAACATCGAGTGGTCAATCATTGGCCAGGCCAAACCGTACTCAAACACAAATAAAAGATGCAGCCTTTGCATATATGAAAAATTCATCATCATCTGCAAACCCCAAATGGCCACCCTCAACAAACGTAACGAACTTGTTAACACATGCAGACACAACAACAAATTCCTAGTTAGAAACTGCCAGAAACAAGAACCTGCCCCAAAACGCAACAGCTCCAGAAACAGCCAAACACATCGCCAAAACGCAACCAGTCACTGTCAATCAGCAAGCAGCCCCCAATCAGCCAACAAGCCCAAGCGCCCTAACAACAAAAGTGGTCAGAAAGCTAAGAAAGCTGTCACTTGATAATTGCCTAAGGCATGAAACAATATTGTAGTGACCAAAAGACATGATATTGTAGGCTAACTGATTTTTGCTCCCTACATATTATCTCGCTCCATTTCACCAATGTTGAGCACTGTCCCATTTTATTACAAAGCCAAATCACACAAAACCCTAGTGGTTTTTGTTTTTTGCTTATATATATATATATGTATATGTAACAATGCTGAGTGTAAACATCCAATCTGATTTATATAAATGAAAGGGGGGGGGGGGGGGGGGGGGGGTACTACTTGTGCTGCTTACAAAACTTACAATTCAGACTTTAACAATCAGTGATTGTACAGATAAAGAAGCTATCATTTCTGTCAACTTTCACTGTACAGAATACTATTCAGGATGACATGGAAACAAATAGTGAAACAAAACCAGAGTCAAAGCAACATATGAACACATGTGCAATTGATGTTTTTTTCACAAAAGCAGGCCATTGTAAGAGGATGAACAATAATTGCTAACAATATCTGCATGTGGTTCAAGTGGAGAAAAAAGATTTTTTTACAATCTCTCATCAAATTTTTTGTCACAGTTGTTTATTCATCTAAAGATTCAAACACAAAACTTCAATCACATTCAATCAATCATAAGCATCTACTGGAATACAATGAGATACTCTGGATAAGCCTGTGTATCTCCGAATATGACAAAGATTTTGGGGCTTGATGGGTCATCAACAACACTGTCATACAAGTCCTGTTTGTTACTCTCATCCTTAGGAGGTGGAACCCGCATCTTTGGTTTGCCTTGTGCGTAACTGCCTGTCAACACTTTACTCTGGAACATGTGGCGTTTTCCCTGGGAATCTGCAGGTGAGTACTGACTCCTTGCTGCATAACCAGCATCACGTGTGAAGTAAACTCCCTCTCCATACGCATTCTCTGAAATATTCAATGTTTATTCAAAATTAAATGATAATGACGATAAGATTATATTGCCAACTTATTCAATCAAAATATCCATCAACACATAACCCTTTGCTTTGCTGGCACCTTTTGAATAAAGTCACTCTTCAAAGTTAAGATACACATTTTTTCATTGTTGGCAGATCAAGAATTTTTAAAATCAGGGCACCCATTGAAAAGGTAGGGATCACAGCTCCAATAACCCCTTAATTTCATAATAAGTCATCAGAGGATCATCTTTCAAACAATCAGATCGTTTTGAGGATAAAACATAATTGCACCTTGACTCCCAGGGTCCTTGGGACACAACGAAATACCAATTTACTTTGTAATGAGGACAATAAAGAATCAAAAAAAGAAATATGGCAGGTCAGAGATCCATATTCACAACAATGTCCAGTGATCAAGTTCCTTATGTTTTGATTTAATGACATGTTGAATCATGAACAATACTCACGCTCCTTGTCACAATAGCTCCTATTGAAGCCTAACTTTGCAATGCTCATGGCTGCGTCCTTCTTTGTTCCATGCCAGAGAGTCTGTTCCACCTCCACACCAGGGTTCTGTCTCATCAGCTGATCCCGCTTAGCCTGGTACTGCTGGAACAGAGTCTTGCTCTGGATTCGATCGACCTGGAACAAAAAGTTAAAATGTGAGAATGGTCTTATTTTGGATAACATCTACATTGAACAAAATAGCACAGACACACCATTTGAAATACAGCATTGACTTTAAAAGTTCTTGTGCTAGTCTTTGGGTGTCTTCATAAACCCGCCCTGTCACAATAGACCTAATATAGACTCATAGACCTAATATTCAACTGTACAGACCAGCTAGAAGTCTATGTTCAAGTGACCAGGTACTGCTTAAAGTCCCTACCAGCCGAACAAGAATATTCCGAGACAAGTCTTTCCATGTTGGTCAACCTTAACTATAGAACAACCCCCACACTTGAAAAAACAACACAACTAGTGTCTTTCAAATCAAAGTTGAATATTCATCATCTATGAATTGACATATAACTTCAATGAAAACACATGGAAATATCAAGAACTTGTGACTACATGCATTTTTCACAGAGTGGAGGAATGCAGGTTCGAGTCCTGTGATTGGATTATTTTTATTTTTTACCAATCAAAAAAGGGAACAATTCAAAAAAAGGTATTGAGTGTCTATAGTTACCGTATAACTTTTAATGAATCATGGCAAGCGAGCAAGGTTGATAAGAATAGGAATCCTTTCTACCTGCTTGATTATTTCTTGCTACTCATAATGTGGATTCAGAATTGGATATGATCATTTTATGGTTCATTTGAAAGAATTTTATTTCTTAATTCCACAAGATTGAAGATTACGATATGTCTTACCCTGACAATGTTTGCAGCGACACCGCCAAGTGCTTTCATGAAGCTGGCCTTGACTGTTGAAAATTCACTGGTGTTCATGTTGACTGGCTTTATTTCTGTATCTCTTGACATGTTGGCCCAACTTTGTGGCAATTTTTCATTAGCCGCTAATAATACAAAATAGTAGTTTCAATTAAGTTATTTAAAAAAATAATCATGAAAATTTGTAAATAATTAGTGGTTTTGAGCATATCTATCAATACAATTTATAAACAAAGCATGTCTGCATTTATGATCAACCTCCTGGCTGAATGATCAAAAAGTTTATTACCTGACCTCCAATGAGAGCTTCTTTCTCAAGTTTCAATCTTGATTGATATTACTATTACGAAAAGGTGACATCAGTTCATGCAAAAAATTATCATTTGTTTCAATTGATAAAAAAAACTCTGACTGGTGCTCATTTAAATTTACTAACAAAATGCAGGTGTGCACAGTCAGATTTATTATTAACAAGTGTTTGCCATTAACATGGCAATGTCCCCTGCTGTTCTACAAAAATAGAGCCATGGGCTCTGTAGCACATCAGGCTTTACATTTGATTTCGCTATAGGGTGTGGCCAATGTGGTGCCCCCTTAGTAGGGGCCATGGGGCCACCAAAGCTACAATTTATAATCCTCACTAGATAAGGAGTTTGTACACAAAGTTTCATTTTCTAGGCCTTCTGCTTCTGGAGAAGAAGATGAAAATAGGTTTTTAGGGCATGGTCCCTTAGACCCTTATTAGGGGCCACAGGGCCACCAAAGCTACAATTTGAAGGGTTGATTCCCTGCCCAACACTGAAACACAAGTTGAGAGACTTGTGGTGTCACCTTTGGCAAGAGACATTATTCAAAATGTGCCTCTGTTCACCTAGCAGGAAAAGGGTACTTGGTAAAGAGTTGTGTTGGTGGTGACCTTCTAGTGACAGCTTGGGTTAGACCAGGTTGATAATGTTTGTTGCGCCTTGAGCATGCACTAGTGTATGAAAATGTGTGCCTAAAAATACCATTTAAAGGGTAAATCTAGGGATAATGTAATGGTTGATCTTTGTTTCAAGATTCATGATGCTAAAATTACTTTTGTTGAGTCACCAGTAAGTCATGTTTCCATGAAAACCACAGCACAGAAAATCCAATTTAGTTTTTAACCTCAAAGTCATAGCTAGGGATCATGATTGACAGGTGTAGAAAGTTTAGTGAAGCTGAGAACTATATTTTTGGACATTTGTATTGGAAAAGTAATTCATTATAGTCACTTTTGAGTCATGTTTCCATGGAAACCGAAAAATAAAATCATTTGTTGGTCTAACCATAAAAAGGCACATCTAGAGATCATGTATAGTTAAGGTGAGGTGAGGTGAGGTGATGTGGGATTAATCGCCGCTTTCAAGAGTATTTCACTTATATCGCGGCTGCTAGTATTTTTGCAGGGAGAAAGCCCGCAACACTATTGTGGCTATGCATGGCGGTGAAACCTGCGAGCTTCGGCTGGAACTAGCAAACCATGGGTGGTGTATACTCCACACAAAGGACTTTGTCATAGAGTCACTGTTTTAGTCATGTTTAAATGGATAAAATGATAATCAATTGTTGGTCTTGCTCTCAAAAGGCACATCTATGGATCATGGATGAAAAGTGTATGAATTTTGGTGAAGCTATTATGTATACTTTGAGATATGCTCGATACAAACTTTTGTTGTTGACGAATGAACAGACAGAATGAATGCTACATCCTCCTGCTTATGATGTAAGGCAGGGGTAAAAAAAATTGGAATAGGTAAATGAATTGTTTTAATGTAAGCAGGCTGAACTATCTTTTAAATTATGTACATATAATTATACATTTATATAATAGCTTATTTGTCTTTATAATTTTTTCATGTCCAAAAAATTAAAAATATTTTAGGAACGTTACCACATTAAGTGTATAATATAGAAGAAAGACAACCATTATCAAATTGGCAAATACTGGTTTAAAAAGGTCTTCCTTTTTTTCTTCCATTGAAATTACATGTGACATTCAATTAGGGATGTTATAGGCAAAAATGACACTTCAGAAGTCTAATTCGATCCCAGGAACAAATAGCATTGTCGAAAAATATGTAGACTTACCCTGAACTTTGTCTTTTCGTATCATCGTGACAGCATCTTTTTTATTTTCTTTAGGGTATTCAACCCAGTTTTCAAAGTCAAACATGTAACCGCCATACTCAAACAGTGTCTGTTTTTCTCGAGTGTAGGCTCTTTCCAGTTTCACATTGACATCTGGTTCATATGGAACCATTTTTTCTTCTCCCTCTTCATCAATCTCTTCGAAAGACCACTGAACTAATTTTTGTACGTAGTCAGCATATTCATTATCTTTCTGCTCCCTTTCAATGTCTCTAATCTTTTTCAAAATCTCCAATTGTGCGTCTACTACATTTGCTTGTAGACCAAAAGTTTCAAGCCATCCCTCAGACTTGCCTACTTTTATTGAAACAGAGTGTTTGTTTTCAATTTCTGTAAGTTCCTTGACCTTGAATGAAAAAAGAAACTTTATTATTGTATACCTCATGCATAATATTGTTTATATCAAATATGTATAAATCAGACTCATTTATCCTCATTTTCCCTTAATTTAAAAAATTTAAAAGCACAAAAGACACATTCACAGTGTGTTCATTCGCATAAAAGCAGAGTTTTATCGAACACAGGGTCCAAAATCTATAAATTTGGATATCTTTAATAAGCTAATGAAAAATAAATTCTCGGAAACTTGTTTGATCAAATTGTTATATACCCTCAATATGTGGTTGTAGGTATATATATATATTCCAAGATAGATCCATTATTACCTGTTGATCAGTCCACTGCTGGATTGTAGGATCATCTATTCTCTTCTTTCTTGATTTCTTGTCCCAACTCTCATAAATCTTATTCACAGCCTTTGACACGTGATAATCATCATCAGTGTAGAAGCATAGAGAGACCTTTCTTGGTTTACTCACAAACTTGCTTCTCTGCAGGGTTCCTTGGCGTTTGAAATTTTGGGGTTGTTGAACTGGTTTTTGAACAGGGGGTTTGCTTGGAACTTGGGATGAGTTATTAGATTTCAGAAATGATTTTGCATGTTTGATAACTTTTGACCCTACTTCTCCAAATTTTTCAATGTAACCCTGCTTAGCTCGATAAACCTCTAATTCTGCTGTTCTTTCCTCTTTCATTTCTGAAATCAAATTTGTTGAAAGATTTGTTCTAAGAAAGAAGAAATGAAATGTTTTGGACATTTATGCTAGAGATGAAGGGTGAAACTAATCAATTATCTTTTCTAGATAAAAAAGAAATCTATATTTTGAATGTAATTTTATTGATTTCTTCCCATTCACCTCTTTACATTAATCAGGAAGGTTTGAAAAAATGTCAAAAAATATAACTTCTCCTTTAACTCATTGATGAAAGTGTACGAACATGAAAACTACAAACCTGATTTTGAATCAGAAACTTTCCCTCCAATTGACTTCGTATATTTTCTGTGTTCAACTTCAAAAGCCTGAAAAAGATTATGTTATAAGATTTCTAGAAGACTTTAATATATTATTTAAAAAAACGGATATTTCATTAAAAATCAATATTAAAACTGTGGTGCATTGTTAATTATTAAAAGTATGTTTACTATATTTGTTGTATTTTTAGCAATATTGTGAGACCAACCATGAGAAGATCAGACCAAAATTCATTAAATAGGAGACAGTTTACCAAAATGACGGTAAACATAAGCCTTGGTACATCAACATAAAGGCCAATCATGTGTCGCCAGCTCACAATTGTGTTTCCTAAATATACCCTTGAAAGCCATCCTTGTCGCCCAAGACTAGATTTTCCTTTCTTTTTATTTACAACACTCACTAGTCAAGGAGTCTGTTTTTTGCTTCTGCAGAAGTGGATGAAAATAGGATTCGAGGGCTGCCCCGGGCTTTTATTAGGGCCAGAGGACCAGCAAAGCTATAAATTATAAATATCCCTAGTCAAGGAGTCTCCACACAAAGATTCAGCTTTCCTAAAGCCTTATGCTTCTGGAGAAGAAGTTAAAAATGTACAAAGTTTACGGACGCCTTGTGCCTACCAGGACTGATGAGCTAAAAATAATGTGATTAGATCACTGATGACTCAGTGTTTTGTCTGCACTTAAAACACAAACTGGTTTAAGCACTGTGTGAGTAGGTTACTAAGGCTGCATTCAGACATCATAGAAAAGATGTCTCATTACTCTCTTAACACATCCAATTCTTGGTAGCGTTCCCCCAGAACATGGTTGATTTTAATCAGACTGTGCATGTCACTATCATGTATTGATCATAATCAAAACCTCACTTCTTCATATTTTCACAGAACAACAATTGTCTGTGAAATCTCAGCTTGTAATTCTCAATCGAATGACACAATAAAAGTTTGACCCCAATAACTCACTGAGAGCCTCCACCATCCATTCAAATTGTGTATTGCTGGTTCAACTTACCTCAATAGTTTTCAAATCTTTATGATACACAATGAAAAGGACATCATTGATGGTAGTTTCAGGCGTTTTCTTGCAGAATTCTGTGACGGTTTCATACATGAGTTTTGCCACTAGCTCTCGTGAGTATCCAAGGTTTCCTGTTCCTAGCGCTGGAATAGCCATAGTCTCCATCTTCTCGTCATGTGCTTTTTTCAGGAGAGCATTCATAACATCAGTAAATGTCTGAAACAACATACCCGTATATTATGATGACATTTTCAAATTAAAAGTAATCGGAATATTCAAATTGGTTTAGTTTTAAACCTGAAATTGATAAAAAAAATTGATTATTTTGGTACTCATGAATATCAAAGAAAGCTTAAAAGATGTCCAATCCAAATAATAACAGATTTGCAGATCGCTTTTTCATTTAGTCCCGTAAATACTTCCTGTATGCATGTTTATGTAAACAAGCAAAAAAGTGAGCATGGCTCACTTAGACCCCCAACCGTGCATCCCTGACCAACTGAATTATTTTGAACTTCCTATTTAGATGTCTCTTGCACAGCATTTGCACCGCCCAAAAAGAGGAATTGAGAAGAATGAATGTATTTCTGCAATTCGTTGGACAAAGTCTTTTCTAACAAAATGAACATTTCTATGTCTTTTAACTTGCCTCTATTCTTTACATCTCTTCAATAAAGGTAAAAGAAATTGGCAAAGTTTGAAAGAATAGGATAGAAAGTCCGCAATCAGTCGGACAAATTATGTCATTGGAAGTACAAAACATGAAAATTAAATTAAACAAAATTGGTTCTATTAGCACTACACCTTGACCAAGAACAGAACATGGAAAAAAAATGTAATTTCAATATTAAAAATTTTTGTTGCAATTTCGCACTGCACCACTCCTAGTAGAAAAGAAGGGATATGCAAAATTGGAATAAGTTGAATAGCTTTTCCAAAATAGGTCTGACAAAACATTTCCTCGGACGGGTGAAAGGATGTTATTTTTTGTATTACCATATACCCGTGACCATTTGTCAGGGGAATAATTAAACAGAAGAATTATTATACTCAGCCAGG
The DNA here is from genome assembly GCA_916613615.1 of Steromphala cineraria. Taxonomy (NCBI): domain Eukaryota; kingdom Metazoa; phylum Mollusca; class Gastropoda; order Trochida; family Trochidae; genus Steromphala; species Steromphala cineraria. The sequence continues at coordinate 38,771,423 of OU744731.1, read as the reverse complement.
TTTTCAAACCAGTAAAGTGTGGATGTTTAATATAGCCTTTTTGGTGTGTGATGTTCATAACTTCATTACACACCAAAAAAATAGAGCCATGGGCTCTGTAGCTCATCCGACTTTTGAATTTTTTATGGAAATAGGTTTTCAACATTTTGACCCCTGTGCCCCATTTGGGTTCACAGGGTAACCAAATCTACACTTTAAAATCCCCACTGGCCAAGGAGTCTACACACAACTTTTCAGCTCTCTTTACCTTTTTGAACTGGAGGAGAAGATGAAAATAGGTTTTCAAGGTTTTGACCCCTGTGATCCCATTTGGGGTCAAGACCAAACCTAAAATTTAGAATCCTAATTGGCCAAGAAGTCTTAACAAAACTTTTCAGCTCTCTAGACCTTTTGGAACTGGAGAAGAAGATTAAAATAGATTTGTAAGGTTTTGACCCCTGTGACCCCATTTGGGCTCATTGGGTCACGAAATCTACAATTTAGAATCCCCATTGGCCAAGGAGTCAGCACATCAAATTTCAGCTCTCTAGAGGCATTGGTTCTGGAGAAGAAGTCGAAAAAGTGAAAAGTTTACGGACAGACGCCGGACACCATGCCATGCCATAAGCCCATGGGGTCTTTTAGACCTGATGAGCTAAAGATCAATTATTTTAACATTCTTCCTAAATCCAATAATCATCGGTTTCCTTGATTATCTGAATCACAATCCCAAGAATTTCTTGTTCTGAATTTCTTTGAACATAGTCATAACACATGACACATGACACAATAAATGATATCAATGTTTGTAAATTTGTCAATTTTTTGGTATTTGCTGGTTTTATTGTTAGCAATACAACCCTTGAATTGCTACAACAATCACTTTATGAAAAACTTCCATGAACTTTTCCCCCGCTGAAATCAACAAAGAACACTCAGACTAACCTTTTTCCCAGTTTCGTCCTTCCATTGTGGAAGAGTGCAGTGGTATATGACCTTCACACACTGCATATTACCTCCACTTGTGACGGCAATGTCTCCCATCTTTATACCTTTTGGGTACTTCTCGGAACATTCAGCCTGGATGGCTGGACCGGCGTTCTTCAGGAGTGATTTTGAAACCTGTCCCTGACTCAAGTTCAGGGAAGTCCCTGTTGAGTTTACAATCACATCTGCCTAGAATGAGAATTTAATCAATAAATTATTTTTCAAAAATTCACGAAATTTACAATGGTGTTTTTTTTTCTACTTATAGTACCGTATATTTTAATGTATAAGGCAAGTTTTTTATGCCAGAAATTGGGGGGTCAAAGTGGGGGTCGCCCAATACGCAAGGACAAAAACTAGAGGCCAAGTGAGGGGTATATCTGCCAACCAAACATTAGTCAAGCGAGTCAATGTTTACATCGGATGTCCATTACACAATCATCGATGTCATTAATTTAATCTTGTAAATAAAAAACCTTAGTCTAATTGTTCTTTTAAATGAAAAGATAGAGAGAAATATGAATGAAAATTCAAAATAACTTATCAATCAAAATTATCCATGTACAGGACCAAAGGAAATATTCAACACGTGTTTGCTGGCCGATTAGATGTTATGTTAGTGTCGGTGTCATACGAGATAGAACCTTGTGATGAAATAACTTGACATAATTAAAGATAACAATAAATTTATAACGATTGATTTATTAATTAACATTGTTCTGATGACTGATATTGTGACTATATTTTTCTCTATATATATATCTAACAAACCTTATGCTGTCCAAATTATTTTATCAATGTTTTGAAGGCGATGTATAACTCAGTTTTTACTAGGCAGCAATTATTCTTTACACCGGTTAGGCTTTTTCAATATGCAATTTGTGTTAGATTTTCTGATTGGTGCACTATTACAACTTCTGTTCTTTTAACCAATGAAAAGGCTTGAAACAAAATAGATAGGATTACCAGTACGTTGACTGAACCTTTGTTTATATTTCTGAATGAGAATAATGAAAACGGAACATGACACAGTAATGGGAGTTTGTTGACTGTAGCCTTGCTTGTTATCAGAAGCAAATGATAAATCATTGAATAAAATAACAAACACTGTAAGTAACTTATTTATTTTTTAATTGCAGACTGACATTTTACTTAAAAATTACCGACCTAAATTTACCCTTACGCAAATTTGTCAACGAATTGTCTGTCATGTCGACTGTTTCAACGACCTGCTAAATGAGAAATATGATTTTGGCAGCAATTTGGGGGGCTGAGAAAGGGGGTCGCCTTATGTACAAGGTCGCCGTGTACATTAAAATATATGGTAGGTACTTTAGTGAAGTGTTATATGAGGACTTTATGATCACATGTGTCTGGAAGGGAATTAACAAGTGTAAAAGACATTCTGGATAAAAACTTCTTTACTGTGAAATCACAACTTCCTTGGTAAAGCCTTCATCAGGTAGTATGTGATATAACAATATGGAAAAAGCTATATCTATGTATCCCCCTCTGATATTTCTCACACACAAATAAAAACTGAAGTGTTTGTATACTAAGAAACTAAGATCTACCCTTTCAAACCAGATGAAACCAGTTACAAATGCTTATGAAACGGTAGTCTTTTTCTTGCTTAAAAGGCGTAGGATTTACATAACAATGCTAGACCGAGAAACCATTAAATAGAGTTCTCCAAAAATACAAGATTTCTTCTCTTTTTAATATCATGATATTAAAAGATGATTATGCGTAAATCTTGCCCAAATGGTTTTCAAAAGCTTGGATGCCAAAAACCCTTTTGCCCTTACAGGCCAATTTAAATCCTGTTAAAATATTGGTGTGAAAGGGTTAAACTTACCTCTTCAACCCCCATGTCAGCCTCTACAAGCAGAATCCGGGGGCGAGGAACATTTTTGTGACCTTCTGGAAAGTTCTGGATCTCTTGCTCTGGATTCGCGTAGTGTTCCAGATCCCTCATCGACTCTTCGATAAGATAAATATTGAGTAAACATGCTATTGACACTGAAAAAAGTTCACCTTGTTTTAATTTGTTAACTGATGTTTGTTCAACTAAATGGTTTGCAGGTTGTTAGTCATTGAATTGCCTTGTTTTCTTAATTTCTTAATTTTCTTGAAAATATCTTGAATATATATTTTCATAAAAGTCCCTTAGATCTCAAATTCATCAAATTATATATTAAGACAAACATTTTATGAAAAACTATCTAAATACAACCTGTGTATGAAATGAGTATTAGTTTCATGTTTTGGTCTAATAGTTGAAAATCACTAGGCTATAAACCTCTAAAATGAAAAAAATAATAATAATAATAATAGCTTTCTTATACCGCGCATATATCCATGACAAAGCATGCTCAAAGCGCCATGAGTATTATTACCCTGGAGGGATAGTATTTTCAGTGCCGCCGATTAAACAGCGCTCCGCGCGACCGTATAGGTCCATACTTCCCCCTTGTTCAGGTACCCATTTAAAAAGGCAATAAGAACTCTGGCGTTGTGGTTACATTTAGCCCATAATAAGCTATCTAGGACTCAACTGCAAGGCATAAACTTGATTTTTGAAACACCCTTAGCATCAGATAGTCACAAGTGTCATACATTTATACATCTATTGACCTTTGACTATCTTATCACCAAGAGGTTCAAAATTCTTGGTCCAGGCCTAGTAAAATAAGTAATTTGATTTTTGTTGTACGTGTCAGTTCTTCGACTCATCAAGTCTTACTTTTCCAGAGGTTGAAAAGGGACAAATTCCCATAACTACTAAAAACATTGAAATAAGTAACTTTTAAAATTTTCTGTTAGTACTGGCTTTCAAAGATGCTCTTTTGCAGTGATAGAGTGATATAAAGTTTCTATCAATTATGTCTATTTCTGTTTAATTCTCCTCATGTCTTATTATATGAAATAATTCGGAAATAAAAAAAATCTGCATCATCGCATCACTTTCGTTTGTAAAGACCAAAAACATAATTTCTTGGCCTTATATTAATTGGAGCATAGAACATACCTTTTCTCAATCCCATTCCTCGTCTGTTGCCACCATGAAGACTATCACTAGTGCTCATTTCATCATTGCTCTTTATGTTGTCGGCCCCAAACACATCCATAGCAATACCCCACAAGTTTTCATAATGGTCCCATGTCTCAAGGCAAAGATAGACATCAGTGATGTTGCTGTTGCTATTCTGATTGTAGAATGTGTGAACTCCTTCCACAACCCCTCTCAAAGCATTCTCGGGTGAAGTCACACTCGCAGTGAAGAAGGATGGTAACGCCACTGTTCTCAGATTCTTCTTAACAGCTTCTTGTAGACTCTCTACAACAACTGCCACAATTGTAAATTTCTGGTCAACTGGGCTGCAGGGTCCGACCGCATGGATTATTTTCTCACACCTGAGATCGCCAGAATTTGTACAGAACACTTCTCCTTCCATGACATTTTGACCAAACCTTCGTAGTTCTGATGCCGGCCTATCTCCAGCTGTAAGTTAAGAGCAAAGGTTAAATGAACACCCTATGGAATTGCCATTGCACAGTGCTAACAAGATCATAAACGTTTGTTAAACTGAAAAGCTGAAATTGTTACTGCATCAAGCAAGCAAATGGATGTAACCCCTTATCCTAGCTAGTATTTTTCTTTGCATTTTACAACAAGACAGTCATCAACATCCCCAATCAAATTAGTTTTCATCATAGCTCCCAACATTTACTTAAAAGTGGCATAACTCTGGAAATATATATAATTGCATAAATTTCATTTTTGAACCCAATCAAAGTATTGATACCCTTAAAGGGGCAGTAGCACGTTTTTTGACAATTTTATAATTTAAAATTTTCACTGATAATTGTAAGTTAATGTTATATGTATTATTTTGACAGTGTTAAAAATCTCATTACACAAGTCAATCATCCATAGTCAGAGGACAAAGTATGAAGATTCACATAAAATCCATTGGCGGCCATTTTTGTGTGAACACCTTTAATTCATTTTGTTTAATAAAAGGAATCGCATGTCTAAACTTTACGTTATATATTTGAATTATTACTGCTCCAGTTAGTTTAAATACATTGTCTTTCAGTTGGAACTATTTATTTTCATTTTTATGACATCACCTTATATTCCCCCTAAAACGTGCTACTGCCCCTTTAAGACACACATCAAATGTGGTAACCCTATCTTAAAGAGTTTCTGAGAAATATCGTCCCCTTTGAAGACACTGTTAAAAAAAACAAGAACAAGGGTAATAACTCCGTAAAAAAGAATTGTGAGCTAATTTTGGTACTCCCTTAATATATTAATAAACAAAAGACATACAAATTTGGTTATCATATCTTAATGAATTTCATAGTAAAGCTGTCTCTCTTAATTCAGAATGATGTATGCATACAAACACACATGCACATGCACACACACACACGCTCACACACAGACAAATGGACAGATGGATGGAGCCAGAACCTATAACCCCCTCCAACTAAAAAACTAGCTCTCTTGCTTGACGCTCAACATTTAACGATTGAACATAGCTTTAACTGGCGCTGCACTGTGGCTGCCAGGAACCATTTGCACTAATAAAATTTCCTGTTATATTTTGTAATAAGGACAGGAAAGAATTATTATTATCATGAAATTATACTAACCATACTGCATGACCTCCCAAGCCTGTCTTGAGTCACAGCTTAGATGTGGCGTAACTTCTACCACAACTGCCTCTACATCAGAAGCCAACGATGTCATCTCGCCAACAACGATGTGAAGCTTCCTATCATAGTCAAATTGACACTCAAACGGGATTGAGTGGTTGAAATCCGGTTCATCATATATATCTTCATCCTCACTATGGTTCCCCTCATCAAAGCCAATGACACATCTGACGTCACTCTCTATTTCATCAAAAACCTTCTCAGATTTCAAGAATTCTTTCAAGCCTGGCCTTTCAAGTTCACGTTTGTAATATTTCACTTCTCTCACAATTTGTAGAAGTTGCCTTCTAGCCAAAGGGCAGCCATCTTCAGTTGACTTGAATCTGATGGTGTATTCAGGGCTAGTTGATGTCACAAATGATACCAGAAATTCTTTTAGGTTTGTCTTCACCGTTTCTAATTTATCCTCACAATGGATGATGACAAACTTGATCTTCATTTTGTCACCTTTCACTAGTTCACTGTAGATGCTATTCATCTTCAAGAAGTCTGTGATTTGTTTTGCAACAACATTCACTTCACTGCTGACCGTTGTGATGACAATTCGTTGATTTCCGACATCAGACTGGACAGTAAGTCTGTGGTCGTAATCTCGAGTCAGCTGATCAATCATCTTTGTGTATTTTGAGGATTCTAACAAAGGAAAATTTTCTTCATCAACTCTGTGGATTGTTTCTTTCACAGCCCCTTTCAAAAAGCGCTTCACATCCTCTAGCCCTTTGTCAGTATAGTAATAGACTTTCAATCCTTCGCTTCCTTTCTCCCAACAACCTGCTACAGACGTGGAACGTTCATCAACTTGTTTCTGGAGAAATTTATCAACATGCTCTTTTCTCAGAAATTCCAGTTCACCTGATGTGAAGTAGCTGACTACTGTCTCGACTTTAATCTTAAGAGCCTCTTCCAGTATCTCAGTCTTTGCTTTTGTGATATCACCTTGCTGTCCAGTGAAATTGATTTCCCCATTTTCAACATTGATATTAAACTTCAATTCTTCCGTAATAAAGCGGTCCATTATTCCTTGCTTAATCATAAGCATCAGTTGTGGTGGCTGTATCTTCATATTATCTGTAACCATTGTCTTTCGTCTATCACACCTAGCTTGAATGGTGCTCCTCAATTCCTCAAGACTCCTGGCTGTATCTGACACTTCTTTCTTAGGTCCAACAACGACAAGTGCATGGTTAGCATCTTCAGTAAATAGCTCCAACTTGTCACCAACTTGCTTCAGGGAAGACTTTAGTTCAGCCCATATTTCTGGATTTCCTTGGATGACAGACAATTCAAGATCACTGATCACACCTCTCCAACTTTCTTCCACCTTCTTTGTCCAAGTTTTGATAAGGCTTTTTGCATCAGGTGAACTCAGATCAAAAGAAGGATGGAATGTGATCGTCTCTTTGCCAGCATCTACATCAGGTTTTGCTTTCACCTTCCCCAGTTCTTTGTTCATGACTTCACTTCCATAGTCATTGCTTGTCAAGTACCTCAAGATGTTCTTGTCAATGTCTTCCATCTTCTTAGGTTCCGGTAGTCTTGTGACAGGAGGTTCTAAAGATCCGCCCTTCTCACCCAGACATTCCAAGCACAGATAAGCCTTTACCGTAACGTTGTTGATCTTGTGGTCACGTTGGCTCACTACTTCTGCCGCTGAAACATACACAGCAGTGCCAGTCAGACCAAACACAAACTATCACTGATACAGCAAGAGTGTTAAATCTAATTTACTTATCGTTTTTCAATGGTTTTCAGTCTTAAATTTCTTCACATCTCTCAGCACTGCAGTTTTCACAAGTTTTATCTTCAATAATTAGGATTCCAATAATTTTAAGATTTAAAATTCTTTACATAAATCAACATTACTCAGATTTTTTGCAGTACCTTTAACTTCTTTAAATGTGACAACAGCATATGGCTCCTCAGGATTATGAATGACATCAATCACTTCCCCTCCCCCACTTCTTCTGTGATTCTCGAAGTAAAGGCGGATCTGATCCTCAGTGCTGTCAGGGGGGAGGTCCTGGACTGTAATGGAACTTGTCTGCGGAACCGGACTCGCTCTGAGAGGCCAATGCTTCCCTCCATGTTTAAATTCCTTCTTACCAAGTTGTTTCTCAAACCCAGCAAAATCAAAGCCTTGATGCAACAAAATAAATATATTCTGTAAGCTAGGAATGTAAGTATATAAATCATCATATACAACTTGTCTTTGATCATATTTTGAATATTTATTACATTTTATTTTCATTAAAAAGACATGATCGCCTGCCAAAAACTAGATTAGCGTTTTCGGGACGCAAAAGCAGAGCAGCCCCGAAAATGGGGGTTTTGCCTTCCCCTGTTCTCCTTCTACCTTGCCACAGCAAATTAGGTATTTTCTGGTGACCTTGACCGTTGACATTCAAGGTCACACAATCAATGAACACATTTCATTAAGTATAACATTAATGTAATAAAATAAAGTGTTAACATTCAAAATAATCCATTTTCCAAATACATGCTAAAGTCGAGACCTTGCTGTGACCTTGACCTTTGACAGATTGTAGTGAAAATCTTTTCATTTTTTTTACTGTTCCAAGGATGTTTCATACCAAGTTAGAGCTTCATAGCACAAAAACTTTTCAAGTTATCGCGTTTACAAAGAATTTTGTAGTGATTTTATAGTTCGTGACCTTGAAAGTGAACAGGTCAAAGTGGTTCCCCATCAGTAAGTTATGAATAAAAGTTCCGGAAAGCTCAGTAGAAAATTTTTATAGCCAGTAATATGAGTGCGGAGGACACGGCATCGGTGGTGTTACTGTGCGTCGGTCTCGGAAACTGCACAAAAACTGGTAGCAACCCCTTCCTTAGACGGGGCTGCTAATTATCAAGTTCAAGTTCTTGAAATGGTTTTTTGTTTGGATATCAAGGTAGACCTTGTCATATGTCTTTCATAGAAATATGTTGAGCATCTAACCCAAAAGAAAAACCACTTGATTTTAGGCTAAACAACTTAAAGCGTTAATGCAATCTTGACACTACTATCAAGCTCCCCAAATTAGAAAGATCTCGCAGACAGACCATGTTCCATGAGACCATCAAATTACTTACCATCAGACATAACTGTCAAGGTCACCAATATGAGAAACAGATGGACCATGTTCAACAATTCAATAAGGATGCTTACCATTTGAAGAAATACAAAATACCAACATTTCAAAAATATAAACTGCTGCTTTGCTTCTCTACAACAGAAACATCCACAGGGATAGTTTAAAGATACTTACTTTCAGCGTTGTCACCAAATGACACAACAACCTCCCCAGGTTCCTCTCCAAAGAGTACTTGGCTGACGTCTTGGCCTGACCTCCCCTCCAGGTAGTTCTGAAGAGACTCTGAAGACTCCAGTTCGGGAACTCCAGAGATGAGGAATTTGTTCTTGTACATCACCTGGGGTTCCACAAGCTCCACAGTGAGTTGACAACCACTCAGAGTGTGAGTTTTGGACACAACTCGTCTTGCCACTGAAATAAAATGGAAACTTGGTGATCCAGATATGCCCAACTGTGAGACAAAACAAGAGCGAGGAGTCCATTTGCAAGGTAAGTCAAGCAAGTTCATACTAAGACACAGGGGTACAAAAAGTGAAGGATTCTACTTGTCTTGCCACTGAAATAAGATGGAAACATGATGATCGAGATACAAAACAATAAAATAGAGCTATGGGCTCTGTAGCTCATCAGACTTTTGATGGAAATAGGTTTTAAGATTTTGACCCCTGTGATGCCATTTGGGGTAATGGGGTCACTGAATCTACAATTTAGAATCCCCATTTGCCAAGGAGCCTACACACAACTTTTCAGCCCTCTACACCTTTTTGGACTGGAGAAGAAGATTAAAATAAATTTTTAAGGTTTTGAATCCCGTGACCCCAGTTGGTGTCATGGGGTCACAAAATCTACAATTTAGAATCCAAAAATGCCAATGAGTCTGCACATCAAATTTCAGCTCTCTAGAGTCATTGGTTCTGGAGAAGAAGTCGAAAAAATGAAAAGTTTACGGACGGATGGCCGGACACCAGACCCCATTTCATGCCATAAGCCCATCGAGCACTTTCAGACCTGATGAGCTAACAAGGGCCAATTACAAGACAGGTACAGTCTGTTAAATACACAGGGGAGAATAAGGATAGCTTAGAGGTAAGTGCTAGTAGTCTCGCAACTGGAATAAAGTTTTTATACAGATATGCCACGCTGCGAGGCAATACAAGGGACAATTACAAGACAGGAACAGTCTGTTAAATACACAGTGGAGAAAAAACTTAAGGTTTGCAACTTGTCTTGCTACTGAAATAAGGTGAAATCATTGTAATCCATATATGTCCAGGGATGAGAGCATGAGCCAATTCACAAGGCAAGGCCAGATGACTTAAGCTCACAGTGGTATAAAGGTGAGCTTCACTCAGGCTTGCTAGAAGAACATGAAGTCTTTTGAGCAACTTGTATACAGATCAATGAGAAAACAAATTCAATTTATAATGAAATTCTGAAAATTGTAGCATTATCATAGCTTTACTTTCTGAAGGTTAGGTAGGGTGATTTGGGGTTTAATGACGCTTTGAGGAGCATTTCACTTATATCACAGCTGAAGTTGTTTCGGAAATTTAGTCAAAAAGATTTCAAAGGCAGACTTATGCCAACTCTGAATTCTAGGGTCTTAGACTTTAAAAACTTCATTCTTCACACTACAAAGAAGTTATTCTAAAGTTATAAGATTTAGAAAGCTTGGTGAATAATTGGTCTAATCATATATTTGCATCAGTTCTTGTTGAGAAAAAAATATGATAGACAACACACAACCAGCCGACATCTTTGTCATAACCTCTATAACCGTAACCCTATTTTGCCAGAAGATCATTCAATATTTTACAAAAGGATTTATTGGATGTTGTTTTTGCCTAAGATTAAAAAATCCAAGAATCATACCTTCTTCCTCCTGAAACTCAATGTAAATGATGTCCTTCTTGGCGTGTTTCCTGATGTCACCAACAATTTCCCCACCTCCAGATTTCCGCTTGTTTTCGAAGTACAGCGAGATGGAATCATTGGTACAACCTTTCTTGTATCCCGTCACTTTGATAGTTGTTCGCGGTTTTTCATCCAACTCAGATTCCTCTGTTTCTTCATCGAGTCTTGTAACGGTCAGCGTCTTCCCGTCTACTTGATGGGGGCAATGTTTTAACACCCGCTCCACCACTGAAATATCATTATAGATGAATGATAAGAGTTAAGTAGATAAAAACATTGCAACAAGGAATTTCAAATTTTAAGGATTATTAACCTTCAAGGTTCAATGTTCCGGTGATTCAAGTTACACACTGAAGATAAACGTGATGAATTTCTGGTTCTGTTATGAAATTAATTTTTGTCATATTTTTCAGAATATAGCTATTGTTAAAAAAAAATTCATCTTAATAATTTATTTGAATAAAAGGTAACCCCAAAATAACACAATACCAGAATACCAATAAAGCTAAGCCTTAGTAACATTAATACGGTTATTATTTAATATCCCAAATACTTGCTTTAAACACCATGTTATCTATATTTTTTATATCTGTCATACTTTTGGCCATTTGGCTTCAATTCTGAATAAAGTGATTTGAAGAGACTAAATTCATCCAACTCTTGTAACCTCTTTTTCAAGTAAAATATTTGGTGAAAACACGTACACATAGGATATTTAACATTTATCGTTGAATACCATGTACATCTCATTGAGGTTAGTAGAAATCTATAATTTTCCAAGAGGCGCACAAAATGTGGTACATGGTATTTGTCGAGAGATATAAAATATCTAAGTAATATATTTCCGAAAGCGCCCAAAATGATCGCAATGTCATAAATGTAGTTGCCTCATTGCTTTGCTATCATGGCCTTCTTACAATATCATTTAATTGTTTCCTGACTTAACATTTCCCTGAATATCCAGAAATACCATCCACAAGATCAAAATATATACCGTATATTACAATGTATACGGCGACCTCGTACATAGGGCGACCCCCTTCCTCAGCCCCCCAAATTGCTGCCAAAATCATATATCTCATTAATAAGGCGACCCCCCTTCTAGCAGGTCGTTGAAACAGTCGACATGACAGACAACTCGTTGACAAGATTTCGTAAGGGTAAATTAAGGTCGGTAATTTTTAAGTGAAATGTCATGTGTAATTAAAAAATACATAAATTACTTATGGTGTTTGTTATTTTATTCAATGATTTATCATTTGCTTCTGATAACAAGCAAGGCTACAGTCAACAAACTCCCATTACTGTGTCATGTTTCGTTTTCATAATTCTCATTCAGAAATCTAAACAAACGTTCAGTCAACGTACTGGTAATGCTATATTTGTTTCAAGCCTTTTCATTCGTTAAAAGAACGGAAGTTGTAATAGTGCACCAATCAGAAAATCTAACACAAATTGCATATTGAAGAAGCCCAACCGGTGTAAAGAATAATTGCTGCCTAGTAAAAACTGAGTTATACATCGCCTTCATAATTGATAAAATAATTTGGGCAGCATAAGTTTTGTTAAATATATGCATAGAGAAAAATATTATCACAATATCAGTCATCAAAACAATGTTAATTGATAAATTAATCATTATAAATTTATTGTTATCTTTAATTATGTCAAGTTATTTCATCACGAGGTTCTATCTCGTATGACACCGACACTAACATAACATGTTATCGGCAAGCAAACACGTGTTGAATATTTCCTTTGGTCCAGTACATGGATAATTTTTATTGATAAGTTATTTTGAATTTTCATTCTTATTTCTCTCTATATTTTCATTTAAAATGAACAATTAGACAAAGGTATTTTATTTTACAAGATTAAATTTGAGATGACATCGATGATTGTGTAATGGACATCCGGTGTAAACATTGACTCGTTTGACTTGTTGGGTTGGCAGATACCCCTCACTTGGCCTCTAGTTTTTGACCTTGTCTATTAGGCGACCCCCTTCTTTGACCCCCCAATTTCTGGTATAAAAAACTCGCCTTATAGACTGTAATATACGGTACATACAATTAAAAAAAAAATGCATTTTACCTTCTTCGCTCTCAAACGTCAGATAGATTTTCCCATTTTCTTCTTTCATCTCATGTTCACCGCCGCCATATCGGTTCTTGTTCTCAAAGTGCAGTGTAACAGTTTCAGAAGACCCTGGTTTATAATTGGTAACCACCAGAGTCTTCTTACTGTTGCCTTGTCCATCTGAATCATCCAGTTGAACCGTCAGCTTCACTCCCTTGAGTATGTGTTCAGTCTTTGCTGCCACTTTTTCAGCAACTTTAACACACACAAATATAGAAAATTATCAGTTTTGAAAATATTTATAAATCAAATGGTTACATGATTTCAGTTCATTATAAGACATGTAACTGGCCTGAGATAGTGAAATATAGAAACCCATCTGTGATCAGTCGGCCATCTTGTTTTTGAATTTCATAAAATAAAATAATGTTGGATTCTTCACCTTTTAGAGATGAAATATATGTATAAAAAAAACTATTTATTGATAACAACAAAATCATAATAGAATCCAAAAAGAATTTAATTGATGTGCATTTGACAGATAATGTTGCGAGAAGCTAAAATATTTTTAATAAAAGAAAAGATAACAGGTCAGTAGCACATTTTTATGATGTCAGGGAAAGGAAAATAAATGGTTCCATTTTAAAGACAATGTATTTTAACTAAATGAAGCAGTAATAAATCAAATATATTATGTAAAATTTAGCCATGCAATTCTTATTTCTTACTTATTCTTAATCAAAGGTGTAATTTGTTCTCTGATTATGGATGATTGGTTTGTGTAATGATTTTTTTGACACTTTCAAAATGATACATTTAGCATTAGCATACAATTATCAGTAAAAAATGAAATTTATAAACATGTGCTACTGTCCCTTTAAAGACATAACCTTCTGAACTAATGAGTTAAATAATAACAGTGCAAGACCATTATATTCAAATATTAAATATTTCAGACAAATTGTTCACTTTCTCCTAATACCTAGCATCTCTATGTACTTTTATTTTGTTTAAATATCATACTAATATGTCCTTCTTTCTTGCCAGTACTTTTGAACTTCTTAAGATTAGATATAAATTTCAAAAGAACTATATTTTGAAAGATATTACTAAAAGGATCCAGCAAAAATCAAAATTTCAAAATTGGACTAAAACATTTTTGCAAAATATGCAAAAAAATATTGGTTGTTCATAGAATTGTTCAACAAATCATATGAATAGTTAGTTTTTAGCGTTTCTGATGTTATTGGCAAAGAATATTAAAAAACAATAGTAATAAATGATAAATCATCTTCTACACTATTAGTAGAAATGATAGAGAAAAAAAAGATAAGATGATAATAAAAATCAAAGTAACTATGGAATGCTGAAGTATCATATGATAACTGAATCTACAAATGAAAAGTTCCAACATCCAAAAGTTATTGAAACCATTATCAATAAATAAACCAATATAAATATCCATAACTATAACCATTACCAATGTCAACATAAATAGCAATATCAACAGCTTTATCAATATCAATATCAATACAAATACCAAAAGCAAGGTAGATACCAATTCTCATACCAATCACATTAGTAATGTCAATATCAATCGCATTATCATTAGTTTATTTAATATCAATGTTAATACCAATACAAAAATTAAGACCCATTAGGATACTTATACCAATCACATTAGTAATGTCAATATCAATCGCATTATCATTAGTTTATTTAATATCAATGTTAATACCAATACAAAAATTAAGACCCATTAGGATACTTATACCAATCACATTAGTAATGTCAATATCAATCACATTATCATTAGTTAATTTAATATCAATGTTGATACCAATACAAAAATTAAGACCCATTAGGATACTTATACCAATCACATTAGTAATGTCAATATCAATCACATTATCATTAGTTAATTTAATATCAATGTTGATACCAATACAAAAATTAAGACCGATTAGGATACTTATACCAATCACATTAGTAATGTCAATATCAATCACATTATCATTAGTTTATTTAATATCAATGTTAATACCAATACAAAAATTAAGACCCATTAGGATACTTATACCAATCACATTAGTAATGTCAATATCAATCGCATTATCATTAGTTTATTTAATATCAATGTTAATACCAATACAAAAATTAAGACCGATTAGGATACTTATACCAATCACATTAGTAATGTCAATATCAATCGCATTATCATTAGTTTATTTAATATCAATGTTAATACCAATACAAAAATTAAGACCGATTAGGATACTTATACCAATCACATTAGTAATGTCAATATCAATCGCATTATCATTAGTTTATTTAATATCAATGTTAATACCAATACAAAAATTAAGACCCATTAGGATACTTATACCAATCATATTAGTAATGTCAATATCAATCGCATTATCATTAGTTTATTTAATATCAATGTTAATACCAATACAAAAATAGAGCCATTGGCTCTGTAGCTCATCAGGCTTCATCATCAATTATGCTGTAGAGTGTGGCCAATGATACCCCCTTTGTAGAGGCCACAGGGGCACCAATCATAAAATTAAGTATATATAGGCGACAAGTTTCAGTTTTCTAGGCCTTATACTTCAGGAGAAGAAGATGAAAATAGATTTGAAGGACGTTCCTGTTGCCTTTATTAGGGGTCACAGGGCAACCAAAGCTACAATTTATAATCCTCACTAGCCAAGGAGTCTGTACACAAAGTTTCAGCTTTCTAGGCCTCATGGTTCTGGAGAAGAAGATGAAAATAGGCTTTTAGGGCGTGGCCCCTGTGGCCCTTATTAGGGGTCACAGGGCCACCAAAGCTACAATTCATAATCTTCACTAGCCAAGGAGTCTGTACAAAAAGTTTCAGCTTTCTAGGCCTCATGGTTCTGGAGAAGAAGATAAAAATAGGTTTTTAGGGCGTGGCCCCTGTGGCCCTTATTAGGGGTCACAGGGCCACCAAAGCTACAATTTATAATCTTCACTAGCCAAGGAGTCTGTACAAAAAGTTTCAGCTTTCTAGGCCTCATGGTTCTGGAGAAGAAGATGAAAAAAGGTTTTTAGGGCGTGGCCCCTGTGGCCCTTATTAGGGGTCACAGGGCCACCAAAGCTACAATTCATAATCCTCACTAGCCAAGGAGTCTGTACACAAAGTTTCAGCTTTCTAGGCCTTATGATTCTGGAGAAGAAGATGAAAATAGGTTTTTAGGGCGTGGCCCCTGTGGCCCTTATTAGGGATCACAGGGCTACCAAAGCTACAATTTATAATCCTCACTAGCCAAGGAGTCTGTACACAAAGTTTCAGCTTTCTAGGCCTTATGCTTCTGGAGAAGAAGATGAAAATAGGTTTTTAGGGCGTGGCCCCTGTGGCCCTTATTAGGGGTCACAGGGCTACCAAAGCTACAATTTATAATCCTCACTAGCCAAGGAGTCTGTACACAAAGTTTCAGCTTTCTAGGCCTTATGGTTCTGGAGAAGAAGATGAAAATAGGTTTTTAGGGTGTGGCCCCTGTGGCCCTTATAAGGGGTCACAGGGCCACCAAAGCTACAATTTATAATCCTCACTAGCCATGGAGTCTGTACACAAAGTTTCAGCTTTCTAGGCCTTATGGTTCTGGAGAAGACGATGAAAATAGGCTTTTAGGGCGTGGCCCCTGTGGCCCTTATTAGGGGTCACAGGGCCACCAAAGCTACAATTCATAATCCTCACTAGCCAAGGAGTCTGTACAAAAAGTTTCAGCTTTCTAGGCCTCATGGTTCTGGAGAAGAAGATGAAAATAGGTTTTTAGGGCGTGGCCCCTGTGGCCCTTATTAGGGGTCACAGGGCAACCAAAGCTACAATTTATAATCCTCACTCTTCAAAGAGGCTATACAAAAAGTTTCAGCTTTCTAGGCCTCATGGTTCTGGAGAAGAAGATGAAAAAAGGTTTTTAGGGCGTGGCCCCTGTGGCCCTTATTAGGGGTCACAGGGCTACCAAAGCTACAATTTATAATCCTCACTAGCCAAGGAGTCTGTACACAAAGTTTCAGCTTTCTAGGCCTTATGCTTCTGGAGAAGAAGATGAAAATAGGTTTTTAGGGCGTGGCCCCTGTGGCCCTTATTAGGGGTCACAGGGCTACCAAAGCTACAATTTATAATCCTCACTAGCCAAGGAGTCTGTACACAAAGTTTCAGCTTTCTAGGTCTTATGGTTCTGGAGAAGAAGATGAAAATAGGTTTTTAGGGTGTGGCCCCTGTGGCCCTTATTAGGGGTCACAGGGCCACCAAAGCTACAATTTATAATCCTCACTAGCCATGGAGTCTGTACCCAAAGTTTCAGCTTTCTAGGCCTTATGGTTCTGGAGAATACGATGAAAATAGGATTTAAGGGCGTGGCCGCTGTGGCCCTTATTAGGGGTCACAGGGCCACCAAAGCTACAATTTATAATCTTCACTAGCCAAGGAGTCTGTACAAAAAGTTTCAGCTTTCTAGGCCTCATGGTTCTGGAGAAGAAGATGAAAATAGGTTTTTAGGGCGTGGCCCCTGTGGCCTTTATTAGGGATCACAGGGCAACCAAAGCAACACTTTATAATCCTCACTCTTCAAAGAGGCTATACACAAAGTTTCAGCTTTCTAGGCCTTATGGTTCTGGAGAAGAAGATGAAAATAGGCTTTTAGGGCGTGGCCCCTGTGGCCCTTATTAGGGGTCACAGGGCCACCAAAGCTACAATTCATAATCCTCACTAGCCAAGGAGTCTGTACACAAAGTTTCAGCTTTCTAGGCCTTATGATTCTGGAGAAGAAGATAATAATAGGTTTTTAGGGCGTGGCCCCTGTGGCCCTTATTAGGGATCACAGGGCAACCAAAGCTACAATTTATAATCCTCACTAGCCAAGGAGTCTGTACACAAAGTTTCAGCTTTCTAGGCCTTATGCTTCTGGAGAAGAAGATGAAAATAGGTTTTTAGGGCGTGGCCCCTGTGGCCCTTATTAGGGGTCACAGGGCTACCAAAGCTACAATTTATAATCCTCACTAGCCAAGGAGTCTGTACACAAAGTTTCAGCTTTCTAGGCCTTATGGTTCTGGAGAAGAAGATGAAAATAGGTTTTTAGGGTGTGGCCCCTGTGGCCCTTATAAGGGGTCACAGGGCCACCAAAGCTACAATTTATAATCCTCACTAGCCATGGAGTCTGTACACAAAGTTTCAGCTTTCTAGGCCTTATGGTTCTGGAGAAGACGATGAAAATAGGATTTTAGGGCGTGGCCACTGTGGCCCTTATTAGGGGTCACAGGGCCACCAAAGCTACAATTTA
Source organism: Steromphala cineraria (assembly GCA_916613615.1). Lineage (NCBI taxonomy): Eukaryota > Metazoa > Mollusca > Gastropoda > Trochida > Trochidae > Steromphala > Steromphala cineraria. The sequence continues at coordinate 38,753,335 of OU744731.1, read as the reverse complement.
TAATCTTCACTAGCCAAGGAGTCTGTACAAAAAGTTTCAGCTTTCTAGGCCTCATGGTTCTGGAGAAGAAGATGAAAATAGGTCTTTGGGGCGTGGCCCCTGTGGCCCTTATTAGGGGTCACAGGGCGACCAAAGCTACAATTTATAATCCTCACTCTTCAAAGAGGCTATACACAAAGTTTCAGCTTTCTAGGCCTCATGGTTCTGGAGAAGAAGATGAAAATAGGCTTTTAGGGCGTGGCCCCTGTGGCCCTTATTAGGGGTCACAGGGCCACCAAAGCTACAATTCATAATCTTCACTAGCCAAGGAGTCTGTACAAAAAGTTTCAGCTTTCTAGGCCTCATGGTTCTGGAGAAGAAGATGAAAATAGGCTTTTAGGGCGTGGCCCCTGTGGCCCTTATTAGGGGTCACAGGGCCACCAAAGCTACAATTCATAATCCTCACTAGCCAAGGAGTCTGTACACAAAGTTTCAGCTTTCTAGGCCTCATGGTTCTGGAGAAGAAGATGAAAATAGGCTTTTAGGGCGTGGCCCCTGTGGCCCTTATTAGGGGTCACAGGGCCACCAAAGCTACAATTTATAATCCTCACTAGCCAAGGAGTCTGTACACAAAGTTTCAGCTTTCTAGGCCTTATGGTTCTGGAGAAGAAGATGAAAATAGGTTTTTAGGGTGTGGCCCCTGTGGCCCTTATTAGGGGTCACAGGGATACCAAAGCTACAATTTATAATCCTCACTAGCTAAGGAGTCGGTACACAAAGTTTCAGCTTTCTAGGCCTTATGGTTCTGGAGAAGAAGTCGAAATTCCACAAAGTTTACGGACGGATGGACGGATGGACGGATGGACGGACGGACGGACGGACGCCGGACACCATGCCATGCCATAAGCCCATCGGGCCTTACAGGCCAGATGAGCTAAAAATTAAGACCCATTAGGATACTTATACCAATCACATTAGTAATGTCAATATCAATCGCATTATCATTAGTTTATTTAATATCAATGTTAATACCAATACAAAAATTAAGACCCATTAGGATACTTATACCAATCACATTAGTAATGTCAATATCAATCGCATTATCATGAGTTTATTTAATATCAATGTTAATACCAATACAAAAATTAAGACCCATTAGGATACTTATACCAATCACATTAGTAATGTCAATATCAATCGCATTATCATTAGTTTATTTAATATCAATGTTAATACCAATACAAAAATTAAGACCCATTAGGATACTTATACCAATCACATTAGTAATGTCAATATCAATCGCATTATCATTAGTTTATTTAATATCAATGTTAATACCAATACAAAAATTAAGACCGATTAGGATACTTATTCCAATCACATTAGTAATGTCAATATCAATCGCATTATCATTAGTTTATTTAATATCAATGTTGATACCAATACAAAAATTAAGACCCATTAGGATACTTATACCAATCACATTAGTAATGTCAATATCAATCGCATTATCATTAGTTTATTTAATATCAATGTTAATACCAATACAAAAATTAAGACCGATTAGGATACTTATTCCAATCACATTAGTAATGTCAATATCAATCGCATTATCATTAGTTTATTTAATATCAATGTTAATACCAATACAAAAATTAAGACCGATTAGGATACTTATACCAATCACATTAGTAATGTCAATATCAATCGCATTATCATTAGTTTATTTAATATCAATGTTGATACCAATACAAAAATTAAGACCCATTAGGATACTTATACCAATCACATTAGTAATGTCAATATCAATCGCATTATCATTAGTTTATTTAATATCAATGTTAATACCAATACAAAAATTAAGACCCATTAGGATACTTATACCAATCACATTAGTAATGTCAATATCAATCGCATTATCATTAGTTTATTTAATATCAATGTTGATACCAATACAAAAATTAAGACCCATTAGGATACTTATACCAATCACATTAGTAATGTCAATATCAATCGCATTATCATTAGTTTATTTAATATCAATGTTAATACCAATACAAAAATTAAGACCGATTAGGATACTTATTCCAATCACATTAGTAATGTCAATATCAATCGCATTATCATTAGTTTATTTAATATCAATGTTAATACCAATACAAAAATTAAGACCGATTAGGATACTTATACCAATCACATTAGTAATGTCAATATCAATCGCATTATCATTAGTTTATTTAATATCAATGTTGATACCAATACAAAAATTAAGACCCATTAGGATACTTATACCAATCACATTAGTAATGTCAATATCAATCGCATTATCATTAGTTTATTTAATATCAATGTTAATACCAATACAAAAATTAAGACCCATTAGGATACTTATACCAATCACATTAGTAATGTCAATATCAATCCCATTATCATTAGTTTATTTAATATCAATGTTGATACCAATACAAAAATTAAGACCCATTAGGATACTTATACCAATCACATTAGTTATGTCAATATCAATCGCATTATCATTAGTTTATTTAATATCAATGTTAATACCAATACAAAAATTAAGACCCATTAGGATACTTATACCAATCACATTAGTAATGTCAATATCAATCACATTATCATTAACTTTTCACAAATACAAAAATCAAGACCGATTAGAATACTTATACCAATCAAGAATAATCAATAGCAATATCAAAATTAATACCAATACTTATATCATTATCATTACCTCCTGATTCTTTGAAGGTAATGTATACAGCATTACCACTCTTCCTTGAGTCTTCAATATCTCCACCATCTGAACGTCTCCGATTCTCAAAGTATAGTTCTATTGTCTCAACACCTATAGACTGAGGCATTCCAGTAATCTTGATGGTATTTGATGGTCTTAATTGCTTGGTTTCATCATGAAGGGCTACCTGTACTCTCTGTCCATTCACAACATGAGTTTTCTTGGACGATACCCTTTCGGCAGCTTGAATAATTGAAAAAATTCTGAGGCTCCAAATCAGAAATGATTACAAGATTGTAGGGGTTTGAATGGTAGTCAACAAACATAACTATAGGAAAGCAATTTTAGAAAATCTAAAAACTAGACTAATTAGAATTTTTTTCCTGACAAAAATTGTCACATTTGTGTTATATTTTAAGTACATCTCAAGTTTCATTTGAAGGATTAAGACAGAAATGAAAAAAGCATTTGATTATAGGAAAAAGCAATATGAAAAAAAGATGAAAACACAAACTTGAAAAATCTTGTATACCTTCAGCGTCAACAAACTCTATAATTGCCATTCCTTTCTTCAGATCCAGTTTAGTGCTGGATATCTCGCCCCCTTTAGAGCGTTTACTTTCAAAGTAAAGTTCCAAAGCATCTTTGGTGACATCCTCTGTTAGTCCTTCAACTTTAACAGTTTTGACAGGTCCTGAAATTTTTTATTCATAATGATACCCAATATAAAATAAAGTTTGACATCTAAATTTACTGGTGTAGTAAATAATGTAACAAAACTATATTACACAAAACTTTTGTATACCTTCATACGCGTATACTTGTACACCACACCATATTATTTTTAAAATTCTATATTTAGAAAGGAGATTTTGAAATGGACATAGAATTATTTGACTGAAGATATGATATGACATCAATATCTAAAAAGGATTAATAAATTAGACAAAATAGTACACATAATATCTGCACTTACCTCTTTCCTCTTGCTGTGGTTTATCTTCTTGGTGCTGCTCAGGATGCAGTTCCTGTTGCTGTTGTTGCTGCTGCTGATGTTGTTGTTGGTGATGTTGATGTCCATGATGTTCTTGATGTTGCTGTGGGTAGTATGGCTGTCCCATATGTTGCTGGTATGATGGCTGTCCATGGTGTTGGTAAGTTGGATGTTGTTGCTGATGTCCATGTTGCTGTTCCCACTGTCCTGCATATTGTTGTCCATGATAGTACTGATAAGGAGCCTGTTGGTTGTAGTATTGTTGTTCAGGCTGATGTGGATAGGGATGTTGTCCATATGGTTGGTTGAAGTGTTGCTGAGGTGTAAACTGTTTCTGGTTGTACTCCCAGTGTTGTCCAGGGAGTTGTTGCTTGAATCCATGTTGAAAATGCTGATATTGTTGCTGTTGCTCCCAAGTATTTGGTTGGGGGACATCTTGGTCCTGTGTTTGTTGTTGCTGTTGCTGATGCTGGTGATGACCAACATTTCCTTGAGGAGGTAACATGCCTTGCTGGTATCCAATTGGGACTGGATTGGCATGGCTTGGCATGCTCTGAGGACCCCCCTGTCTTCCATCAAATCCTTCATTATTAGAGATCAAATGATCTCCAGTGTCAGGATGGTTTCCTCCATAATGAGGTTTGTGTGAATGATTTTGCGCAATAGGTTGGTGTTCATTTTCCTGTTCCTGGGGTGGCAAGGTGTCCATTTGATGATGTTCCTGTGAACCTCCTGTACTTCTACAAGGAACTTCTTTTGCCACATTTTCTCTCACAAAAGATTCATTTGAAGGTGGTTGATTTGGCACATTGGAATGTACGCTGTCTTCATGAAGATTACCACCTCCTGGTGGAGGGTTGGGCTCTTTTTCGTTCAATTCATGCAAATCAGTGTCAAGTTCAGTTTCTTCACTCTGTGGTGGATCAGTTGGTTGCATTGGTTGACTAAAAGATGACATAGTATCTCCATGTGTGTCATCGGCAACAGTAGGAAGGTCTTGTAGGATTTCTTGTGAAAGATCCTGCATGAGATTAATTGCTGAATTAGCATCATTTCCACTTGAGACATTTTCCATTTGCTTTTCATCACCATCTGTTGACAGAAGGTGATCTTGTTCTCTGTTAGAACCAGTGTCAACACCTCCAAGCTGTGAGCTATCGTCTTCAGGAACACTTTCTTCCTTCAGGTGCCCTTCTTCAACAGCATCATTGCCTTCTTCAAGAGGTTTTGTCACATTTCCCTCAAAATCATCATCTGTATCTTTCTTGAGGTTCTCATCACTGACATTATTGCCATCAATAAGATCATCTTGATTGTCTTCTATCATTTTTTCATCATCATTGTCATGCTTATCAGCATCATCTTTGACATCCTCTTGATTTCCTCTGAAATCTTGATTATCAATATCAACATTACCATTCTGTTGATCACTGCTAAAACCCTTGATGTCATTATCACTGCTATTGTCTTTGACATTTTGTGGGTCAACCTTTTCATCCTTACTATTTCGGGAACCTTTGTCATCCATAGCATCCCCTTGACCAGCATCATCATCTATAGCATCCCCTTGACAAGCATTGTCACTTTTATTATCCCCTGAACGTTCTTCCTCATCTTTATTAACCCCTGAACGTTCTTCCTCATCTTTATTATCCCCTGAACGTTTTTCCTCATCTTTATTATCCCCTGAACGTTCTTCCTCATCTTTATTAACCCCTGAACCTTCTTTTGCATCTTTGTTATCCCATGGACCTCCTTTTGCATCTACATAACCCCCTGTATCTCCTTTCTCATCTTTATTATCCCTTGGATCTGCACTGTCATGCTTAACATCCCCTGGACCTGTTTTGTTATCAGCATCATTCCCTTGACTGCTTTTGTCATTTCTTGGAGACTCTTGATCTTTTCCATATTTTTCTTCTTTGTTAGCATTATCATCAGCCCTTCCTTCCCTTTTGGAGCTCTCATCCTTCATTCCAAGACCTTCACCTTCTATTGAGTCCATGTTCTGAGACTGACGAGGTTTAGGTGGAACTGGTGGTGCTTTCTTCTTCCTTTTTGAAGATCCCTGCAACTCTTTTTCACCTCCAACACAATTGGAATCAGTATCAGAACTATCAGAGAAAGGAATGATAACAAAGCTCTCTCCAACTGAGGAAGAACCACCTAGGGAAATGTATGAGCTTGCAGAAGGTTCTGAAGGACTCTCAACTGGTGAACCTGCACCAAACAGTTGACCGTCAGCGATACTGTTAGTTGTGCTCTCTCCACCAAAGAGGTCAGCATCAGCAATATTATCTGTACTGCTTTCTCCTTGACATTGTCCAGCTAGAGTCAGACTTGATGGAGGTATGTGACTCTGTGCAGGATGGAAGTGATCAGAGGACCCACTGTCACTGCTGGCTGTGTTGTACTCTTCTTCCTGCTCGGCCATGCCTTATCAATCAAGATTGTACCATCCACACCAATCTGTGAAAATTGATCAATGTATCTTTATGTAACATTGGACATGAAATATCTTAAAACATCATATCTGCCTACCATCCAAAATCTGAACTTCTCTCATTGATTTATAGATATACATATTTATACAATGCACAAAATAAGTTAGACATGTATGAAAAGTTTGAAATTATTAATAGTATTGTAATTTGTCAATGATCTTCTGTTGATTTGTCTTTTTTTTCCTTTTTTCATAATTCAAATAAAATCTGACCTTAAAAAGGAAAATTGAAAAAAAAAACATAAAACTTTTTTACAATTCCATCAAAAGTAAAGTTGTACATCAAATATTTAAAAAAGATGCCATATAATTATGTTTTAAATAAGATAAAATTTAATCCTTTTTAAAAAAATATTCAACAAATGATTATTAATGTCTAGAAAAAATCTATCAAAGGTAAATTTTAAAAGAATACCCTCAACAGGCCAAAAGTATTCAAAATGTTATTGATGTGACTGGATTCGACCTTGGTTACTATGTCTCCCACAATCAATCTACAGAGGGCATTGTCACCAGTTATGTCCCTTGGATCCTGCAATAGTACTTTCACTACTTTGTGCATTTCTCATGGCAACATTGGTTGAATAGGAAGAAAATAATAATATCCAAAATGATTATGTTTTATTTAAATAGAATTATCTACTTGTAATTATAACATAATTTCTAAAAGCACGATCTGTTTACATACACTCCGATATAGGAAGTATATAGGGTACAAAAGGCGTTCGAACCCCTTTTATATTTGAATAACATGTGTATTTAGAGAAATTAATAACAACTACATAATGAAATGCCATTTTCGTTTTAAATCATATTATTCTCATTTCAGTATGTTTATAACATAAATTTGATGAGATGAAACGCAGTAGGCGGGAGGCATTTCAAACCGAAAGTAGAAACTCCGCCATTTTGATAGGGAATCAAATTGATATTATAATTCAACACGTTGTCTGAGACTTAACTCAACAAAATCTCGTGAAGTATTGTCATATTTAAAGTAAATTTGAAACAATTTAAACATTCCCAAACAAAATATTTTCACGAGGTCAATGACTGAATATCAGAACATGAAACAATGGTAGGAACTACTAAGTCTAGACTACAGAGGAATTCAAATTCGACTCTTTGTTTTAAATTTCCAAAACACTTACCGTATTTTACAAGATTACCAATGTTTGGATTAAATCAGGATTCGCTTACTAAACAACCCAGCTAGCCGTTACAAAGGCTACAAGTGTTATCGCATAGGCTATCGAAGAGAAAATAGATTTCCACATCCAATGAGAATGCTCGGTATTTATAGAACTAGGGAAATACGTGTGCACAGGCCTAGAGTTTAAATATGGATATCATATGCATGCGTGTCAAAAGATTCCCAAGAAATAGTATTTAATACAAATTCATCATTTTGAAAATATATGTGCTTACTGATCATTAGTTTGTTTAATAAACGAGAATATTGATGTGGCATTTAGGCAGTTATAGTTATGTATGACACGTATTTACTTGTGACAGTTCCAGGAAATGCGGTCTTCAAAGAAATGCTCATTCAACGGCGTCGTCATTTGTAGCAGGTATATAAAGAATGTCACGGCATGCTTGAGTTTATTTTGGGAGGTTACGTGGCCCAACGGATATAGCATCTCCTCATTTATGCATTCACTGGGGGGACACTTTATTCGTTTTTGTTCATATATAAATATGCAGAAACTGATACATCAAAAGGCTGGATGTAGGTAGAATGGTAAAATATTAGTTGTAGAGAGAATCTTTGCAATGCAATGTTAAAAATCTTCGTGCATTTATCATGAGTTCTGACTCCCCTGTAGTAGACTCCCCTATTTCATTCTTTAAACGAACGAGGTCATTCTCGGACAGCTCCGTCTTTCTACCAAGTGAGGACTTGAATATGGCATCTAGTGTTAAATGCCCAGAGAACATTGTCGACCAACTAATTGAAGCCTTTAAATCTCCCCAGATCATGGACATTGTTGGGCAGGCTTTGGCCAGTAATATTCTCCCCCAGATAAATGCTATCATTGATGAGAAGCTCAGTCCTCTCACTAAGATCTTAGATGAAAACCAGTCCAAAGTGAAAGCCCTTGAAAATGATGTACAAGAACTCGATGAAAAGCTCCACGAGAAATGCTTACAAATAGATGAACTGTACCAGTATAGCAGGAGGAATAATGTGCGAATCTTTGGGTTTGATGAAAACAAGGGTGAAGACACAGACGAGATTGTTTGTAAACTGGCTCATGACATCGGTGTCAAGCTAAGTATAGGCGATATAGATCGGAGTCACAGGACTGGGGACCCTAAGATGTACACAGGGAACAGAAGTCGTCCCATTATTGTTAAATTCATGTCTAACAGGAAAAAGCGGGAACTAATGAAAAGTATCCCCAAACTTAAAGGCAGAAAACCAAAGATTTTCATAAATGATGATCTGACCAAGGAGCGATCACGACTCGCAGCTGAAGCCCGTACCCTCGTCTCTAAGAAACGCCTAGCTGGAACCTGGGTCAGGGATGGCATAATATTTGCCAAGAAGTTAGACGACAGGGTTGTTCTGATCACTAAGCGGTCACAGTTTGACCAACTCATTGAGTCGTTGCGGCTCCGAGTCAGGATCCGTCTACCCTATGATTCACGTCAACAGCGAGAATACACCGACCAGGAGGATAATGACGATGAGACTGAGTAAGTCTTGATGCATGTGCCAACTCCGCGTAATCTCTTGTGTACTTTTACTACGACCACGTGCCCCTTGTTGTAAACAGTATGTTTATAAACATCATGCTTGTTGACTATTGGTTGAAAGTCACGTGTAGTTGTGACGTAAGATCATCATTAACCAATGAACACACTGTTCCTAAGTCACTGACTGTAGTCGCATTTATAACATGCAAAAATCGTGCGACTTGGACCTGCACGGTCGATTGTGAATTGCTACCGATTATGTAATTGTATTACGTTGTTGATTTCAGTTGATGTGATTGATAGATTGTACTTAGCAACGATGTAAGTACATGATTAATCAGAAGTTAGAAAATGGTTGCTTACAAAAACGTCTATGACAATTCTTTCAAGTTTGTTTTGTTTTTTAATGTTACTAATGACTGATTTCATGCTAGTGTTAGGTCATACACACAGTATTACACAAGGTCTCAACTACACACCTTATTTACATTAGGGTTGGGTTCTCCCTTGCATACTCCTTGTTTTTTATTTCGCACACACTGATAGAAAATTTCTATCGACTATTTTTTGTTTTCTTTTTTCTTTTGTGTTTAAACAAAAACTCAAGATGTTGTTACTTACTTAAAACAGTGACAAACTCTGATAACTCCTACATCATGCCATTTATCATTACTAGACAAAGCATACACGCTGACAAATATGACAAATATTATACAAACATAGACATTTCTTGCCTTCAAGTACATATACCCCTTTTCTTACAAACATATGTATTTTCAAGATCTCTAGATGGGGATTGACATAACACAATATCGCCAGAGAATTGGGGTATATCATTGTAAGTCCTTAAATAGACATCAGGGTAAAATAGACATATCCACTTTCTACTTAGTAACGTTAGTGTACACACTCGGGATCAGGGGTATACAGATAGCTCTCTTACTGCTGATATGTTGTGGAGATGTTCAACCTAACCCGGGACCCGGCACCGCAGATCTAAGTATTGTACATAATAATGTCTGTAGCCTGAATGAAAAAGTAGATTTAGTTTATGCAGAACTACACGAATATGATGTAATTTGCATATCAGAAACATGGTTGCATGACGGAATCTCAAACACTGATATTCACATGACTGGATTTCACCCACCATTTCGAAATGATAGACAAACAAGGGGAGGCGGGGTTGCAATTTATGTAAAGGACAATATTTACTGTAAGCATAGACCTGACTTACAACTTCCGGGGTTAGAGGCAGCGTGGGTACAGATAACATGTAAAAACAAGAGTTATCTTATAGGAACTTTCTATAGTACAAATACTAGTTCCCACTATTGGGACCTGATTGAAGAGTCTATTGGTTTAGCTATAGATACTAATATTAAAACGATTGTGCTTGGTGATTTTAATGCTAACTTGTTGAATAGAATGGATCCTAATATTGAACATATCAAGTCTATTTATGGCATGGAACAATTGATAAATGAGGCGACACGTATAACTCAACATTCAAAGACACTTATAGACATAATATTAGTTTCTTGTCCTGATATTGTAATATCATCTTATGTTACACCTCCAATCTGTAGTGATCATTGTTCAGTGAGCGTGTCCCTGAAGTGTCCTAAACAGTCTAGGAAAGCCTACTCAAGAATCATTTATAATTATGAAAATATTGATTTAGATACATTTCGACAGAATACGAATAATGTTGATTGGAACTTCATTACACAAGATGAAGATGTAAATAATAGTGCACCTAAATTTGTAAATGCACTTAGAGATCTTTGTTCTTCAAATATTCCAAATAAAACTGTTATTATTCGCCCTAATGATGCTCCATGGATGAACGGATTTATTAGAAAGCTCATGCGTAAAAAGAATAGAATTCACAGAAAGGCACAACAAAGTAATTCATCCAGTAACTGGGAAAAGTTTAGAAAATGTCGCAATAACTTAATATCGGAGATACGTAAAAGCAAAGCATTATATGTTGACAAACTTGATAAGGTTGTTAATACCGAACACGGTAGCAAATGTTGGTGGCAAATTGTCAAAACTTATCTTAAAAATACAGACAAAGCTAAGGTATTTCCTCACATTGAACATGATAATGTTGTGTATGAAGATGACACTGATAAAGCTAATATATTCAATGACTACTTTGTGAGTATAGCACGGGTTAATGATGATTCTGATGATAATGTAGAAATAGATTCTAATGTGGATGTCAATCCTTGTCTCTATGATTTAAGATTAGAAAGTGTAGAAGTTAGGGATATTTTATTATCACTTGATGTTACAAAAGCAACAGGCCCAGATCATATTAATAATCGGGTCTTAAAATGTTTAGCTGAACAGTTGTCAGTTCCTCTCTGCAATCTTTTCAATATTTCACTAGCAACGTCTGAGTTCCCACATTTATGGAAATATGCATCTGTAGTTCCAATACATAAGAAAAATGATATTCATAATTGTACAAATTATCGACCTGTCTCACTTACCAGCTGTTTATCAAAAGTTTTTGAAAAGTGTGTTTTTAAACATGTATCCAACTTCTTTTTAGATAATGAAACTATAACTTCATTTCAGTCAGGTTTTACGACTGGTGATTCTACATCATATCAGCTCACCCATCTATATGATTATATTGCTAAGGCGATGGATAGCGGCAAGGAGGTACGCGCTGTTTTTTTGTGATATAAGTAAAGCGTTCGACAGGGTATGGCATAAGGGTCTCCTGCATAAGTTATGGGCTAATGGGATACGGGGTTCTCTCCTATCATGGTTTGAAAGTTATTTAAATAATAGAAAACAATTCACAGTAATTAATGGGTACAAATCAAATGTGAAATCAATTGAAGCTGGTGTTCCCCAAGGGTCAGTTTTAGGACCTCTGCTCTTTTTAGTTTATATCAATGACATTGTTGAAGATATCCAATGTAACATTAAACTATTTGCTGATGATACTTCTCTATATGTTATAATAGATGATCCTGTTTTATCTTCCAATAAGTTAAATGATGATTTGGATTTAATAGGTAAATGGGCACATAAATGGAAGGTAGATTTCAACCCCAACAAAACAGAATCGATAACTTTTTCAAGAAAGAAAACTGTAACATTAATGCCAGATCTGATTATGAATGGTGAACAAATTAAATCCGTTGATAGTCATAAACATTTGGGATTGACCCTGCAAAGTGATGGCCATTGGAAAACACATATAAATGATACTATTTCTAAGGTTAGCCCTATGATTAATTGCCTGAGAAGTCTCAAATATCGCCTTCAAAGAAAAACTTTACAGACTTTATACAGCTCATTCATTTTACCGATATTTGATTATTGTGATTATATTTGGAATAATTGTATGCAAAGTCAAGAGCTGTTATTAGAGAAACTTCACTTAGATGCCCTTAGAACCATATGTGGATCCGTTAGAGGAGTTACCCATTCCAAAATCTATCTTGAAACTGGTTTTACATCTCTAAGCGAACGTCGCAGAACTCATCAAATGTGTGTTTTTCATAAAATGTTCTATAACAAAACTCCAAAATATTTATCTGATTTAATTCCATTCAACATATCCTCCGTATCCACGTATGAATCAAGATCATCTAACACACTTCAAGTTCCTCTTTGTCGCACAGAATCGTATAAAAGATCATTCTGTGTTGCAATGGAATATGTTAGATAATGAAACTAGAAATGTAGATTCCGTTGCTTCGTTTAAAAAACACTTTGATCGAAATGTATCATGTAATGTGCATCATGTCTTCAGAAATATTGGAACAAGAACCAACCAAATTATACACTGTAAATTAAGACTTGGCTGCAGCAATCTTAACGCACATAAATTTGATCGTTTTTTACAAAATATGTCAACATGCACTTGCGGTCATCATTATGAAGATGTGATTCATTATCTATTTATCTGTCCAAATTACTCTACATTTCGATCGAAGTGTTTTTTCTATGTCAACGGTTATGATATTCAAACTATATTATTTGGCAATTACTCTCTTACTGAGGACATCAACCTGAAAATTTTGGAATCTGTACATGACTATTTTACCCTTACAAACCGCTTTTCTAATTAAATATCACTACTGGTTTTGTATAATTGTGTTTTGTCTATGAATGATGAATGAACATATGTTATATATCTATTTATTTTGTATGGGAGAGGTATTCAGATAGGCTTTATAGCCTGTTTACCAATCCCTTTCTTTTGAAATAAATATTGTTTAAATCATTTATCATGAAAGAGATCATTTAAAGGGGCAGTAGCACGTTTTTTGATACTTTTATATTTCAAATTTTTCACTGATAATTGTACGTTAAGGCTAAGTGTATTATTTTGAAAGTGTCAAAAATCTCATTACACAAGCCAACCTTCCATAGTCAGGGAACAAAGTATGAAGATTCATCTAAAATTCATTGGCGGCCATTTTTGTGTGAACACCTTTAATTCATTTTGTGTAAGAAAATGGAATCGCATGGCTAAACTTTACATTATATATTTGAATTACTACTGCTTCTTTTAGTTTAAATGCATTGTCTTTCAATTGGAACCATTAATTTTCATTTTCCTGACATCACCTTATATTCCCCCTAAAAACGTGCTACTGCCCCTTTAAGGAACAAAGAAATGTAATGATATGATATAAAATAATTAATTACGTCTAATATCATCTCAAAGGAACTCATTGACGCTTCAGTAGGTGGTATAAAACGTTTATTAGAGGAAGAGTGTCGAGTGTCCTGCACTTTATAAAGGCTTAATCGGAAGATGTACTATGACAAAGAGTAGGGATTACAACTTCTTTATGTATTTGCATACGGCGTTTCAAGGCAACTCCGTGCCCCTTCATCAGGTAAGTGACCATGCCAGTGACATGCAGAATATATTATAATAATGCTTTATAAACCCGAAAGGGAATTTGGTTTACATCAGTCGCTGCTCAACACATTAAGAAGATAGATAAAGGACACATTAAAAGATGAGCAATAAGCATATGAAACAAGAAACAAAACATTACTTATGATAAAACAATATTGACATGTCAACATAACTATGCAACGATAACTGGTTTTAAGACATATGGAAACTTTTAAAATTGGATATAACAGCAAATTGCTAAAATGGGAAATAATTCAAAAACAAATATAAGGAGTTAAGATTTACTTATTCAAAATAGCAATGCTTGTTGGGGTGAATGTTTTTGGTGTTCTATTGGTTCTGAAAAGTGGAGTTTGGAAGCGACGTCCGGAAGGTAAAAGTACATATTCATTATGGAGTACATGTTCTGAGTCATTAACGATTTTGATAGCTAGTTTTACAATTTGCCGCATGCCTAAACTTGTAAGATTTTCCAAATAGACTCCAGTTATGTTAGTGGCAATATTTATGATTTTAGACAATTTTTATTTTTGTTTTGCAAAGAAAGAGCTCCAAACCAACTTGCCATGCTAAAACTAAGAATTTGGATAAAAGTATTAAAAAGGCAGTTAATCAGATGGACATAGGCTACATGTATTTACAATAGATAGACATTGACAATGAGTGTAATAGATGTGTTTACATAGTGGCATACAGTGTTTATACAACTGATAGAGTTATATAGAGTGAGTGGAAGCCAGCACTGAAACTACTGTTGATCAATGCACCATGCGTTGGGTAAGAAAACACCTTGATCACGATTAATCTGGGGGCTGCATCGTTTAAGGAAGATACTTTCCATCAGCATTCGTCTGTTCTTTGATGTTGGTAGCCAAAATTTGAGTTTGTTGCCAACCAATGATGTGGTTTGGGTGTCTTATCAAATGTTCAGAAACAGCTGCTTTCATGTCTACTCGTATGTGGTTGACAGAAGCTTTATGTTCTTTCATTCGGGTAGCAATTGGTCTGCCAGTTTCACCTATGTATGAATGTCCACATGTACAGTTTATCTTATATACACATCCTCTTGGATTCGGAGGAGCTTGACTTGTGGCCCGACCATTGACTTTAAGGATGGTTTTCTGCCTGATGTGAAGGTGGTGTCTATGCTGGCTGTTTTCTTTAGAAGTCGACTAATCTGGTGCTTGCTCTCCTTTGTGTATCTTACTCAGTTACTGTGTCGTTTGATGTTTGTCGTAGTGTTCAAATGTAATTATTATTTTACCATGTACCACGTTCGTCGAGGCTTGTCGTGTAGCCTTTTTTGGGTTCGCGAGCCATAACCGTACAAACAATAATGTACATATCATGTTCATATACATCATTTTCAAAGGGTTAGATTAGAAGTTGCTTTTTTGGTTTTTGCCTCAGAGCTCAACTCGTTTGTTGAATAGAGCTGTTTGCGTAAGGCATTGTCTCTTCATCACAGTTTAAGGGCCTCTTCTCTTCTTAATGTACGCAGATGCCCCTATTGATCATCATATTGGCAACCACTTCTAACGAGGACTTTGATTGGATTAAAAAACTACGAATGTACACAAATTTAAACTTTTAACATTACAAGAGAATGAGAAAAACATCGTGAATTACAATGATACATACATTAAAATATGAATTATATAAGGCATGAAGTGATTTTACAACCTGCATTGCAAACTTCCAATGATATAACAAACTGAGTAGAACACATTTGCCACTTTCTATAAGTGTTCAAGTGTTGAGATTCCAATGCAAAATCGTATGCACCTTCTCCTGTGGTAGTCAGGATTCCCTACGTTCTATGCTTGATCTGCAGTGTAAGTAAACCTAGCCTCAATAATACTGCTGCACTCCCATTATGAGAGTATAGCGAGTATTATTGAGGCTAGGTTTACTTAGACTGGCTTGATCTGCAGAAAACGTGCAACTATCCAGCCTAGAGAGCCAAACAATCTAGTAGTTACATCTTTTGATGTGTACTATCCGTGATGTATATTAGTGACTACTATACGTTGGCGGTGGTCTAATGTCACAGATTATGACCTTCACGTAATAGACAGTGAACAATCATTATAAAACGCTTATGCTGGTCGCATGAGGTTACCAACAGAAAAGAAGTAAACATTCCTCTTACAAGTGTAGACGTTCCTCATTTTTCGTAAAACATTTCAGGAGATTCAAAACATATGGGCCATGTCATTATAAATGTTTGGCTGTTGTTTCATTCTTATCATTTTGCTTTCACCACCTTTCAAACACTATATAACTTTGCATATTGTTTTGGAGTTTTTATTCCCCCAGAAGTATCGACCAAGAATTACTTTGCATAAGGTTCTAATTTCAAAAGTAAGATCTTGCAAGTAAAACTTTTCAGGAAATTTAAACACATAAAAAAACATTTTTGTAACTTGCCAAGTTACCAAGTCCTCTTTCTCAGCAGAAGGCTGAATTTGAGCCAGAACACTTTGCTCCTTATTTCTAATTCTTAACCTCATAACCAATGAGGACATGCTGAATCTGATGTTTTGAATTCTTCAATTAATAGTCTTATCATTTTTTTTGTTATTTTTAAAGGCGAGGGAGCTCTTTTGTGCTTAATTATCGAATGAAAAAAATAAAATGTAAATTTATTTGATGGTTTATAAATCAGAGAAAACACTTCTCCTAGGTCTTTTGACCCCAGACATCTGCAGGACATGTGTTCTCTCCTTCAAACCATAACTTGCAGACTTGTGGGTTGTGAGATAAGGAAACCAAGTCTTGTACTCTGCATATGTATATTTTAATGTCATCATATTCTCTGTATGTACAAGTGGTATCTGTACAAGTAGCTATGTACAATGCTATGTACAACATGATACAATGACACATATGTACAATAAACATACACAGACATGGTTCATCGCACAAGGAGAAAGGGAATTACTACAATGAATGCAGTCTGCACAACTTACAAGTTATTGAGACTGAAGGAATAATTCTTATGAGTAATTGTTTTTTGCTGCTTCAGCAATATTTCAAGTGATTATGAAATTACTGTTACTGACAAATTACTTAACTCTTTTTTAATGAACGGAGGCAAATTCAAAATGATGTCTTCAGAAAGTTATCAACAAGAGCATACCTCTCTATAAACTTTTTAACAAAAGGTGATGCATGAATATGCAAGACAAAATTTTTTGATACGCTCGACATATTAATGAAATCATGCTATGATGCATTAATGCATAAGACAAAAATTTTGATAAGCTTCACAGATTTTATGAAATATATCTGGCAAAAGAATTGCCAAAAGAAAAATATAACATTGGATTCATGGAAAGATTCCAAACGAATTCAAGTTTAAACAAAATTTAAGTGATAAGCTGCACATTCAAGACTATCAAATCAAAATATTCAACTGAATTCAATAGAGTCAATTTTGAATGTAAGAAAGCTATAAGATTGCACTAATGTAGAATCCCTTCCTTGGTATGACCATGTTTGTGTTGGAATCTCAGAGGTAATTCCTATATATGTACAAACATCACATTCAACCGTACAAGACATCAAAACAGTGTTGCAAAGATATACCATACACAAAATGAATATCAAGAAAAATAATTTATAATTTTTTTAGGAAACGTTTTGCATTGAATCAAATTTTCTTGAATTCAGTTTCGGATGAATCAAGTTTTCTCGTGTCATGATATCATCATTTATTGG
This sequence comes from Steromphala cineraria, assembly GCA_916613615.1. Classification (NCBI taxonomy): domain Eukaryota; kingdom Metazoa; phylum Mollusca; class Gastropoda; order Trochida; family Trochidae; genus Steromphala; species Steromphala cineraria. Next base: position 38,735,778 of record OU744731.1, on the reverse strand, counting down.
AAAGATAAAAGTAGTTTTAATCTGTTTTAATATAAACAGATTGAAATGTAACATCTAAAAATTTCCGTTGATTTATTATTTCAAAGATATTCAATACCAGTAAACAAACTTCCTACAGCGTTAAAATCCAAATTCTGAACATGGCTTCACATATTTTCATAATATTAATTATGCTAACAAAATCTTAGTATGGTTATTCATATTTTCTCAAAAATATCTCTCCAGGTAAGCAAGCACTGAGTATAGAGAAAAAATAAAAGAAACATATTTGTATCTCAATGGTTAAACCTAAAATATCATTGTGACCCTGTTTAATTAATCAAATTGAGATAAAAGATTTAATTGAGCATGTTAATCAACCATGACAATGCAACATCACAATGGTTGATGAGCAGTGAAGATGATATATATCACAACTCGTGTGGCTACTTTAGGCACATAATATCATGGGTTCAGAGTTCACAAAGGTCTATATTGATGATAATGACATGCTAGATGGTACATAGTTTCTAAAAAAATTTCTGTGGTGGTCATCACAATTTTCCTTTCAGATGAGTTTTAAAAGTTAACTTATCAAAGTTTAACTTGGAAGACCCCATTGCTTTTTTTATTGAAACTTTTGTCACTCCAAGCCGAAAACATTACAGCCTTAAACCTCGTCATTTTCAACAATATTTACCCTTATGTTAGAGTTTAGCTGTTGTTGCTGAATTCTTATCAAAGGCAGCAACTATTCAATGCCCCATATTTGTCAAACTGCTACATCAGCGTATATGTCTCCGCGTTATGCTACAACCTATCCCCTGATATCCTGCTACGGTATTCTGTCGTATCGCTATATATAGCAAGCCAATCAAATGATGCCCTTTCAGCGATAGCGGCAAACTAGTTTCTTGGCTGTGTTCCGTGTGCTTACCGCGTGATTCAAATTAACCAATGGGAGTGCTTTTAGTTAATAAATCTGATTCTCATTGCAGCCTCTGGCTAAGCTCCAAATCGCGCTCTCTTAGATTTCAAAGCGACATCACTAGACAACAGTGTATGGAGTTCGAAATAGTTTGACTGAAAACATCCAGGCTATAAATAGCGCTGAGTAACCACCCGTCAGTGATACGGCTGAATACTGTAGCAGGATATCAGGGGATAGGTTGTAACATAACGCGGAGACATATACGCTGATGTAGCAGGATGCATATCAAATTGTGAAGCTTCAATGTTTTCTCTTTCTCCAAATGATAATGATATGATATTTAATTGTAAAAAGTCAGATTTCAATCATAAAGTAAGGAACATAATCTTTTATCTCGACTGTCGATTCTCAAAATATCATAAATTATGATTTTCTCTTAAAATTAAATAAGACAAGAATACAAAATAATCATAAAGTCATACTAAAAATAAGTCTATGATTAAACATCTATCAAGCAAATTATATCATTATGGAATGAAAATCGTGCTTGGCATAACTGAGGAAAAGTATCACAATCTTATTGCAAACTTGTGTTGCGGAAAATCACAGATTATCCATTTAATAACTACAAAATGTTATAAATATTAAATCCATCGTTGCACATACAGATATTTTTGGGACAAATGATTTAAAAATAATGATAAAATGATTTATCAAAACAATAATGAAACATGATGGTGACATTTAGCGCAAGAAAAACAAATTTACCAAATAGTGTGAATTTGACCTTCATTTTACTTATTAAATGGAATTCAAAATTTTGATGAGCAAGATTTTAACCAGAAAATTTTGTTGTGAAAATCAAAATGTTTCAGAGAAAAAAGGTAGTCCTTTTTGTAGTCCTTTTTCAGATGGGATTGCAAGACTTTATTATTTATCATCAAATCATGATTTATGATTACCAAAAATATATCTTGAAATAACAACAATTATGAAAATACATTTGCAAATGACGAATCACAAAGCACATGAGATATGTCTGCAAGAAAAGCACTAATAAAAACAGTTTCAAGAAATAGGCAGTTGTTTTGACTTTCGCCTATTGTACATTGTACCTATATATCAACAGCATACAAAAATATATCATTTTCTTGTCGGTTGATAACAAGTGAGAACTGCTCTAAATGAGATAAGAAAACAAAAATCATTGCATTTAGAAGCTTGAATTGCATTCGATAGAAAATGTCGGTAAAATCGAGCAATACCAGTTGCAGATATAATGACGCCTTTGGATATGAGCAGAAAAGTTCAAAAGGCAAAAATTTCAATAAATTAAATCACTACAATCAAGTTACAAAATGTAAAAGCACCTTTATATACAATTTTGTTACTTTTGTGTCTTTTACATTTTGAACACCAACTTAGTTTGTATTTTATTTTAAACATTTTAAAAACATTTTTAAACATTATTTTCCTTTTTGAAAATTAAGTTTACATCTATTCTTTATATCTAATCCTCTTCTTTTTTTTAAACTCATATGACATATTTCAACTATCTGCCCCAAAGATAAATATCACATCTTCCTAGATCAAATGAAAGTTTATCAAAATAGGTAATGTTATAAAGCCAAATTAATTGAAGGGGGCCATTTTGGCCTTTCTGAGCAGTCGAGATACTTTGATTCTCAAAATCTTAAGTTATAATTTGCTGTGTGAAGGCTATAAAAGGACACCAAAAAAAAGGGTTGGCAATTCCCATGAAATCCTCTAGGAAACACAGTGATAGAGCCTTTATTTACCAAAAGGAAAAAACTAATAGTTTTCTCCTTTTGGGTAAATAAAGGTTCTCTATCAGCGAAAATTACTAATAATCATGGAATGTTACGTAACTAAAATTGGGAAATGAAACCGTGAATATCTATAGGGTGAGCACAGTCAGTAAATAGATTATTTATGAAAAAGGTATGACTAAAAGGTGAAAACATTATTACATAGATTTCTCTTAAAAAAGATAAAGGTTGAATATCAAAAGACTTCATTGAAATTGGGTGAGCAAACAGATTAAGGATAGAAAACTCCATAATTGACAATATTAATTTGAGTCGTACATGAATTGAAAATCGGGTTAAAGTATACACATACAAACATGACCATCATTACATGAATTTGTGTTTACTATTTATCCTTTGGCCTGGTACTTATTGCTTAAGTTCCTTGTTATTCTAGTAAGGCAAAAATAAAACTGGCAATCGACTGCATAAAAATCACCTTGAAATAAATAATAACACATAAATTTCAATGCATTATCTACAAAGTTTGCAAATTCTACTGGCCAAGAGCAAATAGGGTATTTACCCTTTGTCAAAAAGAAAACTCTGAGGTCGAAATTATCCCTTTATCTCATAAAGTTTAGTCGTCAAAACAAAACAATTCAAAATGATGTCACAGAACTAAACCCTAGCTGAGGGGCTTATAAGTCAAATTTCTTGGATAAAATGGAAGTAATTTTTTTTTTGAAATATATAAAACAAAACTTTGTTTATTAAGGTTTTATGAAAAAGCCTTAAATAAATTATCTTAACAGAAACAGAATCCCTTCTATGTTCAACAACTTCTCCATTTCAATAATATTAAACCATAAAAAAAACCCTGGTTTTGTGCAAACTACTATATAGTGAGACTTTGTTCTGGTTAAGAATATTAACCCTCTCACCCCTTATGAACCAGTATTTAGCCCGTTTCTGGTTCTAGGGGAGAGAGGGTTAAGGACTAGAAGACAAAATGATTGGATCTAACTGAGTACAACACTTCTGTTGGATGTCTGACTTGAATAACATGATATATGTTTATTGTTTCTCATCACTTTTGTTCACAAAAGTTCTTTAGATTGAGAAAACATCAATTTCAGGTTCTTGATTGAGTCAATTGAAGATAGTGGTTGTCTTTGGCATTACAACTTTCAAGTCTGTTTCACTATTTTTCAAAATTGTTTTCCATCTTATCATATTAACTTTATCATGTATTGTTACCATTGTATGTAAAGGTAAATATGTTACATTGCATAAATAATTCCACAAATAAGTGTCAAATAAGCATTTTCTTATTCAAGATGCCAAATGGTGATGAAAAACATTAAACTTGTTCAAAGTTAGATGTTAGGTCAATTATTCTAATTATCGGAGGGATTGCGATGGACAAACAACATGTCAAACAGACATACCATGTCTTCATCATAAAATGCCCATAAAGTTTAAATATCTTTGTTATCAACATTAATACTTCATGCATCTCCATCATAATTCTCTGGATGTTACATTTCATAAAATCCAAGAAATATTTCTTTATATGTCTTCTCTTTATCACATCTCCGCAACTACATCTTCTTCACTGAAAAGACAGTCTTACAAAAACTCTTTTTCTGCTGTTAACAACAACTGGAAACGCTCCTTAAAGACAGCTGCAAATCATCTCCACCAAGCCACCAGAAGCCCATTGGCGCCAAACTATGGCATAACAGCATCTCCATCCATTCTTCAAGACAGAAACGGAGCTTGAAGCTTGGCGCCAGACTTGTTTCCCAGGCTGATGCATGGAATCGGTCGAGGTCTATATCACATACTGAGAACTGAAACACTGCAAGGTTACTCTCATGATAACCCCTCCCGCGACTCTCGGTGTACCGCTAGTACTTGAGCAAATTTCTTTTTATCACTGTTCATACGTATTGTGTCTATATTGCGGAATAAGCCGTCTGCTGAAATGTCTTCAGGCAGTTTGGTGAGGAACTGAGCCAGGTGGATGAAGTCCATGTTGATGAGGATGCCTTCATACAGCTTCAGGATCCCTGCAACAAGATTCAATTTAATATGAGGAGGTTACTTTCATAGGAATTTGTAAAACATGATCATTGAACATCCTTTGCTCTTCACCAATAAACTGTAAAAGCTCCTCTTAGACATCTGCAAATTCATCAGCTCCCTCTAAAAGAAGTAACCCCTATTTCCTTTTCAAGGTGACCTTTCTTAATGTTGGATGTTTGCTCATATTAGACAAAGACGAGACAAAGGTCTGTTCCAGAAGATGAGATATCCATGATAGAAGTCTGATGATTTCAAATCTTTATAACCTCAAAACATATTAGACTTTTGATTGATCACTCGTGGGATACAATTCCCACAACATACAGCGTTGTTCCTTCGTGATCAGCTGATCGGGTCATTTTGACCTATGCTATGGAACCTTTGTGATGGTAGAAGTATACTACTTCTCAAAGGGGTGGACAAATTCCCCCAGGGACCCCTCTAGGTACAACACTGAGGAATTATTATTATCATTTCTGAGAGAAAAGATTCAAAAGTTTACCTAGAGCTGTGCGAAGCAGGAACTCTTCTCCATCCCGACAGTAGACGTCCCACACTCGGCACGCCACGTCCAGGGGGAGGGACTTGCCGTAAATCAGAAATATCCTGCAAATATATGAAAAAGTTTAAAGTGATTATTTGGTTGACATTGAGAACAATTCTGATGGATGAACCACTTCTGAGAATTGACAGCATAAAAAAGATGTGCATGGATAAGAATTATCCTCTTTGCTCATGAACTTAACTTTTAGAATGCAAATCATATTTTTATGTTCTGTAACCTTTTGGTGATTAGATCATTGTATTTTTTTGGTTACATTGTTGTCATTATTTTGTTGAAGGAGCACTCTCACCAGTCAAGTAGAAACAAGTTTGGTGTTAAAGCCTGATCAACAAAATGTTCCTGTAGATGAGGCAGATTTTCCTTGAAGAATTCAGTGAATGTATCATAGTAGGCCATCATCTGCAAAAAAGCAAAAATATTGTTACAAAAGAGTTAGTGTCTGGACATAGAAGATGAGTTATCTCCCTTGTTTAAATATTCACTTTGAGTGCCTCTTTTTCATACAAAATGGTATCATCTGTTCACCAAACTCTTGTCATACAGATATCAAACTGACAAAATTTGTTAATTTGCATAAATTAGTGTTGGATCTAGAGTTTCAAAGAGGAAACTTCATCTAACTAGCTATAATTAAGGCATGCATGTTGATATAAATTACCAAAAAAGGTGTTCAAACCCCCAGGACCTAGATCTGCCACTTTCAATAATAGTAACAGTTGACAACATTGATATTGGTGGCATATCAAGATCAAGATTTCTCCATTTTCAAAGGGAAGTTGAGAGTGTAACAGCTATTACATTCAATTAACCCTTTCTCCTAAAAGACTCGAAAACCTTCTTCCAACTGTTTCTATAGTTAAGAAATAGTAAAACCCATTGTAGGTGATTTCTTGGTGGAGAAACCTTCAAAACAACAAAGCCGCCATTCCCCAAACTGATTCCTAAACACACCCCCTACATCAAATTATTTGTTTACAGTTCAAGAATGTGACCTACCACAGCTTCGTCCATCCTGAAGAAGGTCACCTGACAGGGCCTGTTCAAGAGGTTAGCGAAGCACACGAAGGCGTCCGCAACGTCCATGTTCAGGAGCAGAATAGCTGCGATGAACGACATACCCTGCACCTGTGAAGAATAATTGATCAGATGAATTCAACATTACTTTGTTTGTGTTTAAAAGCTTTATTGCATGACATAAGGTTGTATTTTGTAGCTCTAACGACGAAATGATTTGATCATCACAATTATGAAATCTTTTGGTGAATACCTCAGAGAGCTTGCAATATGATTCTTATTGATATGAACAATTGCATGATTGAGGAAATGAATAGGAAACAAATACACTATAAGAAGGTACAGCAAGAAGTTTAATTCATATATTGGACATGTTTTTGTTAGGAAACATTAGTTGAAATACAAAACCAAATACTTACATATCCAACATCGGGCCGATAGCATGCATATGCTCCAAGCAAACTGTGTAATAAATCATGATATGGCCCACCCTGGAAAGTAAATGACACCAAATTTTGAAATTGTTTTAAATGTGACCAAAACAATAATAAACCCATAAATGTATATGAAACAATGTCACTCTTCAGAAGTGATATGACTTTGAGTTATTCAAATTTACAAATATTTTTTTAAACTTCAGACAAACTTTTTAAAATCTGTCCTAAGCTGAACTTCAATTAGAATACAAAATTTCACTGAAGTGTCGTCTGATTTCATTTATTAAAAGATAAGTTTATAAACAAATACCAAATGCTTGAGGATAATGTGATTACTCCCATTATATTTTTGATAGCAGAACTAAGAGGAATTTAATTATCTTCTGAACTCCATTTGACATAGAGCATTTTTAGCATCTTCAACATTGTGGTGTCAAGAAATTGTAAGATGTTTTTTCAATGAAATAATTCCATAAAGCTTACCTTCTGGAATATGCAGAGCTGTGGGAATGTTCTGGACACATCGAGTTTGATGACTTGCACGCTGTCTTCTTTGTTGGACGGAGGATCACTTGAGACTGAAATACATAGGAATGACATTAATTCTAACAATTCCTCTCATTGCATTCTTAGTAAATTTGATATAAAATTGCCATTTAGTTTTAACATACCCTTGTCTGATATCAATTTGCCTACAGATAAATTTAATAACTGATAGCATTATAACTGTAACTCTATAAGGTTTCAATTGAAAACAAATTTAATATCAATCAAATATCTATTGTCTCTAACTGCTTGGCCTATAAAATTAAATTTTGATTTGAGAAGCAAAATTTAGAAGAGATAAGTGAAATACACTTGGAAGGAAATAAATCTTCAATTTAGAAATCATGCCCATGATCGTGAGGTATACATATAAGATAGAAAAGGAGGAAGAAGAGTTTAAAGGCCTGTCTTTGTAGAGACATCAGTAAACTAAAGATGTAACTTAAAGAGTTGCCTCCCCTTGTTCCAAAACTAATTTATTGATTAGAGATGGAAAATCATTTAAAATTGAAACTGGTGTTGGGCCACATGTGATGCCACTTAAGAGAAAAATCTCTCTTCCTCAAATTGAACATAAACACAATGTTATGAAAGTGATTTGTCCACAGAGTTATCTCCCCTGGACCACTCACCTTCGACAGCACCGTTAGACTCACTCGCTGACTCCTGCATCAGCTTTATCCGGTCCTCGGCTCGACTCACACAGATCTCATACAGTTCTGTAACAAATAGTTACTTGGTTACAGATATTCAGCATGAAATGTCATAATTATTTTTCAAAAGTACAGATCTTACAGATTGGCAACAGACAGAACACAAGTTGTGAAGTTTCACTCTTTACCTGTATTTTTCATCTTATTGATTACTGGAATCAATAAATATAAACCCTTTAAAAAATATTTATTTATTTATTTGGCCAAATATTTTATAATGAGGCCCTTTAATACCACGACAAAAGACATTGACACCAATGTACAAAAAATATCCTTACTGATTGATAACTAATTCATTTCATAATGTTGCCCAAATTAAGAACATTTGCCGTAACAGCAGAAGCGTGTCCTCACCTATTGACCAACAACAGGGCCTGGATTTTCAAAGCTCTCTTAGTGATAAGATAGTTGTAGGCCAATGTTAATGTATGGTACTTACGACTATCTTAGCACTAAGAGAGTTTCGAAAATCCAGGCCCAGCAGTCTAGCCATTAGCCAATGCAATTCATAAGAGTATGGACAAAGAAGTGATTACTCACCCTGAGTTATGTTAAGATCATTGCCAAGAGCCAGTTTCCAGACCTTCCCTCGTACGTTGGGAGGCAGACCCATCCACCATAGATCCCTCGCTCGCTTGTGACTTTTCCTGAGAAAACAGACAAATAAGTTTAAGTAGAAGTTAACAATGACAAAATTGGTACCATTACTTGAGGGGCCAACAGGCAAGACTCATAATTATAATAGGCAGTTGTTCAAAGCACTACATATTACCCTGACGAGGTGCCAAAGCGCACTAGCATCTATGTACACTCTTTATTACAGGTACCCATTTATACAGCTGGGTGGACTGAGTGCAATGCGGGTAAAGTGCCTGTAACTCGTAAACTGAAGTAGCCTGTATTGGCCAAAAACTCGTAATGGGCAATCCAAGAATGTCTTAAAATGATCTTCTTTCTGTTTTGCTGAGAGTACAAAAATAACAGCTGTTTTCCGGAGTTTGGTTAAAACTTTGATTGATTGACTTGCTCTCCCTAGTCTTCAACTTCATGCATGTAAGGAGCTTCTTACATCAATACCAATACTCATCATGTGTCAAGTTCTACTACTTCAACTTTGCAAAAGTTAGAATCAATATTGTTAAAAGATTTTGACCAGACTCCAAATCTTGTAATTGCCTCTTTACCCAGCAGGTACACATGGTTTCCAATTGGGGAAATGTTTCTGAAATGTTCGCACCTGATATCACTATGATTAAAATCCCTTAGAAAGGAAGTAAACTAAAGCAGGAGCTCTGTTAATTATGTCCCAAAAATAGAAACTTGCTCAAATAATGTAGTCAACGTAATAAGCCCCTTCTCCCTATAAGCAACCCCTAACAGTTTTTTTAACTAAAAAAACATTATGCACCCTCTTCCTTTCATGACAAACCTATAAAACTTTACATAAAACTGGTTTGGATACTTGATTTCAGGCCTTCTCTTTGGATTGATTTTCGGTAAAAAAATATATGAGGGTTAAGAATTTGACTGAATGATTAAGCCATTTTAATAAACACCACCTTTTTCCAATTTTTCAACCGCCCAGAGGGCTTATGGAATACGTCAGGTTGCATTTGGTGTGTTTAATGCTTATTGCAGACACAATTGCTAGAGAATTTAAATGCACCACATATCTATCAGTACTCATTATAAAAGGAGATAGTTTGATCAATTAATTCCCTCAAGGCCAAATGTACAGACTTGTATCCACACAAGTTCAGATCTGGAAGTGATCACCACCAAGGATTTAGAACGACATCTTTGACAATGGACCATTTTCAGGCTTTTCAGTTATCTTTTTAAATTTCTAATGTGCCCTTGCCCTTACATCAATAGCAAATGTTTTAAGGGGCAGTAGCAAGTTTTTTGATGATTTTATATTACAATTTTTTCACTGATAATTGTAAGTTAACGCCAAATGTATTATTTTGACAGTGTCAAAAATCTCATTACACAAACCAAACATCCATAGTCAGAGGACAAAGTATGAAGATTCACATAAAATCCATTGGCGGCCATTTTGTGTGAACACCTTTAATTCATTTTGTGTAAGAAAAAGGAATCGCATGGCTAAATTTTATGTTATATTTGAATTATTACTGCTCCATTGGGTTTAAATACTTCTCTCAATTGGAACCATTAATTTTCGTTTTCACCTTATATTCCCCCTAAAAAAGTGCTACTGCCCCATTAAGTGGTCATTTTTACTTGGTACCATGGTACCTAGCTCACACAATGCAATGGTAACATCTCCTACTAAATGGCCAAACATAGAGTATTGCATACACTCAAGTCCACAACCGATGGACAATGAAGTGATAGAAACACTTCCAACTACAGGAACAATGATTATCAACTCACATGGTGTCCCAGTTGGGGAGGACATCGTTGTTCCAGAATCGTCCCGCGGCCACGAGCTGGTCCTCCTGTCTGAGTTGTTGCTGTATGAGCTTCTTCTTCTGCCTCAGCTCTCTTTGTTCTGGAGACCAGGGACATTCACATATAAGATACGTACATCATCATTGAAGTGCCTCCAAAATTATTATGTTCTCTTGTCAAATTCACAACCATTGTTACGAGAAAAACTGCTTTAAGTGGAAAAATTGGGTTTTTTTTGTCACATAATGTGTACATGATGTGAAACAATGTTGTTCTCTGACAAATATGCTGAATTCACAAAATCACAAGCAGATCATTGTTACAAGAAAAACTGCTTGAAGTCGAAAATTATTTTTTTCTATCACATAATGTGTACATGATGTGAAACAATGTTGTTCTCTAACAAATATGCTGAATTCACAAAATCACAACCGGATCATTATAACAAGAAATACTGCTTTAAGTGGAAATTTTGTTTTGTCTATGTCACATACTGTATACATGATGTGAAACAATGTTGTTGTCTGACAGATATACTGAATTCATTGTGCCAAACAATATGATTTATTTTGGAAAAATTGTAGCCTGTGAAACAAATTTTGTTATTTGTAAATACCATTGTATAGTATGTACACTCTTGTGGTGTAAACAAAGTTTATTCACTGAATGTGGTGGGATTGGCAAACAAGCACATCAGCGCATATGTTAATGCCGCTCCCTAAACTCTTATTACTTGTACAATATATTTTATGATATTATATCAATCATTTTTAACATATATATTTGATTCGTATAAATTATGCCCACCTTTTTTCTTTGCTGCCTCCACCATTGCTTCATACTCCTGTCTGTGTTTCTCTGCTTCTTCAGGGTTCTTGGTTGGGAGATTCCTGCAATAATACAGCAAGGTAAGATTCGCAAATATTACCATCAATTTTCTTATACATGTATTTGAAAGCCTATGTCTCTTGCACAGGATATCAGTATTTTGGCACAGTTACATGCCATATTTCGCACGTTTGGCAATATTTCAGCCATTAGCGGCGTTGAGAAGAATTTGTAATTGAAATGAAGCATGAGTAATTTTTTTTTTCAATTAATTTAAGTATTGGTTTATCTTCATTAAGTCGATTTAAATGTGTATTCAAATGCAAAAAATGTACAATAAATGAAGCCTTTGTCTTTTGTTGCACAAGTCATTAAAGAACATTTTTACCAATGATGACATTCTGATCTCAGATTCAAATCACAACCCTCTAATAGCTGGCTTCTTGACATACTTTCATATTAACAGATATATGGAATAGCATTATCCAAAGAAATAAAACCTTTCTTATCGTAAACATTGTGAGCATATGCACACTCCTCGAATGAAATGAAGGGATTGATCATTTTTTTGCAATAAGTCATTAATTCAAGTTAAAAATCACCCATTCTGAACAAGGAGTACTTAACATCATTACCAGAGATATACAATGTTAGCAAAATCAAAACCAGATCCTTATCTTCTAGAATGAAAAAAGATCTAGGAGAGAATCAATAGCACTTGACTGAATTACACATTTTCAATACGTCAAATTGTTCCTTGCAATGAATTGGTTTGTGTTTTTGATTAAGCCATCAATCAGAGATATTGGTAATGGAATAATCCATTGCAAGCAAAGGGAACTTCCAGATCTTATCTCAGGTTTTAAACGTAAAGCATACAAATAATTGAACCGAATGACTCAAACTGTAGCCCTTGACTCAATTCCAAATCCACAAATAAACCGAATTTTGAAGTTCATGGCGACGAAGTATGAGTCCTGATTATGTCATCCATTACACAGATATCATTAGAAGTATGGGTCAAGAATCAACTATTTATAACAGAGAGAACTCAAACATACAAATATTCAAACCAAGTGACTTTCTAAAACCCTTGACTCAGTTCCAAAACCACAAATAAGTTGAATTTTGGGTGGCAATATAGCATGTGTTGGTTTGTGTTTATGAAAAGTCATCAATCACAGATTTTGATAAAGGTCACATCCATTTTAAACAAACCAAACCGTCAAGACTTAAACTCATGTCTTAAACTTCAAGCATACACAAAATCTAACCCTTGTGAAACCCTTGACTCAATTCCATATCCACAAATAAGCTGAATTGTTCGTGCGACGAAGCATGTGTTGGTTTGTGTTTCTTATGAAGTCATGCAATCACAGATATTGGTAAGCAAATTTTCTAGAACCTAACTCAGATATTTAACTTTAAGCATGTAAATAATCACTGCTTTACAAAGCAAGGACCCTTGACTCAATTCCACATCCACAAATAAGCTGAATTGTTCGTGCGACAAAGCATGTGTTGGTTTGTGTTTCTGATTAAGTCATCAATCACAGATATCGGTACAAGTATCGCTGGAGCATCATCAAGTTGGACGGACGCAACTCATTCATCAAGTACAATGTTTTTTGTCAGCATCATTACCTTCTTGATAAACCCAGAAGTGACGGAGAGCTCTCGCAATCAATACATGCCTTGATTGTCATGATACTGATGCCGGGATATGCTCTTAATGAAAACAGTTTCTTTTTGCATGGGAACTTTTTATCATTTGGAAATTGTCAGTGTGAGTTTGTGCTATTGGTTAAAGAATATAAAAGAGCCATTGGTTTTAAAGGTCATCAAAATTTACTTGTGTTGATTTACTATTATTATCATTATTATTTGGTGTGTTCATTGAACAAAACATAACAAGCATCATCATATGCTGTTTCAAAGAATATCTCGAAGCAAATTTCAACATTAGAAAGTTAATTTCCAAAAATACTGGAAAAAAAATTCATTGAATTGACAAAAAACAATAATAAAAACATTCAAATCAGCTCAAAACCAGGTGTTCTCCAAAAACATATCAGTTTTGAAAGGATCCGATGTGTTCAGTTTACAGACGCCATATGACAAACCATGGTCATCTGGCCTCATAAATTTGCAATCTGTTTATTCTCTTCATTTTGTTATATCTACACTTTCGTTTCAAAATGCTACAATTTAATCAGAATTTTCAAATATCGGATCTGGAAAATGGATTATTTTAATTTCTTTTCAGTGACATTTTGAAAAGATATTCTGGGCAAATAATCTATCTTGAGGAGTCAAGAGTTTTGCACAATGCTTTGAATCAAAATGCAGCCAGGACCGAAATACTCAGGAAAATTAATAAAGTTGTTGAAATTAATCATTCCTGTACATGCTATTTTCAATGCTCCTTCAATTGTTGTTAAGATTAGTCCTGATGAAAATCTCTTCCTCGATATATTGAAATGTATTTCAGGAAAATCTCCCTTCATTTCAGAAATAGCCTTGAATGGTAAATTCATTTGAAGCTATAGTCAAAAATATTTTCAAAGGATTCACTTCAGATTCTGGAATCTAAAATTGGGGGCAATCACGATTCCCTCTTCACTTGTTAGATCTACATAAATAACATCAGACGATAGATCAGATAAATCATATTCAAATGAAAATGACCAGAGTTTCAATGGGGTAACTGTATCAGTTCAGAGATCTACATTTACCCTTGAGGACTGTCTCAGACGATATAACTTCATGGAAGTGTTCAAGAACATTCAAATGACTGATTTTCAGTCCCAGTGATGAAGGATCACTATCTTGTAGTTTACAATCTAATTAACATTTTGCAAATTTATGCCTTTGAACTTTCTTGGGAAAGCCATATTTTGCATACTAAACATGTTTCCCAGCTCCAAATGACACGATTTAAATACATGTCATCCTTGACTGATAGTTCTTCAAGCAATACATTTGCAAACATGAAATTGAATTCTTAGTTCTCAAAATCATTGCTTTACAAGATACATACAGAAATTGAAATATCCTCTTGAATCTTATCTACAAAAATATCTCTGGTCTATCATATTGTCAATGTACATCACTTCACGTCTTGCATACTTATAATTTTCTTCAGAATTCATCTAACTATCCATTAATAACCCTTTCTGCATAATGATAGTGTTTAAAACATAGCCCGTCTGCCAGTCCTTGACTGGCTATTTTTTGTCAGGACTGGTTACTTTTTGGTCAGGACTGGTAATTTTTCAAAATTTTCCATATTTTCCCCTCAAGAATCCACCAATTAATTTTCAGGACAGGCTAGGTTTCCAATCTATTTTATACACTGATTAATTTATGAACAAACCGTATCAATACCCAAATGCTCTTCACAGCAGTTTTTAACAGAGGGCATCCTTTTGCATTATTCACAGAAGTCCTGCAAACTTATAATTTTCTTCAGAATTCTTTAATAATCCTTTTTGTTGAACCTTATGAACAAGTCATATCAATAAACAAATGCTTTTCACAGCAGTTTTAACAAAGGTCATCCTTTTGCATTATTCACAGAAGTGTCCAACTTCAAACGTTGCTTATTGTTTCACTGTGACAGTGTTTATCTGAAGAAACGTCCAGGACACATCAAAGGAAGACTAATGAGTTTCCGGAGATGAAAAAAGAAGAAGAATTAGCTGTGAAAATTCGGAGTTGCCTGGAGAAGAAAGATCACGGCAGTTGTCGCTGATCAATACTGGGGTACGTAACGAGGATGAGCTCAACTACTCTCAGATAGTCTTGGAGAAACTTTACCCAACGAGGTAAAGAAGACATAATTGTTTCTTTGTCACACTGTAAAGAATAATGCTGAACTGAGTTGCGAGAATTGTAATTAAGGCTTTTGCTATTCTGCTCTTTGTCAATCTTGTATTAGAAGGAGAGCTGCGTAGTGTTGGATTTTCTAGAAATTACTCATCTGAGGTGATGGTTTTGTTTTGAGTATACCATAAGCCTCTGGGTATTCTCTCAACATTTGCAATTCTTGTTATTATCTCTTACATAAATACACTACTTCTTCTACTTCTAGTTCTTGTACATTCTATTAGCTTTTCTACAAGTATGATCATCGCTGATGGTGCTGCCTGACTCTGAAGGTATGGGTTTAAATCAGAATTGAGCCAAAAGGTTCAAGTATTTGTGACTATTATGTTCCAGGAAAGACTCACATGGCCCTATTCTTGTGAATGAATTGGGTGGTAGATACCAATTGTGTAGCAAGAAGCACTACATGAATATCTTTGATATAATGGGAGTATGCGAGTGAGTTTGTTAAGAGCAGCTTGGGCAAGAGTTTAGCCATTAACCTGCAGAAATATTCCTGAAAATATCAAAAGACTCAGATGGGCCTATTCTTGTGGACAAATGGGGTGGTAGATACCAATTGTGTAGCAAGAAGCACTACTTAAATGTCTTTGATATAATGGGAGTGAGTTTGTTAAGAGCAGCTTGGGCAAGAGTTTAGCCATTAATCTGCAGAAAATTAATATTCCTGAAAATATCAAAGACTCACATGGGCCTGTTCTCGAGGATGAGTGCGGTGGTAGAGAGCACCTCGGTGTCCTGTTTCTTGGACCTACTGGGGGGGAAGTGTGAGCTGGCTCGCTGTTTGAGCTGGTAGTCTGAGGATATCTTGTTTGGATCCTTCTCACTGCCAGGTTTGGGCGGGATCCGGCCGAACAACTTCCATCCTGGAGCACTCTCTGATGTTCCTGCATTTTCTTTGGTTTTTCTTGAAAACAGATTTCTGGAAGAAGAGAATCAAAACATAAGTATACATAAGAAGAGGATCAAGATATAGGTATTCATAGAAACAGGAAGAGTTGGGGTCGTAGCTCAGTAGTCGAGTGTTGACTCGTCACCTGGAAGACTGGGGTTTGATTCCCGGTCGTGTCATACGAAAAGATGCTTAAAAGTTGGAGCAGGATATCTATTGTTGCTTGACTTTCTGTCTGCATGTCACAACATCCTGATGGTCAATCTGAAAGGTACTCCGTATTAGGGGGAAAACAAACAGATCTGATCATCCTGAAAAATGTGAAGTCGAAATTCTGATAAAGATTGGGAGCTTAAGATGTCATCGAAAACTTATCAATCCACGAAAAATCTGTCAATACAAAGACAGCTGAAAAATATAATTTCACTCACAATATCTTGAAAATGAGAGACATTTTGATTCCAACTTCTCAGTCGCTAGACAACAACGTTATCACAACAACATGACTTTAGACCTCACGCTTCTTGAGTATTATGTCACCCAGTAATGATACAGCTATTGTTATCTGTAAGACAATACCCAATGTCAACAACTTGTAAACTCGAGCAAGAGAGGAGGCAGTTATGAGAATACAATAGACTTGCGACACATTTTTGGATCATAACTTTAAAGTAAACAAGTTTGTAACTGATCAAATATTATTGTCCATTGTGCTGCAGCAGTCAGGCAGTGTTTCATCATGGCATCTATTGCAATTTTATTCCAATCCTTGTTTCAAATTATTGTCCCTAAATCAACAGCCATGCATTAAGGGTCAAGATTAAGGCTAATGGAAAACAAATATTAACTTGTTTCCATTATTTTCTTTATGTCAAAAATATGATAGTATTTCCAAAAAATATAAACATAAAATATCATTTGTTTATTTTCAATTATCTTGCTTATGAATACTTGATATTTCCATCAACATGAAAATAGAGAACAAGAAAAAATACCTTGGATTTCATCCTTTGCATTCAAAAGAGAAACATCAGCAAATTCATATTCTTGTTAAATTTGAATAGCATTACAATGGAAAAGGATTTCAAATAAAAAACATCACAATGATAAAATCAGATCTATTTAAAATCAATCCAGATTAAGTCATTTCAAAGTACGGCACATAATCAAAATTTTGTGTCGAAACGTCGCATACAATGAACAAAGAAGTTGTCATCCATATATTCCTCAGCATCATTATAATCAAAATTCATTAAACTTTAACCAAGGAGTCACAAACTTTTATAAAGACTCTGAAAATCAACTCCACGCAAATCATGATAAATTGAAACATAAGGAAATGACTGCAAGATACACAATAACATTTGAGTCAGATAAGCAATTGATAATGTATATAACAGCACAAGGGAGTTAGTCAGTAATGTGTTCCTTGATTATATCATGATGAATTCCTGCCCTGCTTCCTGTGTAGACAATAGCCCATTATCTTCTATAGATCACTACTAGCTGCTTCATTACAGTAGAAGATGAGAAGAAAATTATTTTATTTCAGTGTCACGTGTTACAATTTCTTTTTTTCAGCTACATACAGATATTCAAGGGGCATTAGCACGTTTTTTTTCCAAAATTTTCACTGATAATTGTAAGTTAATCCTAAATGTATTATTTTGATCATGAAAATTTATTTTTTGTACACTGATTTCATACGGAAGACAAGAGTAATGGGTTAACAACTTCTTATTTGATAATATCGACATTTCGGTATAGATCTTTATACCTTTTCAAGCATATGGTGAAACAATGAGGAGTACAGCAATTTATACAGTTTGGAATGATAATGAGAAAACAAAAACAACAACGGTTTTACGAAACATCATCCATGTATAATGTACAAGTGCTTGAATAACTTCAAACACAGAAATTAAAATAAGGGAAACCCTTATTCCATCCAAAAAGATGTATAATTTTGCCAACCTAATAAATTATCAATTTTCATACAAGCCTGGTAGAATTCAATTGTACAAATATGCACCAAATCAAAATCTTTTACATAAAATAGCTTTAAAACTACATAAAAGTCTTGAAATAATCTCATTTATTGCTAGGAGTTTGGTTCATTCCCAATGTTCCTTAAGTACTAGATGATGCAACTTGAGCCAATGTGGAGAAGATAAGGTCTAGAAAGGCAATCTACAAATCAATTAACTTCCTCCCTTGGGATATTTGTTTTCTAAGCAAAAAGGCAACTTTTCCATGTTGAGAATAATGAAGTAGCTTTTTCAATCCTTATTGTTGTTCCTAGGTGATCAGCAGAGAAGACCATTTTGGCAAATTTCAAACAGATGGACGCCTTGCAATGGTACAAGCATTATATTAAAATTCTAAGGGTCATAATAATGGAATAATAATGGATAGCTTTAATATAGTGGCAAATCTCCTCTATTTGGACTCAAAGAGCTCTATTACCCTGGTCTAACCCGGGCTGACAAATAGTTGCTCATGGGTCACCTCCAACTCAACTTGTACCAGGTACCCATTTGCACCGCTGGGTGAACAGAGCCTTATTTTGATACAAGTTTTCGATTCATGTGTCTGTTTGGGGCAGGGAATAACCCTTCAAACGCTCAGTTCATTCAGTGCTCGGGTCACCCACCCATCCGGCGAGCCACACCTGATGTTGCTGAACTACTCTGATAGCGGTAGAACTGAGTTATGCATAGGACCAAGTGCCACTACGAGACAAAGAGGTTGGCAAATTTCCCTAGGACCCTTTCTAAGAACAACTCTGAATCTTGTTCCAGTATGATGATGAAATATTCCCCATTGGTAGGTATTAGTAGATGTTTCTTGAGAAGCTTTGAAAAGAGATTCTGTAATCATTATACATTTCAAAAAGTTATGAATGTGATATAAAAAGTAACTAGTCAACTAGTAACTAGGTATGTTTAAAATTTGAATTCATTTTGATCAAATGAAATAATTTCATCACTAACGTGAAAAATCAAAATTTGATAAAGCTATTGATTTTCTAATTTCATTTCATGATGGGTTAGGTGAGTTCGCATTATTTGATGCCACTTTGGGAAGCCTTTCACAAATACAAAGCTAGTATTTTTGCAAAGAAGTCTGTTGTAATTTGGTGTTTTTGTGACAAAAGAGTTTCTAATTCTTAACTTGAAATATTAACTAGACTTTTAAAATTCTACCTCATTACAGTAAATGTCACTCTAAAAGTTTAAAATGACTTCAGCGTAGGCGTTTTCCTTTTCTGTCATTGTGAGAAACCAAGTGCGAAAAGTTTGAAAATGAACATTTAGATTTCAGAAAATTGTTAAACACTTCTATTTGTTAAAATATTAAATGATTCTTTACTTATTCCTTGTATTAGTATATTTAATAACTTCCTCAACTGAATGATTTACTCTGATTTGTGGCAAATTTAACTCCAATAAAATATCTATTCAAGTATGAACATATTACTTTCTTAGTTCTTATTGAGGGGAACAAATCATAGAACATTGATTATAAAAAATTACCAAAAAAAATAATTCTTTTGTAAAGAATCATGACAGCATTGCTAAAGGGTAATTGGGCAATATCAGATATTTATAATGCAAATTTCAAAGGCTGAGGAAAATACATTCATATTTATTCAGACAATTTAATAACGATAGTTATATCTAGCCTCATGAATAAACACTGGCAATCTCAATTGTCCAAGCAACTAAGCAATGTGCAGACTAGTAAGAAATGAGAATTTTATTCTTTTACGTCAAAGGGTAATTTCTATTGATTTTTTGCCACAATTTTGACCTAAAACTCAAAAAGATATTTTTTTTAATGATTGGAGGTTCTTTAAAAGCAACTTTGAAAGCAATTTTAATTTTGGTTAAAAACTTAAATTTTAGCCAATCACTTACGAGATCTCTCCACAAAACAGATATTAATGATTTTCTAAACACAGAAAGAACAGTACCTCAAGTACAACAATATTGATTAGATATAACTGTGGAACAAACAATCTTCATTTAGTAGAACTGATAACAATAAACAAGGTTGCTTATCTAAATGATTCTATCTATTTACATGAGTAATGAATTTAGTCAACAGAGCATTACAGAATAGATTTGTTATTTTGACAGTAGCTGTTATTACCATTGAACCACAACTTCCTATATCATTGATTTTATAGTTTTACACCACAAACACATTTAACAGGTCTGAAGTGGTTTGATATTAAAAGCTTCATTAATTCTAATTTGTTGTGGTGAGTTTTGATAAATTAACAAAACATGCTCCTAAAAATGAACCATGAATTATAAAATTTTGTTTACCATGCAGATTATTGGGCAATTTAAATATAGAAATATACTAAATAACATATCATATCGAACAAAAATTTAAAATCAAGTCAGTAGACAATATGGTAACCAAGAAACATGGATAAAAACAAAACTCGGAATACTGTAGAAAAGGTGCAAAAAGGTTTGATAACATTCTTTAACACACTTATGCAGCCAAGCTTTCCCTCCAGAATAAGAGCTTAGAGCATAATATATTCATGGAGTCATGTCCGTTATAAAAGAACTTTTACTATTATCATTATTATCAAAACCACAAAATATTGTAGCCTGAAGTGGCTGTCGTGAACACACCTAATACAGTGTTGTGTTGTTAGTAAATGCTATATGTTCGGTTGAATTTACGAATTAAACATAAATGAACTATTATTATTATCACTACTATCAAAACCATAACATATTGTAGCCGGAAGTGGCAGAAGATCATCTATTTAAGATATGTTGTAGAATCACAATGATTCTTCATTAGGAGATAAGCGTTTAAATTTGTTTAACAGTACTTAGATTTCAAGACAAAGAACAATATAAAACTAAGATGAAGATCAACCATTTGCGATAGGTTGTAGAAAACCAGAAAATTTGTCATCAAAAGATGAACAAGTACATCGAAGGTCAACAGTACTTAGATTTCAAAACAAAGAACAATATAAAACTAAGATGAAGATCATCCATGTTGAGGAAACCAGAAAATTCTTCATCAAAAGATGAACAACTACATCTATGGTTAACAGTACTTTGATATCAAGACAAAGAACAAGGTAACACCTAGCATACCATTAATAATTCAGACATGCAAATCAACCTTGCAGCACCTAGAGGACATCAAAGCACTCTATGTTATTACGGAAACTTATAACACCTTTACGGCCTTTGATGAGTGCGGGCTGCAGATGGTGCACAAAAACAGATCAATTTCTGAAGAGTCAATCTTGAATGAAGACATTGCATGCTTACAGAAATGTATGTAGTAAGATACAGATTTTTGATGACGTTGCACTTTATTTTAGCAAGTTGTTAAGGCCACTTGGGAAATATTTCAGCAATAATATTTAGAGGCCTGACACTTAAATATGTTTTTATAATTTTTTATTTTTCAAAACTGACACTTAAATATACTCTGTTAGACCAACATGAAACCAAAAGCCAGGAGAAAAATATATAAAATTTCTTAATAATTTGTGAATCACATCTGACTTACAGAAAATGTTTATATTACGATTGTATGTTTGGTGTATGTGTATATTGTGATGAGTTGGCACTTAATTTGTAATCCTTGGGAACAACATGAAACCAAAAGCGGAAGAACTAGAATAAAAATGTCTGAGTCACCAACTTACAGAAACATATGTGGTAAGTTTAAGATTTTTATGAGTTGGCACTTCATTTGAAACTTTGAGATGAACATGAAATCAAAAGGCAAAGATCCTAGTATAAAAACTTCTGAGTCAATCATGAACTGACTTGAAGAAACACATGTTAAGATACCGATTTTTAGTTGGCACCTCATTTGAAATCTTCAGGAACAATATGAAACAGAACATCAGAGAAGTGTGGCTATCCATATATCATGTTTCTTTTCAAAATACAATGGAGATGTTTATTGTCTGAAGGATAACCTTACTAGTTTACATCTGCAAGGAAAAGAAGTGTTTCAACAGAAGGTTATCATGTTCGGAATCTTAGTATCAACAGAAGTTTATCTTCAGAATCTTATTTTCAACACTGATAAAGGTCACTGGAAAATGGCAAGAAATATTTGATACCGGACAGATAGCAGCCACAACAACATGTTAAGGAGATCTAACTACTGTGAAAATAGCAGGTGCCAACGACTGGTGAACTCTGAACCTAGTAGTCATAGAATATAGATCAGTAGAAATACGCTGAGGCCAAGTAAATTCCAGTATTTTTTTTTTTTTTATTGGAACATTATTTGTGCAATCTCTTTGAATTAACAGCAGATAAATCTAAACTATTCCTGCTAGTTATTGCAGTGTTGTTCCTAGGTGTTCAGCTGGAAGGTCATTTTAGCATATTCTGAGCATATGGGACATTTGCAATTGTAAAAGTATCCTACCTCTCAATATTTTAAGGGACACCAAGCCAAAAGGGTGGGCAAATGTCCCCAGGACCCCCTCTAGGAACAACATTGTTATTGTCATACTTTTGTAAAAATTATTCAAGTTATCACAGATAGTTCCTCAGAGATTCCATTTCTCTTATGCCATTAAAGCAGCATACAAGGTGCCAACAACTGGTGAATTCTGAACCTAGTAGTAATACAATATAGATGAATAGAAATACCAGAATTTAATTTTTTCTGGATTTGAATATTTGTAATATCTCCTAAAATTAACTACAGATAAACCTAAAATTCCAGTGGCTGTCTTGCTGGAATAATTCCAGTTATCACAGATTATTCTTCAGATACTCAAAGAATTTTCCTTATATTTGCTATATATGTTATTAACATATCAGATGATCCAAGTATTCTTATGATATAGATCAAATTGAAATACAATGAGGTCAAATAAATTCAAGAATTAATTTTTTTGGGATGGGAATATAATATTTGTCAAATATCCTTGAATTAACAGCAGATAAATTTGTGGCGATTTCACAAGGAGCATTATAAATGATTTGATTGGATAGAGTTGTAGATGGTTGGATAGAGTTTGAGATATTTTGACTCAAATTCATGAGCCAATTGGCTAGTGCTTCGACATGGTGAGTTTCCACCCCTGGGAGAGTTACCTGTAGGTGAGTTACATAGACATACCTACAAACACCTGGGGATGTGATTAACCTACTGGCAGTTACATCAAGGTATGTCTCATCACCAAGACAACAAGAGCTGTTATGAGCCAGGATAACTACCTGCGGGTTTGCATAGAAAAATGATGCTTGGTTATTTACCCTCAGATTCATTTCAATGAATTTTCCAGAAATTCTACCTTGCACCCATTGACTGTTGTGATGCTCTGTTACTATAGAGCATTACTTTTAATGTAACATAAAATATATATAGGAATATAATAATATAGAAAGAACAACTTTCATGAAATATTGCAAAATAGATTCACTGCTAAAGTGATTTTATATTGAAATAAGTAATGCTAATAAGTCATGTTACAATTTGTCATTTTCATCATAAGTAATCAGAAACATTTGTTGAATGAAGTTCTTGGCTTAGCGTTGTACTAAGTACAAACCACATAAAAAAGGTAGTAGAACATTAATGTATTCCAGTGAGTAAGTCATGGTGATGAATACTGAATCAGTGGGTGAAAGCAGGCCTAGGGATGATCAGCAATAAGAAAAATATATGATACATAGACTGTAAGTATGTGAAGATTTCATACATAAAGATACCTGAGCCTTTTATTCAGGGATTTCAAAATAGAGAGGTCACTTGGCGACAAATGGGTATTGAAATATAGCATATCTGAAGGACAAAGATTTTTCCCCTTGAAAATGTACACCATGAATAGAATAAAAGTTCTAGGTTAAATACATAACCACAGATAAGATCTAAAAAGCAACATCTACATCATTCACAAAATTTCATACATACAGAAGACAGAAGAATAACATGAGAAGATTGTAACATAGTTCATATTTGTAAGTAACACTCGAGTCTCTGACATAGCAAATGTAGGTAATGCATAAGTGAGGTCATCGGGATAAAGAGAATTACATGAGAAGGTTGACAAGTGTACAGACAAAGTAGAGTCAAGACAACCAGTTAGAGGGTTAGGGAGGATAATAAGGGGTATAGAGCTGTAGATTACATGATCTGCATCTAGCGTGAGTCAGGCTGTGCAAAAGGTCAGATGAATAAGATGGGTTGAGAAATTCTTCAGGATTTACGAGTTTCAACTGTAGTTCATGTGTAGGAGATAAGGCAAACAATCTCTGATTCTATGGATTGTGGGAGTGAGGAGTAAGTGGGGGTTATGGGGGATCGGCCCTTCTGACGTACCTGTTCACTCAGGTGTGTCCGTCTCACCTGTAACGGGCTACTTTAGACCTGATTCTCAGGTGGATCAGGTTCAAGGTAAATACTCATGTTTTGTAATAAATTGTGAAAAACAGTCATTTACCTTTCGAAAGTCAGTGGTTGGAGGATTTGAATGATGGTTTTGAATTTTTAAGCAACCTGGCAGTCTTGGCATTTACTGTTATATGACAAGTCCTAAAATCTCATTATGAAATTGGTGCATCAGTTATATACAATTCACATGTTGTCTTAGTTATGAGGATTGAAAAATATCTACAAAACTCACATGGAGACATATCATATAAATGCTGAAATCCTGGGGTACTCAATTTTCTCACGCTAGATATATTTTGCATGTTTTAATCACAACAGTTTCACTGAACTGTTGGTACACATTCTCATTGATGAATATGTAACAGTCATTATCTTACACAGTTGGCCTAGAGCACTTCCTTATGCAGAACTTGATTTTTCACCTTTAATGAACAATAGCAGTTTGAAGACCACACTGGGATTTCCAAATAAACTATTCACACTAATTTCAGAAGTATGAAAACATGTCATCATAAAGAGATATCTCTTCATTGATGACAGAATGGTTGAGAATTTTTATTAAAGTTAGTAACAGAGTTACTGTCTAGCGACTCTCATGCAATAAATCATCCATTAGTGGCCATTTTTATCAAAAACAGAAAATAAGATCACTTTAAGAAAACTATCACTTAATACAGCTTCACACTAAAATATGACGATAAATCTTGAAGGTCTAGGATCAAAAGGGACATAACCCACACTTTATCAAACCGACAAGATAGATATGTAAGTGTTACTGCACACAAAATAGAGAACATTTGCCATTGTCAATATCTTCAAACATAGAGTGCTAATAAGAATAGAATGAGATACATTCACAAAGGTCAAGGATGACACAGAAAGAGATTTAAGTGTTGCTGCCCACTAAATATTACCAGGCATCTTTAATATCAACAAAGGTTAAAGATTAATGAGGACACAATGAGGTCATTTCTGGTGTCTTCAGAGAGATTAATGACCTTGAGATAAAGGTCAGTGGTCAAGAAGGTCATTCCGCCTGTGAGGTAAAGATGCCACCTGTGTCTAGATTAACAGTAAAGGTCAAGCATTGACCAGTGGAGGCAAACACAGATTAACATAGAGTCTTCTCTTTACTATCACCTTTATACTACAATCCTGGTAGCCTGCAGAAGACCAGAAAACATGTGCCTGGGCCTTTCTTACTCCAGTGATTGGGAAAGGCAGGGGCCATGGGCCATTTTGCACATTGGATGAAAAAATGGCCAATTAAAATTTTTTGAATTAAAAATTTGATACAATGTACAATGGCCCATTTGAATTGTAAATGGCCCATTGTCAAAGATGTCTTTCCCAATCCCTGTTACTCTGACAAATTTTTTTTTTAAAAACAATATCGATGCAATATTTAGCTCTATTATCGCAATAATGTACCTCAGAGCTGAACTTTGTCTGGATATTTGGGGGGATTTTCTGAATATATTTCAAAGATCTTTCCACAATCTAAAGGAGAATGACCTTGATTATGAAAAACCTGTTATTTCTTAGTTCATTTGAGGTTATCTAAGGTATAAAGTATGATTATTCAGCAAAATTAAATACACTGTGCGTCTTTTTTGTCATTATGTTTTCAAAAGTTTTTCTAATAGATTATTTTAGTGATTACCGATTTGCGTAATAACCAAAGGCACAACACTTTAGCTAAAGTTTAGCTAATTTTGTATAATGTCATTATCATTCAGGGATTCTTTAAGAACCTCATCCTTGTTATGAGTAACTTAAGTTGATTGTATACTATAAGATACTTTCTTCTATCCTTGAACTATATACCTTCTCAAAGTCATTACAATATCAAAGAGTTTCAAAGCGATTCTGACAGTAAGCACTGACAACTGTTTACTATTTGCTAGGGTACTTTCTTCTCATCTCTAAAACTTTCTAGACGTCTTTACTATTTTAGGTTTCTACAGCAAGAACCACAATGTTTATTACAAAATTAGCTAGATTTGCTTCTTACCCACGAACTGCTCTTACCATTTACCATAACATCTATTTCTGTGAGTCCATTTGAGGAGTCAGAAAGATAATCAACAACACGTTCTCGACATCTTTGCTATTTAAGGTATTTACAGCATTATCTTATTGATCTTGATTAGCCATAGTTTTTTCTCTTACCTTGAACTATTGCTCTAAACATTTACCATAGTACCTAGTTCTGTAAGTCCATTTGAGGAGTTAGAAAGATAATCAACAACAACATTTTCTCGACATCTTTGCTATTTTAGGTATTTACAGCAATGTTTTATTGATGCTGATTACAAAATGAGCTACAATCTTAGTTTCTTACCCTTGAACTATTGCTCTAAGCATTTACCATGGTACCTAGTTATGTGGTGTCCTCCTGAGAGGGCAGAAATATAATCAACAGACTAGAAGACATGTGCTATTTTTCTTGTTTTGATCTATATAGACAAATAAATGAGCTCCTGAATTTTTGAACAGATTGATTTTTCATTGCCCAATTAGAGGGAATATGACCACAGGGCTTTCTTACTTACTTTGAAGTAGACATATGGTAGTCATGTTGGTTTTTAAGAAATACACAGAAAAAATATACTGAGGTCACAACTGACACTGAAGAGTTTTTATGTCATTCTAGAAGTAGGGGTTATGGAGTTCTATATTCAAAGACTGTTGATGACTTGGTATAGATCCTCAAAATCTTGTCATTCAAAGGTACAAATGGTACAAAGGTACCTACTATATTTATACCCATGGTACAATTAAGGTCTTACAGTTATTCAGGTACAGGTTACAAGGCCACTTAGGGCTTCAGACACAACGTACAAAGGTACCTAATAAACTCATGCCCATGGTAAAAGGTCTTAAAGTTATTCAGACACAACGTACAGGCCACTGAATGCTTTACACACTTGGTACAAAGGTACTTAGTAAACTAATGCCTATGGTCTTATAGTTATTCAGACACAAGGTACATGGCCACTTAGGGCTTGAGACACATGGTACAAAGATACCAAGTTTATTCAGCCCCAATGGTAAACGGTCTTATAGTTATTCAGACATAGGGTCCAAAGCCACTTTAAGGGCTTGAGACACATGGTACAAAGGTACCTAGTTAATTCATGCCCATGGTAAACGGTCTTACAGTTATTCAGGTACAGGTTACAAGGCCACCTAGTGATGATTCATATAGTACAAGGCCAAATTCTTCCCACACAAGTATTTCCATGCCCCCAGGGAATCATTCTGGGGGCATTGTGTAGATCAAGGTCTACCCAGGTGATAATCAGTTCACCTGGTATAATGCTCCTCCAGGTATCCGACTCATTCAGGTGATTGATTGTTTACCTGTATGTAGCTACCTGCTAACGAGGAAGCAAATTTCACCTGGTCAAGGCGAGAGGTGATTGAATTTGATTGAATTTCCTTTGAAGATGTGATATCCTTGAATGAATTTTATTTACATTCGTCTGAAGATATATAACTTAATCATGGTACCTGAAATGATAAGTTTTATTTGGCAAAGGTTGAAATTAAATTTATTTTGATTTAATTAAGTTTAGGTTGTGAAATCCTTGAATTGTTGTTGATATGTAAATACATAAAACTGATTAAAAGATATCATGTTTCACAGGGTCATGGTTGGAACCAAATACATGTTTATTAAATTTCAGTTGAGGTTGTGAAATCCTTGAATTGATTAGTGTATGTAAGTAAAGAGATACTACAGTACATTAAATAATATCATGTTTCATAGGTCATGGTTGGAACTAAATTAATTTTGGTTCGATTTCAGTTGAGGTTCTGAAATCCTTGAGATGCATTTTATTAACATCTATCTATTGTTTATCAAGTTTGATAAGACAAAAAATAGAGCCATTGGCTCTGTAGCTCATCAGGCATCATATCAAGTTTGCTTTATACAGGCAAGATGTGCTAAAAATGAAACTGATGTTACCTATTGCAAGAAAACCTTTAAAAAATTTACAAAACAAATGTATTATTATTCAACACTTTCTAGATCGCCAATATCAGACAGTGAAAGAAGTCCACACTAAAATATCCAAGGAGAAATAAATTTGCCATAGACTGTCATCTAATGGAGAAAAATAGGTTTTTAAGGTTGTGACCCCTGTGACCCTATTTGGGGTCATGGGGTCACAAAACCTACAGTTTAGAATCCCAATTGGCCAAGGAGTCTACATGCAGTCTTTCAGCTCAATAGACCTTAAGGAGCTAAAGATGATGATAAAAATAAGTTTTTAAGGTTGTGACCCCTGTGACCCTATTTGGGGTCATGGGGTCACGAAATCTACAATTTAGAATCCCCATTGGCCAAGGAGTCTGCACATATAATTTCAGCTCTCTAGACCTTTTGGAACTTGAGAAGAAGATGAAAATAGTTTTTTAAGGTTGTGACCCCTGTGACCCTATTTGGGGTCACAGGGTCACCAAAGTTACAAATTAGAATCCCCATTGTCCAAGGAGTCTGCACATTTCAATATTAACTCTCTAGACCTTTTGGAACTGGAGAAGAAGATGAGAATTGGTTTTTAAGGTTGTGACCCCTGTGACCCTATTTGGGGTCATGGGGTCACGAAATCTACAATTAAGAATCCCGATTGGCCAAGGAGTCTGCACATATCATTTTCAACTCTATAGTCCTTTTAGTACTAGAGAAGAAGATGAAAATAGGTATTTAAGGTTGTGACCCCTGTGACCCAATTTGGGGTCACAGGTTCACCAAAGTTACAAACTAGAATCCCCATTGTCCAAGGAGTCTGCACATATCACTTTCAACTCTCTAGTCCTTTTAGAACTGGACAAGAAGATGAAAATAGGTTTTTAAGGTTGTGACCCCTGTGACCCTATTTGTGGTCATGGGGTCACGAAATCTACAATTTAGAATCCCCATTGGCCAAGGAGTCTGCACATATCGTTTTTAACTCTCTAGTCCTTTTAGAACTGGAGAAGAAGATGAAAATAGGTTTTTAAGGTTGTGACCCCTGTAACCCTATTTGGGGTCACAGGGTCACCAAAGTTACAAATTAGCATCTCCATTGTCCAAGGAGTCTGTACATATAATTTTTAACTCTCTACTCCTTTTGGAACTGGAGAAGAAGATGAAAATAGGTTTTTAAGGTTGTGACCCCTGTGACCCTATTTGGGGTCACAGGGTCACCAAAGTTACAAATTAGCATCTCCATTGTCCAAGGAGTCTGTACATATAATTTTTAACTCTCTACTCCTTTTGGAACTGGAGAAGAAAATGAAAATAGGTTTTTAAGGTTGTGACCCCTGTAACCCTATTTGGGGTCACAGGGTCACCAAAGTTACAAATTAGCATCTCCATTGTCCAAGGAGTCTGTACATATAATTTTTAACTCTCTACTCCTTTTGGAACTGGAGAAGAAGATGAAAATAGGTTTTTAAGGTTGTGACCCCTGTGACCCTATTTGGGGTCACAGGGTCACCAAAGTTACAAATTAGCATCTCCATTGTCCAAGGAGTCTGTACATATAATTTTTAACTCTCTACTCCTTTTGGAACTGGAGAAGAAGATGAAAATAGGTTTTTAAGGTTGTGACCCCTGTGACCCTATTTGGGGTCACAGGGTCACCAAAGTTACAAATTAGCATCTCCATTGTCCAAGGAGTCTGTACATATAATTTTTAACTCTCTACTCCTTTTGGAACTGGAGAAGAAGATGAAAATAGGTTTTTAAGGTTGTGACCCCTGTGACCCTATTTGGGGTCACAGGGTCACCAAAGTTACAAATTAGCATCTCCATTGTCCAAGGAGTCTGTACATATAATTTTTAACTCTCTACTCCTTTTGGAACTGGAGAAGAAGATAAAAATAGGTTTTTAAGGTTGTGACCCCTGTGACCCGTTTTGGGGTCACAGGGTCACCAAAGTTACAAATTAGAATCCCCATTGCCCAAGGAGTCTGCACATATCATTTTTAACTCTCTAGTCCTTCTGGAACTGGAGAAGAAGATGAAAATAGGTTTTTAAAGTTGTGACCCCTGTGACCCTATTTGGGGTCACAGGGTCACCAAAGTTACAAATTAGAATCTCCATATGCTAAGGTACTTGTACACAAAATTTCAGCTCTCTAATGTGTATGGTTCATGAGGAGAAGTCGAAAGTGTCAAAAGTTTACGGACGGACGACGGACGACGGACGACGGACGGACGGACGACGGACGGACGCCGGACGACGGGCCATGCCATAAGCCCATCTGGACTTTCAGTCCTGATGAGCTAAAAATGGAAATGCATGACTACTGTGTGATAGGACATAATCAATTCCCATAGGAAACAAAGTGAGGTGAGGTGATCTGGTGTTTAATGTCGCTTTCAAGAGTATTTTACTTATATCGCCGCTGCTAGTATTATTGCAGGGGAAAGCCTACAACACAAGCGTGGCAATGCATTGCGGTGAAACCTGCGAGCATTGGCAGGAACTAGCGAACCATTGTTTGTACTGGCTAAAATTCAGTGAAGCATTGCACCCAAACCTTACTACATGTAAAACAGTTCTCTACTGCAGACAAAATGAATCACTGAAATAAATGCAATGTAACAGTGTTGCTAGCAGTATAAAGAGATAGATAAGTAGCATAATGCAGTAGATAAGCATGTGATTATCTACAGGAGACAACAGAAGAGACAAACGGACAGTATTTCCCCGACAAGGATGCGTATGTAAAGGTCACCACGATGGTAAACAGGAAACAGACTGCATCCTGGGAAATTACGCTGTAATAGTCATGCCATTATAAACACTGCCTGTGATTGAGTCAATTTAGTTTGTAATTGGGTAAGGAAAATGACCAAATTGGTTTGGTTTCCAGGCCAAAGGTGTGATAGTTGCTTTTATCTCATTTGTAGCACCTGCACTTTCTTTCTTTTTTTTTATTTATTTATTTATTTTTTATTTTATTTTTTGTTACTTTAAAAAATTTAAAGAGAGTTGGCAAAATCCTAATCATGTTAAACTTCTGAAATTGATTTTAATATTGATTACCACCTTGGAAGACCTTTTTCTTACTTTTTTCCTGTCAGTTTATAAACAGCTGCAAATCAATAGAAAGCTTTATGAAGAATGTAAGCAATTTTCACACTTGATGTCTTGAGGCAATTTCTTTATCATCTACATTCGTGACATTTCCCAATGCATCATGGGTCTAAGTTTACGTCATATCTAAAATGTCATTTATGTAAGTGAAACACTTCGACTATCTTAGGAAATTGACATATATTTACAATATTTGAATACAAAAGCTGAGAGACATTGCGAGTTCAAGGTGCTTAATTATTGATGAGTTTCATGGTTGGTGAATTTTCATAATGACACCTTGGTAAATAGCCTTGAGACATGCTCTATAGAGTAACAACATAAACAGACACTAAATTTGGAGATAATTATATACCATAACATCAGTACATGTCAGGAGAGATAACTTGTCCAATTATCCTCAATACCAACAAATAATACAGTCTACAACATCAGATAGCTAATTCTAAAATCATATCAAAATGATATTATGATCTGAACAAATTTTGGCTATATCAAATAATATACCATTTCACAAATTTATATATAATGATCATACACAAACTAACCAAAATTTTCTAAATGATGATACAAAATTTCACTTTAAAAGTCAACTTGAAGATCTGTCACCAAGGATATAAAAATAGTTTCACATGTTTCTTCAGGAAAATAATCAAAATTGATGACCATATAAACTACCAAATATTTCTGATACGAAACCAACAATTTCCCAGTGAGTCATCAATCACACACACTACTAGCAAGGTATTTTCCTTATCCTCAATACACAACCTTATAAAAATCATTACAAAACTGATAACAAGACTCCACAACAAAGCTGTCAACACTTAATTTCTGACAAATATGTTAATTTGCAAATTTAACACAAAAATATTTCCCTTATCCACAATAATCAACAAGATAACAAGGCTGTGACTATGTCACAAACCTTATGGAGTGAGTTTGATTTCAACACAGCTTAAGCAATATTTTAGCCATTAGCGACAAATACCTGATTAGTGACGATTAATTACTGACAATCACAGAAATAATTGTTTAGCAGCTCCGACTGATAAGAGATAGACCATTGATAGCCACTCCCTTGAAACTCACAGAAATATCAAAACCAAGGATAACAAACCTGACTGATTACTGACACCTAATTACTGACAATATGTCAGAATGAGGTTAGTTAGACCAATGACACAGCCACTCACTTGTGAAGTCTGACCGGGATTATCTTCACTTGGTGTATCAACAGATCCGTCTCAGAACTCTCGGGCAGTCCGTTGGTCATCATAGAGTGACCACTATAGTATTCCATGACCCGTCCACAGTGGGCGAGAGCTTGACCAGGGGCTAAAACATGTCCCTGAGACCAAACCATGCCCAGACGACTCTGTGAGTTGTCGCCTCTCTGTATTAAACTGCCCTCGTCTCGGGGCTAGGGAAGGAAGTGTTGTCAGCGTACAGTCATCGAGGACTGGAGTTGTGGCGACAGCTTGGGAAGTGGGAGAGAAGTTGCTTTCTCTATAGACCCCAAAGAAAACTGGTCAATACGTAATCCACAAATAATCACTTGGTTTCGTCACAGCTCTCATTCTTAAGGTGCATCCAAGCGTGGACGAAACGACGACAACGAGTGCTGATTTGTGTCAAGCCTGGTCACATTTGGCGTGACTGAGAAACGAAAACATTTGTGTCAATTTGTTTCGGTCATAATTAATTGGCTTCTGTCCCGAGACCTCCTGATCCAAGACAAAGCAGTAGTCAATTGTTCCGCAATCGAGGCAAAACGAAGAGGATTATTTATTGATGACTTGACTGCAAACAGATCTACCCAAAGCATGCCATTAAGCAGATAACACATGAAACACAATCAGACAAAAGAAATATGAAATTTAAGATGCAGTCATAATGTGAGAACAAATCCCGATGACACATCAGTGCAGGGCTAGTCCCCTTTGTTATGCTAATTACAGGTGAATGCTCCATGGTTCAGGTACGCCAGGTGAACTATTGTGTCTCACCTGGTCTATAACATCAGTCAGGTGAATTATAATTTTGTACCTGTCTTTGTCAAGTGATCTAAAAATAGAAGTTTGGAGAAAGAAATTCCTCATTCAAATACAGTAAATGACAATGAAAAACTTGTTTATTATAAAGATATTTCATAAACAAAGAAAATCAATATTTTTCAGTTTTGAATTTGTGTGAAAGAAATTAATCTTAGAATACAGTCAAGGAAAATGAAAGTTATTTGAAATATATTTCATAGACAAAAAGGACAAATAATTTTGTTTGCATAAAAGGTAATACTCTCCAAAATGAAATTCACTGATGTCAAAATATAAAATCATAAATTGCCATGAAAATTTTAAAATTAATACAATTATTTATGAAAAATGATTTAAGAAGTTACGATTATATCTTCATCAATTCCAGTTTATTGTGAGAAAAGGGTTTCTTTTCACAATATTATGCTGATAAGGATGTTATGCTTCTTCAGTTATTCAAAAACAATTCAGTTCTCTAAACAAAAAGAAACAAAAGAAATGAGAACAATTATTTCCAATACCAATGTTTTGCATGAAGCTTTTCCCATCAATTGATTTCCCATAGGACTAACAGAAGCTTTGTGTACTAGTTGTTACTAGTAGATATAGTAGGTATAGTAGGTATACAGGTAAAATATCAATATAGCAAGGACAAGTTGCAGTCAACAACTTATCAATAATCAATTAGTGATGGATAGTAATGTTTTTATGATTGGTACAGGTAAACAACACACAATAATTAAATACATTTAGATTATTGGAATACCTTAAAAGTTTTCAAGTTATCGAAATGAAAATTACACATTCTTTAAAATGCACAAAGATTTGTCACTGATAAATCTAAAAGAATATCAGATAGAAATTTCTTTGAGTGTCAATTAGATAAAGGATTTTGATACAAATGCTTTGTTAAGTTGTGTCGAAACGTTACCTACTTGCAATAAAGAAGTTGTCATTCGTAAATATTGTCGTTATCCTAATATATGCCTCTTGCATGAAAACAGTGAGGTTGTAATATTTCAAAAGCCTTAACAACAAGCCAGTACATCATATACTTCATAAGGATAGAAAATGAAGATTAAGAGTGCATAAAGTTTTAAAATAAACACTAAACACTTTAGCTGTTGAATGAATTATAATGATCCAACATAAGAATTGAGACAAGTCTACAAAGGAAATATTCAAGATTGACTTGGCTAAAGACAATCATTCAAAAATATTCTTGGACCAGAGGATTTTATCAATTACAGAATCTACTAGCATTAACTTAAAAAAACTTCCTATGTATTATCATTAAGAGTCTTGAAATTTCTTTCCTAGATTCGGCTTCCAAAGCAAATGACTACACAGCCATTCTTGGCAAATTTGAGTCGAGACTATGAAAGCCATGAAATTTTATTGCAGTCACGTTTAAGGTCAAACACACAAATTCCACACCAATATAAGAAATACAATGCGTTGATATCTACAGCCCACCCCCGCAATAACAACTTTATCTATGCAATAAAAACTTCGACAGCTTTCATATGAGGAAATGTAAATCATTCGCCTACAAAACAAATAGAGAGAGAGATTACTATGCAGGTTTTAGAGACTCACTGACTGGCTATATAAGTACATGCTTGAGATTTCATAAGGGGGCTAGTGAGAGACTTTAAAACACTAATTTAAGGACTAAACATACTTACCTATACCAATTTGGAAAGTTATTATATGTTATAAATCATAAAAAATTAAATGGGCTTTATTTTTTAATGCTAAAATATAATCATCTGATGTCTGTTGATTCCCAAGGTGAACTATTGCATACTTTAATCAACTTTGATAAAAATAATAAAGTAAATAAACTTTACAAAAACAATTTAAAGATGTACATCGTTACAAGCCCTGCAATGAAGAAAAGTTTTGAATTGATAGATTCTGACCTTGTATAAAAAGGAAACCAGAGAGCCAAAAACTAAGTACTTACTCTGCAATTGTGATGATTTTTTCTCCAGTGCAAAGGACAGTATTTCCTATTTCACGAGGCATTTTGACCGACATTGAACAATCCGGTCCTGAGTAGATGAGTAGAACAAATAAGTGAAATCACTGCATGTAGATCCAGAGTAGATCAGTGGAGTAAATAAGTGAAATCACTGCAAATAGATCCAGTTGAACAGGCTATCACTGGCCGGTAGGGGGTTGGACATATCACAGTAGATGAATGATCTTGTACGTCAACAGACTAGAGTGACACAGCAGATAGATCACATGAACTGGACAGGTAGCTTAGCCCAATTATCAGGGATCTTGTGTTAAAGGTCTCTGAAAGTGTTTAAGTAAAGTCACTTTGTGGCTTGTTTTTCTGGTAAATGACTGAAGTCACAAGGCCTTCTTGCTGATAGCTCAATACACACATGTATAAATGTACTCTTGTGAACTACCTTGTCCAGAGATTTTCACTCTCTAAGGGTCAGAATTTCGCAATGATCCTTGTACAGAATACTCTGTATAAAGATATATCCAGATTTTGGTTTTGGTAGGACTCACATTTCCTGGTTATGACAAATTGGTAGAGAGGTTGTATATCTGTAGGTAGGTGATGACAAATTGGTACAGAGGTTGTATATTTGAAGGTGGGTGATGACAAATTGGATCTTGATGAGGTCAAGGGTTGTTCCAGAGGACAGTTTGATACATATACACACTGTAACTGATGTTTGATCCCCTCTATATAACTGATGTTTGATCCTCTGTATATAACTGATGTTAGATCCCAGATTGACAAGTAGAGATTCAGGCTTGTGGTCGTGACATATGAGAGATAATCAACTTAAGACTCGGTGAATCAAGACAAATGGGCATCAAGTCTGTGGGAGGGTGATGACAAATTGAATCTTTGACCTGGTCAGTGGTTGTTGAGGGCAGCTTGATTCATACAGTTGTGCAACTGACACAATTATTCCTGACATACACCAAATGGGTACAGAGTCCAGAGGGTGTGGTTGGGTTAATGACAAAGTTCAGAAGAAGTTTCTCAAGCAGGTTCATAGAGACACACAGTCACAACAATCCTTGGAATAAATCAATCAGGAATCCTGTAGGTCATAAAAATGTGAATGTTGACAAAAACAGTCCAGTGTGGCAGTTAATCAGTTTGACACTGACAGTAGAAATGTCCAGGAAGTGATGGTTTTTGACAACTTCACAGGGAACATACAGGTATATTCATAACTTTTGTCCTTAACCGTTGGTGACTTCTATAAAAGAATTGATATCAGAGTGTGAATCTAGCTATTTGTGTCACAGTTCTTTACAGTTGACACAGATTCATTTGTAGACACAGAGTCCAAATGAAAATGTCAAACTTCTTTTCAAAGGTAAAACAGATACACCAGAAGTGTCTGACCGCTGAAACTGTCACCACCAGTTCATAAAATACACATCTTCATATGATCCAATACTGTGACTGTTCAGACTGCTTGTATCCAGACTCCAGGTAAAACGACACACCGGAGCTGTGTGATGTCTGCATGTACAGGAGGGAGTCACGAGTGACTGGGACGACTCACGAGCAGGCTGACCCCTCACTTCCCTCCAGTCTGCTTCCTCATTGTACAGGCGTCGCGCAGACACAACACAAAAACAATACCACAAGGGTCTGTGAAGCTTGTGGTATGTTGGTAAACTCCTCACTCTGCCTTGAAGGAGAGCCCTAAATCGTCTCAGGTAGATGAAACTTGAGCATTAGGAAGTAAAGCAGATGAAACTCCCTACTCTGTTCTACAGCCGAGTGTTATGCAATGATAGACAGCTCCAATGTTGACAACTATCAGCTCGCCGCAGGCATGTGTACATTTGAGTCCTATCAGTTACCTAACAGCTGATCACGGGTAGGCGATCAAACTCCATACAGTGCAGTCAAACCAGTTCGATATAGTAGCCTCACACCTAGATAAACAGGCTGGACTTATACAATGGATTCGCTGGTCAATCAACCCGCCCTGTTGTTAGGGATTATATATTTCTGGAGGTCACATGGCTCCCGTTGGAAGTATTCAGGGTCAGTCATGCATAGATTAAATGCCCCAGTGATTCAGAAAGGCATCCATGCGGTAAGAGCATGCTGAAAATGAGTAATAGCCCAGGGATATTGTTTAGCAGCTGCATAATCATAACATATCACTACCGTCAGATTAAATATACAAGTTTATTAGCAGCATATCATCAAACTCATTAGTGCTGCTAATTAGGGATGGTTGCAAGCTAATTACCACTAATTGAGCTAAAATTTGGTCTATGCATTTGGTTAAATAGCTCTCTATATCTTATCTCACTTTTGAGAGGCAGTTACAACTTACAAACTCTCATAGTAAAGAAGAATTCATGACCTTACATTTGAAATAAAAAAAAATTTTTTAACTAGTTTAAATAATCATACACCTATTTGAATAGACTAAAATTTAGTCTATGAAATATTCAAAATAATTACTGTACCTTCATTAATATTATTTTATTTCTTGAGGCTTTTAATTTCATTTAATTGTATTCAGTCAATCTAGACTTGCATAATTTGGACCTAGACGGTATAAAGGCTCCTATATAATACACAGTCATGAAGCATGACTACTATTTCAATGAAGCAAGAATATATATTCAGATTTCATGATCATTACAATGAAATTGCAAAATTACATTAAATACAAATAAAGTCCATATTATATCAATGACTAAACTCTGATTCACCAAACTAAACATCATGAATATTCATGTTAACTGTTGCTACTGAAACAAACAGCTGAAAATGCATTAATCAAAGTATAATTTTGCTGGAAAGAATTTCAAAGACAATATTGCTGAATCCTTTATCAAAGAGAAATAATGCTGAATGTGTTTATCAATGAGCAAATATGCTTGAAACATTTCGAAGAGCAATGTTGCTGGATACTTTCTCAAAAAGCAATGTTGCTGAATTCATTTATCAAAGAGCAATGTTGTTGAATGCACTTTCAATGTGCAATGTATCTAAAAGCCCACATAGAATCTGTAGACAAGTGTGAGAGTGTTGTTGAATTGTGTCTTAACATATCTAAAAGCCCACAATGTCTTTAGACGTGTGAGGAGCAAAGAGAGAAATAGAAGAACAAGGGGGAAACAAGAGGAACCAGGAGAGAAACAAGACGAATGAGGGAGGGTCAGGAGATGTGTCCATTTGTCAGCAAACTCTGCTCCTAGACGGTGAAATATGAACAAAAGGACGTCAAGAATTCCGGGAATGAAACAGCGAGAGGAAAGTGAAAATCGATGGCATTTACTTGAGGGGACATAGCCTCGGAATAGCCCTGTGGTGCGGTATCTTTTGTGTCCCCATTAGTCGAGGAGTGTGCCTTTGTCAGAGTCCATCATTTGTGCAAACAGCTTCGAGAGGCGCTGAGTCGAAAATAAGAACTGTGGCAATAGATGTGCAGAGTGTGAAAATTGTAGCACATGCTTCTTTTCACTGCATACTGATCTGGACTTGACAGGTTCTTTAAAGTTTTTCTAATTTAAAGAGTATGTTAAACATTTTGAAACTTAGCTGTCTGTCCTCAGCACATGTTCAAAGCAGGTATAGAAGACAAACTTGTTGAAAATGTTACACATCAAGTTTGGCTTTCTTTCTAGCTGCCAACTTGAGGATGTGACGACTTTGGATTTTTTAATTGATTTTAATCCTATTTCACAACCATGAAGTTTACAGTAGATCAAAATTTGCTTCATATCTTTGCGGACAAATCTATATAAGGCTAGAAGTAGCAAGCCATGGATGATGTAGCTGAGAAGAATATGACACATAAACTTCACTGCATATGGATCAGTTCACAAGTGAAGACGTCTTCATTTGTAGTGATATTCAGGTTATTATTGATACATTTCATTATCTTTAAAATATTTGAATAAAACCAAGCTAAAAAAGTGTCCAAACCAGAAGCCATATCTTACTTATTCATTAAACTCATCTGGTGGACAAAAATAGCAAATAATCATTTTTTAAATGTCTAATTAACAAAATACCAAATCAGCACCCATCATGCAACATACTGATCGATCAATCTCTCGGATAAGCAGTTGGTCAACTCAAAGAGCCGATGGTCATTTGTCTGTAAGCTACGTCTGCTGATAGGTAACCAAGTGACCATTGATTGATCTGTTTGTCCAGCCATGGGCTGTGTGTATATAAAGTGACCGCTACCAGGAACTAATGTCTTCATAGACTTATACAAGTCTTTGAAAAATAATTTTTTATGAGTCATATATAGAGATTATTACCCGAGGAAGTGTGTCATATGACATTTACGAAACTCGTGTGAATTTTTTATTTACCCGAGCGATATGACACACTTCCGAGAGTAATAATTTCTATATTATCGATTCTATTCAATTTTCCCATCTTAGAAATATCCAAGAAACGGGCCGGCTACAGTGACGGCACGAACAATGATGTTATGACGTCACAGGCAAAAATATACGGGAACTCGTGCTACAACAATCGTTGCTAGGCATAAGTGATATGTGCACTAGTGCTCATATTGAAAATATGTCACCACTTATTTCCAACCATATGGGTAATATAAAAGAATTTGTCTGCTTGGCATTCTAGAAATGAATAGTTTATGGTTCAAGATTTTTGCAAATCTTTGAAAAATTATATCTTTTCAACATATAAAAGAAATTGCTTGAGTGGCATACCAGAAGGTATTAGTATAAGAAAAACAAAGGAATTTTTCTGAGGAAAGTCTGAGGAAAAAATATTTAAAATTTTTATTCATCCAATGAGGTTGAAATGGTACACCAACGGTGTGACAGTTCAATATTACAAAATACAATGAAGTGATTAAACTTTTTTTTGTCAAGGATGTTGACAACTTCAGTGGAGTCCATTTTCTGCAGAAGCAGTTAAAACTTTGGGATTTATTTAACAACATATCAGAAAATTAACGACTTCTGTATTCTTCATTTTACACAACAAGGGTCAAACAAATATGTTCTTTAATATAAATATGTTCTTTTGTATGTATAATGGGCCTGTGGCCCTTTTACTGAAATAAACTCTCTCTCTCTTTAATTTTTGTATTTAAATTTAACAAACAAAAGGAGCTATAAGTAAAGAAGATTTTAAATCTTGTTCATCCTAAACATAAATCTCTTTAAAAAAATTCTTTTATTAATCAAACATAGGTTTGAGACTGAGAACGAAATTTTCTTATGCTGTTTCTCAAAACCTTAGAACTGCTTTTCAAGAGACAATTTCATGTGTGAATAATGGGTTAAGAAATAGCAAGATATATAACTGTATAAATAGATCTATGTATATAGGTATACAGAACCATAGCTAATGTCTATACAGAAGCCAGGAATACTGCTAAGTGTTATGCAAACATGACTCATGAAGGTGTGAAAACCATCAAAGTCGCTGTTCGTGCACACCCAAACAAATCAGGCCATGTCAATAAAGTAGGAAGTTTAATACATTGTGCAGTTCAAACACTTATCACAAAAAGGTTCAAACCCATGAAACTAATCTGTTAATAGGTTATCTTCAGACAGATTGATAGCTATTTCGTGCAGGTTAAATGTTCATTATTCTGCTAAGGTGTTGAACAGGAATGGGCAGAGTTATGTGTTGAAATATAAAGCCTTTGGCTCTGTATCTCATCAGACTTCAAGCTATCAAATTGCATATAAATGTATTTTATATAGATGTACAGAAATGGACAAAGTTAGTTATCAAAAGAAAAGTCATTGCTGTTTGACAGGAATGGGCAAAGTCAGGTGTTGAAATATAAAGCCTTTGGCTCTGTATCTCATCAGGTTTGAAGCAATAAGATCTTGAACATCAATGTTTTGTACATACTTGTACAATAATGGGCAAAGTTAAGAGATTAAGTCACTGACTCAGTACCTCATCAGGCTTTGTGTATCAGTGAAAGATTTAAGACTTAATATTTATTTAATAATATTCAACCAAATATCCATTTAGAATCCTTTATGTTAAGTGATGTTTATGGAGTAGATATGTGTTGCACAATTACAACATGCAAAATCATCATTTGCACAATTGCCTTTTGTCTGATAATCTTTTTGAAGTGCTGAATAATATGAAGAGTACACCATCCCATTTCAATACCTAACA
The DNA here is from genome assembly GCA_916613615.1 of Steromphala cineraria. NCBI lineage: Eukaryota > Metazoa > Mollusca > Gastropoda > Trochida > Trochidae > Steromphala > Steromphala cineraria. Next base: position 38,694,001 of record OU744731.1, on the reverse strand, counting down.
ATAACATCATAAATCTACATTCTCATAATATGATAAGACTATCACAAGTTATTGTTAGTCAAAGGTACTCATTCATGAAGCACAAAGGTAGTCGAGAGTTCAAGGGTGAGACAAGTTCGATGAATGGATAAGACATTGACACACAAGAGTTTCAACAGTTGAAATATTGTTTTCAATATGATTCTAGCATTGAATAAAGCTTTTTTCTTTTTGGACACAATCACTGAATTCCTTGAGTGTCAAGAAAAAATAATGGGAATGGGAGTTTGAATAGAACAAGGTGTCCTAAATAAAACCTGAAGGATTTAAACTAAAGATGAGAGAAAATATGGTTACATGGGTCAAAAAAAGGAAACACCCAACAACGTAAAATGAAATATCCAATGAAAATTTGTCTTGTCAACTTTTATTCCTATTCTACTTATTCTATTACGTAAAACACAAGCGACGACAAACAACAACAAAACTACACAGCATGTGCAATCAGCATTAAGCCAAATCGGAATGAGTTGATAAGTTAATGGTCGTCAAATTGATTGATAGACATTTCCACCATATCATTTATTTAGCTTGACAATAATGTATCTGCTCTGCATCAGTGATCCATTACTGACTGACTTTTATTGCTATCAACAACAAGTTGTTTAGAGCAACTCTGTGCAAACTGGTGCAAACAGTGCAAATTTTGTCATGGACATTAGAAGTGATAAAGGATATAAGGAGCCCTAAAATATTTCATCCTCTAGTTAAGTGATTTTCTATAAGGGTTTCTTGTATTCATGTACATCACTTACAGAATAGCAAGGTTGTTCTTGGGGATTATATTTTGCAAGGGGTCCCATCCACTCAGAAAAGGCCAAAATCACTGACAACCTAGGAACAAAACTGGAATAGCAAGGTTTAATACAACCATTAATTTTTTAGCACTTCTTTCCAAGGTGACTGCTATGCAGTGAGAAAACCTGAAATGATACTGTGCTAAGAATTAATTGATATAAACTGCAAATTCTAACTGGCAAAACTAACAATTTTATAATTTTCGTATTCTAAATACTGCTGGTTGACATTTCACCAATTATTTCTGAAATTTGTTATAGAAGTTCATTATTTTCAATGTGATCACGTTAAAGATCACAATTTGATCTTTATGAATATGTTTGAAGTCAACTCAAATTACATCTTATTAATAAAACTTCAAAAGTCAACATTTTTCAATTTCAAGACATTTTTGAAGGACAGCATCATCAAATTACACTTTGATAAGAAGCCTTGGACATGAAAACCTAACCAAACAAGCAATGGGCTCAAAATTACTTGCTAATGGATGATACAATATCCTTAACCAAACAAGCACTAGGTTCCATACTACTTGCTAATGGATGAGCACAACTCATTATAAGGTGATCGGTATTGATTTCCAGACGACTGATTCAATAATACAGGTGATAAACAGCACTCTGTTGACTGTGTGCCAAATGTATACATAATGTGATAATACTATCGGATCTAATCAGCTGATGGCATTAACCATAGACCATGTGCACACCACGAGACCCGATCCTCTATCATGTTTATGTTACTAAAGCCTGTTTATCAAATCTAGTCCTGTCGCATGACTTGGGATAAAATATGAGGGCTTAGTACAGTCTAGGTCCTCAATCACAAAAACGAGATTTAACAATCAATCATATATGACACTGCATTTTTAAGAAAATTGACATCATATGCTTGCAAGAGATTGCCTCAAACTGTAAGCTTTGGAGCATATGTTTATTGTTGATGACCATTTATTGTTATGAGTTAATTTTTTAGAACAAAATTATTGTAGTATTTTAGGGTGTCTTTTCAAGAAAACAAGTCGGAAAATTGTATTTCTTCATTATGTTCAAGAGGACAATCTTGCGTTAAGTAAAAGGTTGTTTGCGGCGGGTATCTGTTTTTTAACATTGAGTGTTCACGAGCGCTCGCCAACAACTCGGGAAACTTCGAGTTACTGAACTCAAGGCAGTTTCATTTCTTTTAATTGCTGAGGGAAACTTTTCAATTTGAATAAGTATGATAAGTAGAGTAAACTTCCTTGCAAAAGATTAACATCATCTGTCAAAGCAAAGGTTTTAACATGGTCTATCATTTGCTTGGATATTGTGTTCAGGAAACTCTGCAGCTAAATGATAAGTCACAATGAATTGAGATTTATTTTCTATTGAGCTGCGTTCCATGAAAAGAATTAGGCAAGACTAGCATGTGTCTCGTTTCTCAACATTCCAATTTATTTATAATGCCAACACAATCACCGGACGGCATGTGACATTCAGGATGGGGCCTCTCAAAACTGAAATTTTAAATTTATTCAACCTTTATTATTTCTATACTTAAATTAATTTCCAAAACCAGAATCAGACACAAATACATATTTTCATCAAATACTATTTAACTGATAAATTGACGAAATATCATTTGACGAAAACGAAAGATGATTTTGTTCATATGTATAAATACCACATTATTTTTATATCATTTTAGTACGTAATTTGCAAGATGTTAACAGTATAAAATGAAACCAATAACAAAATTCTAATTTTATCTTTATTCCAGTGTTATTACGATGGAACTCTACAAAATGTGCAAATGATACAAAAACACAAATTAATTTCAAACTCTATTCATATATTTTTGTAATCTTTATGATGCCCCTTAATGCAGAGGAAAATATGGATGACAACTTCTTTGTTCATTGTATGCGACTATCGACACAGATTCTTGTGTCTTTCTCAAGCAGAAATTTATGTCCCCTTAAAAAAACTTTAAAGAATATTTCATGCCAACTACGATAAAATAATTGCTTAAATAAGAATTTTTTTCTTAAACCAGGATCTGATTTCAGAATCATTTATCAGGGAGAAGGAAGTTAAATATTGTCTGGGCATGTTTTGAGATGGCCCCCTACAGCACTAGGAAGTGTTTTTATGTTTTGAAAGTCTTCTTGACACACATTAACTTTGTTTACCTTACTGTGTGTCCTGATGTCAGCCCCTTTTTGTGTAATCTGACACCATATCTAATTTCTTTTCATCAAGTGAACGTGTTTGACAAGCTCAACCAAGAACTAAAATATACATTATGTAAATCTTATGTTTGCAGGTGTTTGATAACAGTATTCAGCTGCACATAACCTGTCATCTTGTAAGGATATTATGCAATTTTTTGATCATAACAAAAGAATATTATAACGTAGTACTTAGAGCGAAGAAATTGCTTTGATGTCAATATTTACTCTACATAGATAAACTTTTCATATGAGTGGATTTCTTATCAAGTGATATATTAATTCAAATTGACCGCCTTTATAGGGGCAGTAGCACTTTTTTATTTTATATTTTATTTTTTTCACTGTAATTTATGCTAAATGTATTAATATGACAGTGTCAAAAATCACATTACACAAGCCAATCATCTATAATCAGAGGACAAAGTATGGAGATTCACATAAAATCCATTGGCGGCCATTTTGTGTAAACAACTTTAATTCATTTAGTGTAAGAAAAAGGAATCGCATGGTTAAACTTTAGGTTATATATTTGAAATTGTACTGCTTCATTTAGTTTGAATACATTGCCTTTCAATTGTAACCATTAATTTTCATTTTCCTGACATCACCTTCTATTCCTCTTAAAACCGTGCTACTGCCCCTTTAATGGTTTATCTTCTCTTTCACAGGGCTCAAGGAGTGTTCTTACTTAGGAATTGAATCAAGAGATCATAGAGGTTTTAACTGTGTATGGCCAACTGTCATCCTTGAACTTTGTTTCTTCTGGTCCTATTTGGTAACTTTTTGTAGTTGTTTTTCAATTTTACAAATTTACAATAGCTTTGGACTGAGTGAGTGAGTCAGTGATGAATTTACCCCTCGAGTCCTGCTTAAAAAATCCGCAAAATTTGGAATTGAAATTTAAGCTGTGAGTCTTTGAGAGTCTGAGAGTTTTTTTTCACCTGGTGCTATTGCTCACACATTGAATCTGCAAGGACTTACAAGACATTTTGTTAAGAAGTCCCTGAACTCAGCAGGTCATACTTATAGATTGATCACCCAGTGAGTTGGGTTTGGCATGCTGTCAGCAATATTTCAGCTATTTAACATGTAAAGAGAGTGGAAAAATCAGGGGGGGGGGGGGGGGGGCGAAGGGTTGAGGAGACAGACTTAAAGCCATATGAATTGACTATAAACAATCATCCTTGAATCAAAGAACATTTTTTTGTTCAAGGTTATCCAGAAGATCAACAATAAGGGATGTTCAAAACTAAGCCTTAAAAAAGATTCAGTTTCAAAAGGCCATTTTGATAACATCAGAGTCTCAATCATATTGAAATCCATGATTTGCAAGGGATTCATATAATGTGGTACATTACACAATAACTTTCAGCTTTTTTGGCCATCTCAGAATTTACTGCATGACATATTGTCTCAATTCCATTAGCATGTCATCAAAGATTAATGACACAACTCATAATTATCATAAGCTCAGGATCAGACAGAATCTTTTCATCAACTAATAACTAGAATTTTAAATTCCATATCCATAATGAAGCTTGGATCGATAAATGCCATAAAGCATATACAAAGCAAAATATGCTGATCAATATATCAGCTCAGCTCGCAACATTTTCTTGTCGTGTAATTGACAAAAGATAAAAAAAATCTATTATTTCGCTGAGATGGAAATCAATTCTGTCAGAGGCCTGCTGTGTATAACTATCAGGTTGTTCTTCATGATTTAGGAAGGACGTCATGCTACCATTGCATTTAATTGGCCATCATAGCTAGGCTTGACAGGGCGGACACTGGATAAGGACATGTCTATTTAGAGTTACCTCCCTTACATGGATTTCCTGATCTGTCCTGATGTAGTGACAGTGGATCAGAGATGAAATTGACTTTGGCCCGACAGCTGAACAAGTCATGTGATAAGAGAGTCTATTTAGAGTTACCTCCCTTTGATGGATGTCCCCATAGATGTCCTCATTGTCAAACGTTGAGGTGCAGAAACTAAATGAATTTATGGCAAAGATTTGTGATCCACTGAATGGAAATTCAAAAGTTTTCTTATTTCTGTTTCCAAAAAGATTGGCAGATTTAATCAAAGTACCTGATAACATAATCATGCATAATTACAGAGACTTAAACATGTCAACCTCTAATGGAAAAACATAGTTCAAAGAATTAACATCATAGCAAATCACCAAAACTCAAAATCAGCTGAGTACAGCAAATGAATGAAGAAATTAATCATCCATCAGCATTTTAATCTCTTGTTCATGTTCTTTTAACAGCAGTAGGCAATAACCTCTTCCATGCTTTTTTGGATAACGGCTTTCTGATGATATTTTCAGAGCAGCTTTTGTGCAAAAGAATGCAACATGGCTACTTAAAATTCTGGTGTGATTGCAGCTTGTCGACTCAGGAGCAGTAGATGACATAAAACACACTGTGCAATCTGACAATTCTGCACACAGCTTGAAGAAAATCAATATACTAGCACCACGGTTGTCTTCAATCAAATACAATGTAATCTAGCCAAAAACATAACTCAATTATATCCTCATAATTCTGTTCCTAACAAAAAGCATGTATCCTACTCTTGCTTAGGCCTCAAACAATTATCATCAGTAGAGACTTAATTATGGGTTCGCGTAAGTGCTTGGTAGAATTTCTTAACTCAATTTCACATACTTGAAAGATACCTTTTCCCTTGAAGAAATCAAATCTACTTCATTTTCACAAAATAATCTCAATTATTTAAAAGCTACAGTTTTCTCATAAAGTAAATGTAAATTTGTCATAAGGTAATGAAACCAAATATATCATCTTTGATCTCAAATTTAATTCATTTCTAAAATTATTTTCATTTATTTAAATGCTGCAATATTTGGTTACAAGGTAAATGTTTATTTGTCTTAAAAGTTTATGAACCTAATTTCTATTCTTTGGTGATTTTTCTCTAGTTTTATCGACAAATCTGAAATGAGAAATGCATAAGCATATCATAATAACTGCATAAAAGGCAACGCCCTGTCTGCAAATTCTTGACTTTTGAAGAAGTTCATTATCAACCACGGTAAGATATAAGGAAATTGATTTGAGAAAAAACAAAACTTTAATTCTATTTCATCAAGCCTATCCAAACACACGGTCAATGAGAAATATGTAAACACGACCAAAAACATTTTGTTGTTGTAAATGAGTAATAAGCACGATAAACAAATCAAGTATACAAATAACAGTGCATGAACTAAATCCTCACATTTGGTTTACATTGTGTACCAATTGTTTGATCTCATCAAAACACATAAATCTCCATGAAACTTAGTAATAAGCATGAAAAACAAATCATGTACATACAAGGTACAGTTCATGAACTAAATCCTCACATTTTTCTAGCATTTTGGTGTATTGTACCAATTGTTCTATATTATCATTAAAAAAATCTTGAGGAAAGAAGAGCAATAAGCATGATAAACAAATCATGTATACAAAGTACAGTTCATGAACTAAATCCTCACATTTCTCCAGCATTTGGTGTAGATAGTGTACCAATTGTTCCATGTTATCAGAACACATATTTCTCCAGGGTAAATGAGTAGGAAGCAAAATAAACAAAGCTCCGAGATAAACCGGAGTACAGTTCCTGAACCTTGTTACAGTACACCAGCAATGTACTGGTCTATGTAGCCTCTCTCTTACTCTGTGAATCATATCTTATACATATTTCCATATTTCTCAAGGTAAAATGAGTAGTAAGCATTATAAACAAGGCTCCAAGATAAACCAGAGTACAGTTCCTGATACAGTACATCGGCAATGTACTGGTCTATCTAACCTCTTTCTAGTCTTTTTCTCTGTGAATCATTACTTCATGTTACTTTTATCTTATCAAGTTACTTCACCTTATTAGAGATATTAGATCCCTTTTTCAATTATCAATTCCATTTCTCTCATCAAATCAATTTTACTTCATTAATGACAGTATAGAATTCCAAGACCAGAATATCATTTTTGCACTGAATGTGATAAAGAGAAGATGAAAATCTTCATTTCAATGAGCCAAGGAAAGGTGAGGCGAGGTGTCGATTCTTGAATAATTTTCAATGTCCTTTCAGTCTCACGACAAAGGCACTCTTACAACATCTTTATTGTCTCCAACATTTTTTCATTAAGCCAATCATTATTGCAAGGAGGAATTCTCAAACCTTTGTTGTTAACAAGAAATCCCAGAGTTCAGCTGATAATTGCATGTTTCTTACGTGAAAAACAACACTTCAAATATATATCATAATTTCTATTGCCTAAGTTCAACTGTTAGGTTTTTGAGTCTCAACCGTTATCTCTTGCTAGTTTTGCTCAAGAACCACTTTGAAACTTGACCTGTTGCACGGAATCTGCGAAAGATTTCTGTAAGCTTCATTCATAAGTGCTTGGTGTGCACCAACAGGACTAGCAGCATGTGCAGGTAAACCATCATGAAACTTATTCGTGTTGGTGCATTTAAAGGGAATCAACAACCTAGCTTGTGAAACCTAATTGACCATCGATAATGAGAGCGTCCAGACAGGTAAGGGGGGTCACGTGACACAAACTTGGTACTGGCTGTCAGCTGTAAGGGTTCGTGACCAAACGATTTCGTCCCTACCCAGCATTTACGACTCTTTCGGGGCCCTGCTGATAAAACTCTGGAAGTTAAAAATTCAGGCTGCAGACCCCCTTTAATGAGACTAAGGAAAACATAGATTTATATAAACAGGAGTCGAAATTAGTACTATTGGGGTACTAGCCATTCGGACTAGTGCATTCCTGAGAGCACTAGCCCAAAGACATTCTGAGTAGCCAAATACACCGTTTGAATTCAACTAGTCCTTCCGACTACCAGTCATTGCACTTTACTAGCCCAGCATCTTTTGCACTAGCCACGGCTACCGGGCCAGTGCTGATTTCGAACATGTATAAACCATCTACTAAAGCTATGAGATAAACTTAGACTACCGTATATTTCAATGTACACGGCGACCTCGTACATAAGGCGACCCCCTTTCTCAGCCCCCCAAATTGCTGCCAAAATCATATATCTCATTAATAAAGCGACAGCCCTTCCAGCAGGTCGTTGAAACAGTCCACCGACATGACAGACAACGTGTTGACAAGATTGCGTAAGGGTAAATTTAGGTCGGTAATTTTTAAGTGAAATGTCATGTGTAATTAAAAAATAAATAAGTAACTTACGGTGTTTGTTATTTTATTCAATGATTTATCATTTGCTTCTGATAACAAGCAAGGCTACAGTCAACAAACTTCCATAACTGTGTCATGTTTCGTTTTCATCATTTTCATTCAGAAATCTAAACAAACTTTCAGTCATCATACTGGTAATGCTATATTTGTTTCAAGCCTTTTCATTGGTTAAAAGAACGGAAGTTGTAATAGTGCACCAATCAGAAAATCTAACACGAATTGCATATTGAAATAAAAGTACCGAGGGTACAGAAGCTCACCTTAAAATGAATGATGTGGTAATATGGTTTAATTGTGTAACCATCTTTTATATGATAATTGATTATGGGCTGCCATCATGATTTTTTTATCTTTTAAAATGCTATTCTTCTGTTGGAAACCACTAGAGCTTGAACAAACATTAATACAAGAATGATATAATCATGATTTGTTAACAAGCAGTAGGTTTTTGTATAACTTTTTTGTATATCTATGGCTGAATTGGTGACCATCTTGGACTTTTTAATCTTCAAAATGCTACTTTTATGTGGGCATCTGTATTAATTTCATTATGATATCTTGATTGGTTTAGGAGTATTCATTTAGTCACACTCTCAACTTCCAAAGAACTAAAAAGATGATGCACATAAACATTTGGAATATATCCCTCTGACACAAATCACAAATTCAGCTAGTGATAAGTCCAATTGCCAAAGTAAACTGTCCAGGTCAATGTCTCATGTAATTCTAACTGAAGATTTCTGAATATCTTAAATCTTGACATATGTTAGTGCAATCTGATTGGTCAGAATAGGCTAGCAACATGAGGGTTTATGCTAATTACTAGATATGATGACCTATGATGACCTCTTGCACCTGCATGTAGCTTATGTAACTTATCCTCTTATGTAAGTTACTGTTATTCCATATAGTGAGTGTCCTCCCCTCATTTCAATATGCAATACAGATACCCTTTAGAGGAGAGTTGCAGGAGAGGGGCTGGAAGGATAGGAGGGGAAAGGGGGGGGGGGGGGGGGGGGGGGGGGTATAGAAGGGGTGGGGGTAAAAGAGAGGTTTGCAATGCAAGGTCAACTCGGTAATATGTTTATTGAAGTATCTTAACTAACAGAGAGAATTGGTGAGAAAGACTTTGTAAAAAAAGAATTGTTCAGACAGCTGTTCAATGAATGCTGTTTTGAAGATGAATATTATATCTTTTATTAGCATGACAAACAAAATAAAAGATAATTAGTTATTCATTAACCAAAATTTTCAATTTGGAATAAATTAATTGCATGGGAACAAAGGAGTAAAAAACCTTACAGTTAGTGTTGGGAGTGAACAAATTTAATCATTTTAAATGCTTTTGAAAAGGATTTGTTCGAATTGAATGATCATTATAATTATCTAGATAATCATTGTTCAGACCGTAATCAGATATAGATGATTAAATTTTTTTTATTTATCCCTCACTGGCTATGTTATTTGCCATATATGAAGTGTCAGGAATTATGTAACCCACTGATGGAGTGAACAACTTTTATCATTTTATGTTTTATTAAAAAGGATTTATTAAAACAGTCATGCTTCAGGCTGTTCGCAGATAAAGATGATTCATACATCTTTTTGTAACTGTATTTATAGTGTTGATAAATATAACAACAAGCGTATCAATACAAATATAATGACATTGATTTGATTGATCAGGAAATGTATTCTTTTCAATGAATTTCATGAAATCTAATTGAAAATTCAATATATTTGACATATTGACCATCTTGGATTCTTCATAATAAAATAAATGCGTCTTTGTCAGGAATCACTATATAAAAAAATACTCACTTTTCAGAATGATATCTTAATTGATTTTATAGTAGTAGTACTTGGCCTGAAATCTAATTGAAAAATAATGACTTCTATGATGACATGTTTTTCCCAGAACCCCTTCAGCATGATACAATTATCATTTAGTTTTACAGGTATTTATAAAACACATGGTATTTGAACTGGAACCTGATACAAAATACCTCTATTATTAACTTATCATGTAGATTACTGTACATAAAAGCAGATTCTTGACTTGTTAATATTAACTCATCGTGCAGATTGTTGTACACAAAAGCTGATTCTTGACTTGTTTAAATTGTTATTTGTAAGAAGTATTACTATTATTAGAATACAAGTATACTTTTCATAAAGACAATTTATATACTTTCCATAAAGTCCATTATGTTCTATTTATCAATTAGGTCAGGATTACTATGCAATATACAAGCAGGCAGGGCTGCTAGCCCCAGAGAGTGTAGCAATTTGTGTATTTGGCTTTGTGTACGTATATTTGGAGAAGCACCCTAGTGTGCTGAGCATGTAAACCTGAACTCTAGCTAAGCCCTTATGTGTGGTATTAAAAGACTTGAACATGAGAACATGAATTGTTGTGAAAAATATATATAATTTCACAAAATATAGTTAGCTTATGTCCTAAATTGATTTTGTGCCAAGAAGAACTTCTGTTAGATATAGAAATGGTACAAATATGAGTAAAACACAGGAACTGGAACCTGATGCAAAATAACTCTTTCCACATCAACTTATCATGTAGATTGCTAAACATAAAGCTTACTGTTGACAAATTTTGTGTAAGTTGCTTTTCTTAGAAAGAACATATCACTGTCATGAGAATACAAGTCTAATTTCCATAACTATTATTGCATACACATGGCCATATAGCATAATGCTCTACCATATCAATTGGGTCAGGTTGATTATGCAACAGACTAGCAGCTGAGACTGTGATGCTAGCAGCCTGTATTGGGATGTGTATTAGAAATGCATAGTGGACTCAACAGGAATATCTGAACTCTGGTTGACCCCTTTTGTGTGGTATTTAAAGGAATATAAGGGAGATACCATTGTTTAAAATTCAACATGATGTTTAATGTCATTGGGTTTTTGCAGCTAGTTGCCATAAATATTTTAAACATATTAATTAATTATGTTTGTCTTTCATCTTAATGTTTTAGAAACACTTAAAAGTATAAAACAACTTGCATGACAATCTTAAATATTATGATTAGTAAGTTCAAATTAGAGAATTTATATGGTGTGAGTGATCACTTGATTAAAGCTTAAAATTTAGTAATAATGATGTGTCATCTGCAGCTGAAAAGTCAATATGGCTGCTATCGCGGCCATCTTAGATTCTCAGAACTGAACCGTCTACCTTTGTGAGAGGAATCACTATAGGTATAACATACTACAATATTAAAATGATATCTAGATTGGTTTAGGAGAAGGAGTCATTTTCATGAAATCTAATTGAAAATTCAATATGGCTGCCATGGCGGCCATATTGGATTCTCAAAACTGAAACGTCTACCTTTCTGTGCGGAATCACCATAGTTATAACATACTACAATTTCAGAATGATATCTAGATTGGTTTAGAAAGAGTAGTCTTTTCATGAAATCTAATTGAAAATTCAATATGGCTGCCATAGCGGCCATCTTGGATTCTCAAAACTGAAACGTCTACCTTTCTGTGAGGAATCACCATGGGTATAACATACTACAATTTCAGAATGATATCTGCATTCATTTAGGAGGAGTAGTCTTTTTCCTGAAATCTAATTGAAAATTCAATATGGCTGCCATGGCGGCCATCTTGGATTCTCAAAACTGAAACGTCTACCTTTCTGTGAGGAATCACCATGGGTATAACATACTACAATTTCAGAATGATATCTGCATTCGTTTAGGAGGAGTAGTCTTTTTCGTGAAATCTAATTGAAAATTCAATATGGCAGGCCATGGCGGCCATCTTGGATTCTCAAAACTGAAACGTCTACCTTTCTTTGAGGAATCACCATGGGTATAACATACTACAATTTCAGAATGATATCTGCATTCATTTAGGAGGAGTAGTCTTTTTCCTGAAATCTAATTGAAAATTCAATATGGCTGCCATGGCGGCCATCTTGGATTCTCAAAACTGAAACGTCTACCTTTCTGTGAGGAATCACCATGGGTATAACATACTACAATTTCAGAATGATATCTGCATTCGTTTAGGAGGAGTAGTCTTTTTCCTGAAAGTTTACGGACGGACGGACGGACGGACGGACGGACAGACGGACGGACGGACAGACAGACGGACGACGGACGAAGCGCCATGACATAAGCTCACATTCACTTTGTAAAGGTGAGCTAAAAACCTAACCGGTGTAAAGAATAATTGCTGCCTAGTTACAACTGAGTTATATATACATCGCTTTCATAATTGATAAAATTATTTGGGCAGCATAACTTTTGTTAAATATATGCATAGAGAAAAATAAAGTCACAATATCAGTCATCAAAACAATGTTTATTAATAAATTAATCATTATAAATTTATTGTTATCTTTAATTATGTCAAATTATTTCATCACGAGGTTCTACATAACATGTTATCGGCCAGCAAACATGTGTTGAATTTTCCCTTTGGTCTGGTACATGGATAATTTTGATTGATAAGTTATTTTGAATTTTTAATCATATTTATTTATTTATATGACCCATCTATTAAAGATGCTGTATCATACTTGCAATATTTTAAAAAGTATTTTTAATGTATTCGTTGTATTTTTAGAAAAATTTAGCGACCAACCTAGGGAAAATCGGACCAAAATTCATTAAACATGAGATAATCTACCAAAATTACGGAAACAGCCGCCAACATTAAGGCGAATCAAGTGTGGCCATCTCACAACTTCCGGTCTCTAAATATACGCTTGAAAACGGTCTTTGTCGCGCAGGACTAGATTTTCTTTTCTTTTTCGTATTCGTTGCTGCCAAAGTTGATACCCATCGATCGCAAATACGCTAGTTGTGACACGGTGTAAATCCTACACGCGTAATGATTACGTCACCGAAAGTGGGTTCGTTAAATGCTATGCCCTTTCTACAAGGGGTACTGTGCTTTGGGCGTCGAAATTAGTATGTTATTGTTGATTAAACAATCTAAATATGATATCAAAATTTTGACGAAAGATTTGTTTACAAAGTGATGTATTCTTTTTGCAATAGCTAAATTTCAGCCTGAAACGCATGCAAGTATGAAACAGCATCTTTAAACTTATGAAATGAACTGCACAACCGAGACTTGGCGCAATAGAGCACATAAATCATCTATAAAACCTATGGGTGTTTCTGCACTAAATGAGCCTATAAGCAGATAAAACATCTATGACAACAAGAGATGAACATTAGCCTAGTATTGACAGACAGTACATTATACACCAACCACACCCAATGTACATCACACAATGAGAATAGATCTATCTGCCTCGGTGTGGATAGTCTGGTTTACTTGTCTAGAAATCTTGCTTATATACTAGTGAGATAAAAACTTGCACTTTTCAAGCCTAGAAAAATATTTCAATTGGACAATTAACATATATTCCACAATGGGGATAGATCAATCTGTCTCGGTGTGGATAGTCTGATTTACTTGTCTATAAAACTTGCTTACACAATAAGAAGAAGTTTGCATCTTTTAAGCCTCGACAAAAATAATCAATTGGACGACTTACATATATCCCACAATAAGAATAGATCAATCTGCCTCATTGGGGAGAGTCTGGTTTACTTGTCCAGAAAACTTGCTTACATAATAAGATAAAAACTTGCATCTTTCAACCTAGAAAAAATAATCATTTAGACGACTTACATATATTCCACAATGGGATAATCTGCCACAGTATGGATAGTCTGGTTTACTAGTACAAGAAAACTTGTTTCCATAATGAGATAAAAACTTGCATCTTTCAACCTAGAAAAAATAATCATTAAGACGACTTACATATATCCCACAATGGGATAATCTGCCTCAGTTTGAATAGTCTGGTTTACTAGTACAAGTCCAGAAAACTTATTTCCAAACTTGGATCTTTCAAGCTTATAAAAAAGAGTGAACATATTTCAATTAGACTTCTAGCATATATCCCACAGGGGCAGTAGATTATTCTGCCTCAGCGATGATAGGCTGGGTGCATCAGTACAAAGCTAGAAGACATATTGTTTACATATTAACTCTGATATCTTAGTTCTGGGATATCATTGAGCTTGCATGTTTGTCTGAAAGAGCACATCTTTCAAAGAATTGATTTTGAAATCTCCATTACTACAATGAATAAGGTCTTGTTTACATATTCTGTCAAAATCTTTCCAAGACTAGACAATTTAGGTTGCACATATACTTTGAAATGTTGGTTCGAGTATAGAAATTATCTTGCATATAATTTGCAATATCTTTCAAAGCATTGATTTTCTAAAGGCCAATACAAAAAGAAAGGAAAATTTATCTACATTCTTAGTTAAAAACTTCCATCTTTTCCAGACAAGACAATTTACATTACATATTGCATATACTTTCAAATCATTGATTTTCCAAAGGTTATTTCAACAAAGCTAGAGTGTTTTTAATAAATTTTATTTAAAAACTTGTTTCTTTTCAAGACTAGAAAAATTTGTTTACATATTTCACTGACAACTCAATGTCAGTTCAGATATAAAACCTGTATTGCATCTCTGCTGACAGAGCCTATCATTCAAAGCATTGATTTCAAAAGGCCACTTCAAAATAAAACTAGAAAAACTTGTTTACATATTTCGTCATTTCTCTTTTTAAAACATTTCCACTGAAAGTTCTACTTTCAAAATCATTGAAAGTTCAGATCATTTTGCTGATCACAGACTTTCAAAGTTGACATTTTATTTGAATGATAAAAAGTTTATGTTTATTTGAATGAAAAAGCTAAATGTAAGTTTTGAAATCTAAGATCTTCACTGAAAGAAATTACATTTTGGCTTAGCTCAATGTTTTACTCAAGTTTACCAGAATTCAAAAAAAGAATGATTTGAAAGTTTTATATAAATCCTATTAACATCAATGTCTAAAGATAAATCTAAAGCCTTCATTGAAAAAAAGAGGTAAATTGTCATAGACAAGGATAAATCATTTTGCATGCTGATAAAGCACTGGCCTTACGAAGAAACAAGTCATTAGCATGATTGAATCCTGGTGTCAAGACTTTGAATAGCATTAGGAAATGGAAAACAAAAGAAAAAGAAATATTTCTATAACACACTGATTCACGTTGAACAGACATGAAGTTTCAAACTTTTTAGCATCCATGATTTAATGAGTATTCATGATAAAAAAGGTTTATCCAAACATTTTGCTTTCCTTAATCCTGTTCACAGCATCATGGAAATTAGTTTTATTTCTTTCGAGTTGTCTTTGTAACTTGGAGGAAATTAAAGATAAACCAGATACATGAAAATGATTACGTTAAGATAGGTTTTGTTGAATGAAAAAGAAGACAGCAGCAAAAGTCAGAGAGAGGTAATAAGGGGTTAAACGTTACTATCAAGAGTATTTGAGTTATATCGCGGCTGCTAGTATTATTGCAGGGAGAAATCCCACAACACCAATGTGGCTATGCATTGCTGTGAAACCTGCTAGCATCGGCTTTTGGACAAGATGTCAATGTATTGTACAATTTAATCAATTACTTCACCTTCTATCTTTGTGTCATGTGTCAACTGTTTATTATTTCAGTTATTCCATCTTGATTTATTTGCTCAACTGGCATATAGTTGAAAGAAGAACAATAACTCATAATGCTTCTGTAAAAAACATGTTTCCAATCATTCATAATTTTGATAAGTGCACTAGTGCAAGAATAACAAGAAATTCCATCTGGTTAGTCAAAAGGAGGAACTTCTAAATCATGTAAGAGGATTTTCAGAAATTTAACAATAACAATTGAACTTGCCAGCAACACCTGAAAATGTACAAAATATACCTATAATGTATTTAAATCTATAGACTTGTAATGATCGAATCAATATGAATATTGAAAATTTTTTAACACCATTCCAGCAAGACATTAGTTTCATAGATTTGAACACTCAATGCCTATCATTCATTCCATGCTGTGAAAATAATCAATAAGAATGAATTGATTCTACAGCATATAGAACTGTTATTGCCCCTTGGTTCAATTCAACTGAATTCAAGTCAATTCAAATGACACGCATAAGAGTTCATAGACCCTATCGATTCAATGTAAAATATGTTTCTATTCTTGGTCAATTCAATAAGCTTTTTATATGCAGCAAAAATTATTATTGATTTGCAATTCACCGTCTGTCATGTCACCTAAATCTTGTTATACTATCCTAAGATCATACTTGTAAAGGTTAGAAATGTGTCAGTAAGTCACGGGTTTAAACTATGTTACAGAAAATCTGTTAAGGAACTGTTTTATGCTAGATGTTTTAGTATATTTTTTAAACCCAACAATTATCATTTACAGAAATACTGTTACAAAATATTTGACAGCTAAAATGTGAATGATGACCCAAAAATTGGCCAATTAATGAGTAAAAATATTCAGGAAACAAACTCTTTCACATTTCGAATTTTCTTGGATTAGACACTGGCTGAGGGGAAGAATTGGTATCAGAGGGTCACTGGTTGTTACTTGTAAATATTTTACTATTTACGAAATCTGCATCAGAAAGCTTGGCTGCTATGAAAACATCTTGGCAATCTTTTGATGATTATTCTGCCATATTAAAAAACTATATTTTTATTATTTTAGTTGAATATCTTGTAATTGCTCTGTTCTTGTGTCTTTGGGGTATTAATCAAATTATTTTAGCATTTATAGGAGTTCTTGATTCATTAACAGACCTGGACTTTTCAAAAGTATCATTGGCATTTATAGGAATTAATATGGTACTTACTCCAGTTAAAAATGACATAATTATGTGGGTTTATGTTCTCGGTAGATAAATTCTATGTCAGAATGTTTGACCAATATTTGCATTGTAACTAAGCAATTTGAACTTCCACTACAATGGGCATAAACTGAATAGTAGTGATAAAGTATAGATATATATGTGCTTTGGTGTGAACATACAAGGTTATTCATGAATCTATGGAGCGTGAGTGAGTGAGTGAGTGAGATCGAGAGAGAGATTGAGGTGAGTGAGTGAGTACATGAGTACATGAGTGAGCAAGCGAGTGATGAGCAAGCTAGCAAGTTACTGTTTAACTTGGGCAATATTTCAGCCATTAGCGGCAATAAGAGTGAGATGTGTTGAACTAAATAATTAATTACAAGATCAACTTTTGTAAAAAAAAATTTAAACTTAATTCTTTCACAAAAGCGATGCTTTGTTGATTAATCGGAACCATTTGAGCCATAATTCTGATATAAAAGGATTTGATCATGAATAAACGAAAATTCAAAGATATCCTCGCCATCTCAAATAATCGCAATTACAACATAGGAATCTTCATAATTGAAAGCATTGCCCATCACTAAATCCTAAACCAATATTTAACTTGTAAAGAGATAATCATTGCCCAAAATAAACCAATTGATGCCTAAAACATCATAGTCTGACGTTTATTCTGACAATAGAGTCTGTTTAGCTGATTACGAGGGTCAACAAGAAGACACAACTTCATTAGGGCCGCGGATTAACATTTGATAGGATATTGTGTAAGTCGGGCAGAGGCCCACTGAGCGCTTCCTGTTTGTGTGATCGTGTCCACGATAGCTTCACATACAGACAATTGTTGGCCTCATCATTACACAGCATGGTAGACAAGGGTTTGTGTTGTAGTTAAACAGCAGGATTGAAATAGCATGATGTACAAATTGTTATTAACTTGGAGATATAATTATAAATAACATAAACTGCTTTTATTACTTACAATAATAAATTATTTATAGCTTGTGTTGTTGTATACTAGTAGTAGTCTACTAGAGAACAAATATTATCAAATGATATTTGAATCATTATCATTTATGTCTATCAATTATATTAAATAAGGCCTGATATATTGTGAATAGCATTTGTTAATGTATAGAAGAGACAAATAAAAAATCTTTTTTTTTTTTCATTTTATTTTTTTATTTTTGTAAAGACAAAAAAGTAATAATGATAATTATCATTTATATGCTCATAATTTATGCCAATCACCAGTGTATGAAATAAGGCCCATTGACAGTCCGAAACCTGGTAACTTTCGGTTGGGGCTTTTCTTCAGTTTTACAATAGAATTCACAAAATAACTCATTTTGGCTAGCCTTGTTTTATTACATGCTGACTTTATACACAGCTATCAGTTAATTCACCCTGAAAATCCCCTCATGAATTAATTCATTGGCTGAAAACTTATCAATGAGGAAAAGTTTGACACAAATTAATTAAGTTGTTGAGTAATGAACTAAATTCTAATTCAAGATAAGATTACTCAAAGTCAACTATCCCTGTGTCATTTTAGGAAAACAAACCAATAACATTCCACTTTTAACAATGATGACAGAATATGCAGCCTTTAACCTCCTTAATTCCCTGCAATGAAACCATAAAAGCTCTCCTCCATATTAAACTGAACTTAAAACTCCATAAACTTACTTATAGCAAACAGGTCTTAAGAGAGAGCAAAGGGAGTTTATAAAGAGAGGACTAAATTGACTGAGTACACAAGCCTAGAGGCACAGAAGTATAACGGTCACTTTATACTGAAAGACTGAGATTGTCCTTTTCACATTCCACAATAGTTCAAAGCAGTTGATAAAAACATTTCCACAATAGTATTTTAAAAAAACATTTCAACAATAGTTCAACACATTTTAGGAAACCATTTCCACAATAGTTCAAAACATTTTAGGAAAGCATTTCCACAATATTTCAATGAATCTGAGGAAAGAATTTCCACAAGAATTCATGAATCTGAGGGGAAAATTTCCACAATAGTTCATGCATCTGAGGAAAACATTCCACAATAGTTCATGAATCTGAAGAAAACATTTCCACAATAGTTCAAAGTATTTGAGGAAAACATTTTCACAATAGTTCAACGCATTTAAAGAAAACATTTCCACAATAGTTCAACACATTTAAAGGAAACATTTCCACAATAGTTCAACGCATTTTTACGATAACTTTCCTCAATAGTTCAAAGCATCTGATAAACATTTCCACAATAGTTCAAAGTATTTGATAAAAACATTTCCACAATAGTTCAAAGCATCTGAGGAAAACATTTCCACAATAGTTCAAAGTATTTGATAAAAACATTTCGACAATAGTTCAAAGCAATCAAGGAAAACATTTCCACAATAGTTCAACAAATTTGAAGAAGACAATAACACAATAGTTCAAAGCACTTGAGAAAAACATTTCCACAATAGTTCAGGCATTTAAGGAAAACATTTCCACAATAGTTCAAAGCATCTGATAAAAACATTTCCACAATAGTTCAAAGCATCTGATAAAAACATTTCCACAAGAGGTCAAAGTATTTCAACAATAGCTTGCACTAGACAGGGAAACAATCAACAAGATAAGCAAGTCTATCTCAACAGTTTAGTATATTCCGCCCACACACGGTTGCTCGAATTTGACTCTTTCACAAGAGGACCAGATTTTATGACATATAACATTACAAACATTTCATGAGCTTCTACCATTGTGAAATATAAAATGCTTTTGACATCATTACTGAAATATCAAACGTAAATGTTTATACGATTGACATTCAATCCATATTTTGATATAACAGGAAGATGTCTTTCAGACAAAGTAGCTAAACTGCTCTTATGGTAAATATTGTGGTTTTTTTTGTCTATCAACTGTAGGCAATGCTTTCATGGGGGAAGTAGAATGGTATTTGAAAATTTCATTTCTGCAAATTTTACCCAAATAGATATTACCATATTTGATTAAAAATGTGTGACAGGGTTAGATATATTCATTCCTACTGGCTTTGGCTACAGGGATGACACTTGGACATCAAAAACACTTGCACCATACATTCTTACAACTCTATACATGATAAACACTCAACACATCCCCGACACACTAGCAATACATACAAATCACATCAAAGACACGCAACATATACAGAACACAATCATGACTCACTTGTGACGTGCACATGACATCATGACATACCAATGGCATATACTAAACACATGTCAAACACATCAACACACTAACGATACATGACACTTTCCCAACACACACCCAACAAATACATGGCACTTACAAGTCTTTCACAACAAATACATACACAAACATCCATGAGACATTAACAACATATGCTTTGTAAGCAGCAAAGCAGTGGATGAAATATGCTTGAAACAAGACTCCTGGTGGTCACTGCAAAGACTATGTTGTATGCATGATTTGACAAGACAGGCAGAAAAGAAAATGTCCATAGACAGCGACATTGAGGAAATGAATCTAGCTGCCCAGCGCAAGAGTGTCGTAATGCTCAAGGGTTGACAGTGGAAATCCTTGTAGATTCACCGTTGGCCGACATTTTAATTCCAAGCATGACAGACGGAGTGTAAGGTGAGCAGAAACTCGCAGTAAATCTACAGGAATGAATATTCTGGAGTAAGTCTAGTGGAAACATGACACAGGAAATCTTGACAAGAGCTGTGTTTATTTGTAAGAGGTTTCATAAAGAGATGGTGAAGAACAATGTCATTTGTATTTCTTTCAAGTTGACCAAACATCACAATCGCATTTACTGCAATTCCATCAAATTATCAACAAATGAAAGCCATATTGTGCATAATCTTTACAATTATTTGCCCCTGGGCCTCCAGACACAGTGAGAAGAATACACATGTGACTCGTATCTGGACTCTTTATCAGATTTTGTAGAGGACACACTGAATGTCCAACATGAAAATGTATATTGCTTGTGACAGCTTATACATCAAGATAAGCCAAAACTGTCTAAGAAAATTATGGTCAGTGGTTTAAAGCACCATGTCTTTGTTTATCATAAAGGAAACAATCTTGATGTGAGCGAGTTGTAGCATGTAAACATCATGATAAAACTGTAAGGAATATTGGGTGGGACATTTGTATATACGTTGTATTAATATTGCAGAAACTAGAAGTTACTGATGTAACGCAGATGGCGTGGTAACTGCTTAATGGAATTCTGAATCTGTTTATCTGTCCTGCCAAAAACATTATCATGCCAGTACATTATTACCAGCTATCCAAGTAAAATGCATGAAGCAACACACAGGTCACAACCATAACTAAAGAAATTCCTGAAAAAAGTTTACAGTTAAAATTTATAACATACCTTGGTATATGAAAGGAAGTATTTCAAGTTTAAGTGTATATGTGAACTTAGGTCACAAGCATCTTATGTTTATGCTTCTTTGAACTCAGATCTGCCGATGGCTGGGTAACTTTGTCTACAGTTTAAAACTGTTCTACATGAAGTAAGGTTTGGGTGCAATGCTACACTGAATTTAAGCCAAATTCCACCCATAGTTAGCAAGCTCCAGGTATCAGGTATAACCGCAATACATATCCACAAATGTGGTACAGGCTTTCTCCCTGCAATAATATTAGCAGCTATGATTTAAGTGAAATAGTCTTGAAAGTGACATTCAACCCCAGTATCATCTCATCTACAAAATCTCAAATGTAATTTTTCCTAATATTTCGATAAAAATAAATGAGATTAAACAAAACAAGCATTGAGGAAAAGAACTGTAGTGCTAAGATTAGCCATGGGATACAATCGTGACTGTGAACATGCTTAAAACAACTGACAGAAAAATACAAAATGTGAACCACAACTAACGTTGACGCAACTACTGAAGTGTAAGTTATGTCTACATGTCTATGTGCATGGGTCACAATCGTGATAGTGCATAAGAAGACAGAAGTATTACATGTGACAGACAGACAGACAGACAGACAGACATACAAGACAGACAAGACAGACAGACAGACAGACCAGACAGACAGAAAGACAGAGAAGCAAATACATCAACTGTTACATATTTGAGTATTATGGCAACCTCAACTGTAACATAGTTGAGTATCATAGCAACCATGATATGTTTGTCCAAAATATCTCTATGCACAGATTACAAAGCACTGATCTTGTAATTGTGAGAACTTAAAAGTGTGAATCACTTCAAAAATTTAAAAAGTAAAAGTTACATGAAATACATTCCAATCAATTCCCTGAAATTTTATCTACACGGAAAACAGAATGACATCAATGACATTTAAATGAAATACAGACATGACACAGTTTTAAATGATTCATCAAAATTGTTTGGTAAAAATTGTTTCATGATGCTCATCTTCCCAGTACGAGTGATCAATGTTGAAGATTATGTCTTTGTTAATTACTCTGAATAATTAAATATTTTCACTATCACTTTTGACATAATCAAGATGTCAGCTATGCTGGAATGTACACACACAGACCGAGGATTAGCACAATCAGTGCAGACAAGAGAAGAATTTACAGAATGGTGTCTATCAAGATGGTATGTGGAATTCTTGGCAGACAATTTGACTGATGCCACTTCAAAGTTATCAGAAGTATTTTGTAACAAGGAAAGGGAGTCTTACATACAATGGTAGTAAGAAATTTGTTACCAGGGATTATTAGCCATCAATATACATGATATCAATTACATATTTGTACACTTTGATCTTTTAGATTTTCTGTACATTCTTTGTAAAAGTGACAACAAAGCACATTATAAACCTGATCTCCCTACTTTTCACTGTTCCAAATTTTCAATAATACTGACATATTGTTTTAGGTATTGCCCGGAAACGAAAAGATTTCAGAACCACTGACTGAGCTGAAAAAATTATTTCTCCTGCAAAGCTTAATCGATGATCAACAATCCTCACACCAAAAATAAATGATGAACTTGAGTGAGTGAGTTATTGTTCCATGCCGCTCTGACAATATTGCAGCCATTAACCAGGGGTGTAGCTCAACGGTAGAGTGTCCACTCGTCACGCGGAAGACCGGGGTTCAATTCCCGGTCGCGTCATACCAAAAGACGTTAAAAGGTGGCAGTTGTTGCTGTCTTGCTTGACACTCAGCATTGTAAAGGCAGAACAACGCATGAACTGGTGCTGCACTGTGGCTGCCGGATGCCATGGGCACAAATCAAATTTCATATGTACAACTACTGAGGACAATAAAGTATTATTATTAGCAGGGTTGATAAACTTGAACAGAAGACCTAAGAGCAAGGATGGTCCTGTGAAGACAGCAGACAGAAGACAGAGTGGAGTGTTGATATATCAGTGAGCCCTCGGCCCAACACCCATCTGTGAACGTAACACACCAGTCCACATGGTTATATATCTGTCTGGGAAGGCCATCTTAGTGGTCAACTCTGCCAATAGACTGAATAACAGCCATCTTTATCTGTGTATCCTTTCAACATATCAGTCAGTTTGTATTCTTAATTTCTTATACTGAATACTAAAGAGGCTTCATTTCAGATTGTTCATATTGTTTTTCTGATCATGACATGTTTTTAAAGTTTTGTTAATCTGTATACATCTTTAGTTCTCAAATCTATATGAAGACAATACTAACATTGATCTGTTGTTGAAACCGTAATATAGATATTTTCAAATTTGGTTACATTGACAACTGTTTCTCCAATATAAACATTAATTTCATTCAAAATTATTTACTCTGATAAGTTGATGTTACATTTTGTCTTATATCAAATCTAATATTTACCAAGCTCTCAAGCATAACTCATTACTCAATAATTAATTTAATCTTTAACATTCTCGTAAATCTTAATGCAATCAAACCTGAAATTTGGTATTTACCAGGAGATTTATTGTATCCTTTTCTTAAAATTGATATCTCAAAAGTTTCTAACACAACAAAAAATAATTATCATCTTTTTCAAAAAGATCATCAAAAATGTACATCTTCAGCAAAAGATTTGCATTTCATTGAACTAACTTAAGTCTAGCGTCCAAACACCATGTCACTGACTGCCAAGATGGGCTAGCAGTCTTGCGTTGTAGATCAACCTTGGCTTCTCTAGAGCCTTTAAGGAATTACCATGGTGCCGCCAACACCGTGACTTAAATATCTGGGGATGTCTGTGTTTGGACAAGATGACAGGTGCTAATCTTCTTGCTTTTATTTCAATGGTGGTGTAAAGTTTAGAGGGATATTGTTGTTTTTTCTCTGGAAGGATGAAATGAAATTGAAGGCTCAGAAATTTTTCTTTGTAGCAAGCCATGGTTCTTTGGCATTTGGTATTTGCTGAACTCATTTGATTACTACTAAAACATTGCTATTTCATTAACTAATTATCTTTATAAATAACCATAAATGTATTTGACGATTTTCATCTTGATTCACGATATCAAAGGATTTGATAAATTAATATATTTTTGTGATTATTTGACATTTAAATGAAATATCATCATAAAATATCTTGTGTTTTTTAAACTGTGGATCGTTTATTGTGAAAGGCCTGAATAATTTTTCAAATTGCTTTATCAGATGACATTTAGCTACAACTATTGTACTTTTTAATGAGAGCTTAAAATCCCTTGTCACTGAAGTTTCTGTTTGTTTCATGATAATAATTTATCAACAAATGTGACAGAAAAAGATGCAAGTTTTGCCTGAAATTATTCAACAAAACCTATGAAATTGCATCTTATTATCTGCATTCAACAAAAACACAGAGAATGTAAGAATTACCTTGTGTTCTTCAGTTTTACTTAATATTGACAAAATCCAAGAAATGAAATATAAATGGAAAATATAAGGGCAAATCCATTCTGTGCAGTGGAGAACAAATCTAATTCATTAGAATGACACAGGAGGTCTATTGACTACAAGAATAACTACAAGAATCAAACACAAAATTTCACAAAAATTTCAAAGGTAAATATATTTTAGTGAAAAGCTATTTGAAAGAAAACGTGCAAACGTACCCACCTGTTAAGGTTTAAGTTTTTCCCCATCTTCACAATCTTAAGGCCTTATATCAAATGTACACAATAAATCAACAGCGATGAATCGAGTCCTGCAGTTCTCTCAATCGGATAAATCTCAGATCCAAGAAAGCAAGGACCATTTACACTTCTAAGGACAATGGTCCAGGTTTTCACAGAAGATCTCAACAATGGATTTGAGAGACGCAAATCTTAGATAAAATGTTCCCTCTGAAGGACAATTTCCAAGTTTTAACACAATATCTCCACCCTGAGGATTCACTTCAGACAGTCCAGAAAAAACATCAACATGTAAACTTTAAAGAATTTTGAGAAAATTCAAAGTTTTTCATGAAATCTCTGTACATTTCGACACAGACCATGTATCAAGAACTCAATCGGCAGACCATCACTTGAAGACTTTTCAGACCGCAAAGTCTAACAGAAGTAACTAATTCACTGTTGTTCACCAAGAAGAATGTTCTGATCTTCTTTGTAAGCTAATCCATCAATCGAAAGGGGTGTGTCCACAAGAAAATTCTACTTGATCAGATTAAGCAATCATCTGTACAAAATCACAAGTTTTCTCAAAGTTGGTTAATTTAAAAAAGTTTTGATTAAATTCAAAGTTTGACTTCAAGAACTCTGAAAATCTATGCACAGGTGTAAACAAATCAATCTTCAGACCATCACTCAAAGACCTTGAAGACCTTGAAGACCTTTACAGGAACACTTCCCTGTTGATCCCTGCACAAAATGTTTTGACCCAGTATATTGACAATGCCAACCAAAGGGTGTGTCCAAATGTCTAGTCAACAGGATCAGGTTAAGCAATCATCGGTGTTAATCACTACATCTCTCAACAAGGGTCCACTTAAGAAAGTTTAACAATTTTTAACAGATTTAATGTATAAAGTTATCACTCAAAGACCTTGAAGACCTTGTAGACCATTACAGGAACACTTCACTGTTGTCCTCTGTACAAAATGTTCTGACCCAGTATATTGACAATGCCAACCAAGGGTGTGTCCAAATGTCTAGTCTACAGGATCATATTGAGCAATCATCTGTATAACTCCAATCTCATGTCTTGCAAAAAATGCCAATGTCTTGAGAGTTCTTCTAAACATCCCTGAATTCATCTTCATCCACACTGAAAATCATCTCAAGCCTCTCTCCTCAAGAACAACTGATGTCTTTAGTACAAGATTGTTGATAAATATAATCTTCAATCTTTTATAAACATTCCAAGAGAGAACTGTTCTGGCTAAGCTGTTTGTGCAGTCTCTACTTATCTCATAAATGATGTGCAAAACGTAGGTGTGGCTGACAGAAAAATCAGGCACATGATTAGGATTCTGATCCTTATTGATCAGTATCTATTGAAAACAGGTAGAGGTGTTATAATAACATTCTGGTCAATATCATTACATAAAAACTTGTAGCAGTTATAAGGACTGAGGTAGGCAGGTGTTATAAATACAAACTGGTAAATATTATTATATCATCCAGACGATATAGGATTCAGGTAGGTGTAGGATACAGTAACAATCTGGTCAATAACCTACACCTGGATTGAATCAATGGATCAAATCAGTGGATTGAACCAGTGGACTTAACCAGTGGACTGAAGCAGTGGACTGAAGCAGTGGACTGAAGCAGTTGACTTAACCAGTGGACTGAACCAGAGGATTAGACCAGTTGACTGAATCAGTGGATTGAACAAGAGGATTAAACAAGTGGATTGAACCTGGATATTGACCAGAGCAAATACTTTCAAAGCAGTATCTGTTACTTTGGGTCTTCTTAGAGTAGAGAAAGTACTATTGTGGTACCTTCAATTAATTTTAATGGTTCTCTGAAATTAATAAAAGTACAGACTCGACAAAATCGAGACATATGACTTCACATTTTTTGTTTCACTGGTACATCTCAAGTCTGTTATCTCTAACACACTCTCTGTTTTAGAATGACAACATTTTCACAGACTTTTCCCTTTTCTACGTATATCTTACTCCACATCCATTATTTCTTTTCACAACTCTGCCATATCTTTGTGCATAACAACATATTGATGAATGAATAATGGGGACCTCTCTTCACTGTGTGTCAAATGAACTTAACTTTGCTTAATCCAGGGCTCTCTCCATATCTCCACAGGTTTGGGGGTTTTAATTGGTTCTACCAACAAATAAAAAGGTTCCAGAGTATGGAAACCTCTGACTGCTACAACTTCACCTTGATATCCCCTGTTTTAAAATTATTATATTTTCACAGAATTCTCTTTGGGTACGTCAGTCTCCATGAACTTCTAAAAGTTTCCTGTAACTTATACCTCAGTTAACTGTGTTGACTGTCATCTCCAGGACATTTTTTCACAGTTTTTCTTTAGCATTTCAGTCTCCATGAGCTAAGAAGGTTTCCAAGAGAACTGAGACCTCAACTTGACTGAAGCTACATCTTTACCTCGGTATCTCCAGGATTCTGTTACAGATTTCCCATGAACTACTAAAAGTTTCCCAGTGCACGGAGACCTCAACTTGTGTTGACTGAAGCTACAACGCAACTCTGTCATCTCCCGGACCCTGTTTAATCATCGTCCCTGGTCTGCCATCACGCAGCTTTACTATGACCAGGCATGACAAGGCCACAGATCACTCCGAGCTTACAACATCAAGCATTAATAAAATCCATGTGGCCTTTCATATAACAGCCCTGACGAATGAAAGCGAGTTATTAACTGAGTAATATCCCAAAGGACTCATACCATAGCCTTGAAGAATGATAGCAAGTTATTAATCGAGTAATGTTTCCCAACATCAACAGTGTTGATGCAATAACAGCCACGTTTTATTAACTTTTTTGGGCAATGAGGTTTCTCCATGGTGTAATAATCTCCGGATTATTAAATGGTGTCTTCTTTCTGCGGTCACTGATGACAGATGAAGCTGTTGGGATGTCATTTAATGATGATGATGTCACATACATCACATTCATTTGACCTTCATCAGGACACAAACAATGAAGACTAAAATGTGAAAAACACTATATTTTGTATTTAATTTAAGTTTAAAAATATTTTAGTTTTAAGATAGGGATCTGATGAATATTGAGTCATCAAATAAAAATTATTCTAAAATTTGATTTATTTTTTTTTAATTTAAATATTTTTTTTAAATTTCTATTTCAAGTTTTTCATTACATTTTTCATAACATTTATGATAAATGTATGTAACAAATATATATACAATACATCAATGATAAGAATCAGATTCCTAAGAAGGAATATATCAACAACATTCCATTGTTTATAAGCTACCGTATATTACAATGTATAAGGCGAGTTTTTTATACCAGAAATTGAAGGGTCAAGGAGGGGGGTCGACTTATGTACAAGGTCTATGTTTCAGACACTGAAATTCTGAGGTTGGGTGACGATCTGCCGGCCGAGCGGGACGAACAGACAAGATTCAAACCGAAAGTTTTGATGTCAACTCATTGCCAAAATAACGAAATAAAATTATTTCTATAATTATTATATAGCTTTAATGTTTTTATTACTGTTTTTATTACTAGAAAATAATAATAATTCAATGAAATACAGACAGAAATAGACATACCGTAACAAATACCAAACAGTCAACTCCATGCTTATCGATCGACTCATTGCCAAAATAACGAAATAAAATTATGTTTATATTTATTACATAGCTTTAATGTTTTTATTAATATTTATATTACTAGAAAATAATAATAATTCAATGAAATACAGACAGAAATAGACATAACGTAACAATTACCTAACAGTCAACTCGTTAGCGATGTTTACACCGGAAGCAAAAAGCACAAGTTTACATCGATTTCTTCATTTCTTACGTCATTTCTTGAAAAATAAAAATACATTGTCCTGTTGTTGTTTTTAATGACTATTTACATTGTCAATTAATAAAGATAAAATAATATATTGTTTTTGAATATTCATGCATCATTAACGTACTGTTAAATTTCAGCAGAAATCACGATGTATGTGGCTTCACCAGCTGTTCACTTGCATCAGCGATCGGGAATTAAAATATTTGATTCCCAAAATATAATCAAGAACTATCGCTTTATAAGCTTGTTATCCATTCTAAATGTTTAATATGGCATATTTCCAAACTTATTTATCATATTTAATCAAAGTTCAAAGATATCTTTGTCAAATATACTTTCGCGAAAGCACGTTGTTTTACTGTACTTGGAATCTCAATCGTAATTTCTTGACGACAAATAACATTATTAATATTCTTTCGTGCTCATTATCATAATATTTGTAAGTTTTTCTTCGAATTTTATATACATAAATATTTCAATTAACTGCATGTTGTTTTGGAAAATGTAATATATCGAAAATGTTAAACAAACATTTGAATATTTGGACATTTAATATTGTATCGACAATATGTTGTCGTGAATTTATTACAACCACGTTTCAGTTTCATACATCGTTTTCAAATCGACTTGCTGATTGGTTGACCTACATTTCTGGGCCAATGAAAATGCTTGTAACAAATATCTCTCTACCAGTAACCACATGCAGCAAAAGCTGTCGACTGATTATTCACGTTCGTTTTTCATGAGAATAATATTATGTAATCTGATTAAAACAAACAACAAACAATGTAAGTTAGCATTTGCAAATTCTTTTATCATTCTTTTTAATAATATACGTCTGGAAAAACTGTCATTTGATGTTTATGAAGACCTGAACAACAGTCAAAAGTATCGATGTCAATTTTCAATGCAACTCGCATGAAGGATTTTCTTGGTTGGGGTCTATTGGGGGATCGCCTTATGTACGAGGTATATGATTTTGACAGCAATTTGGGGGGCTGGGAAAGGGGGTCGCCTTATGTACGAGGTCGCCCTGTACATTGTAATATACGGTACTGACACATATCTGTACAAAAGTATTGGGAAGGACAAATTTGCTTAACTAACAGGATGTCCTAGCTCTGTTTGTCATGTGAGATGTTTCAGAAGGAAAGTAAACAAGGATGTCTACACAAAGCAGAGATTTGTAAACACAAACAGAAGTCAGCCACTATCATAGTGAAAGATCAGCAAGCTGTAACCATCTGATGCTAGGTGTAGCATATTCTCATTCAGACAATCATCTTAAAAAGATTATGAAAATTGATAGAAGAATTTTGTTAATTCAAGCTATTATGTGGTTGAGTTAATGTTGAATAACCAACTAACTCTAATCTTCTAGATACAGATGAGATGAGGTATCAGGGTTCGAAATAAGCACTAGCCCAGTAGCCAATGGCTAGTGAAAAAGATGCTGGGCTAGTAAAATGCAATGACTGGTAGTCCGAAGGACTAGTTAAATTTTCAGTTCTTTGGATCATGTAGATGTATTTGGCTAGTTGGAATGTGTTTGGACTAGTACTCTCAGGAATGCACTAGTCCGAATGGCTAGTACAGCAATGGGACTAATTTCGACCCCTGGGTATGGTATGGCACTATTGCTGTAAAATGTGTAAAAGTATGTTTTTCACATTCTAACAATAGGGTTTAATGAAAACTAAACCTTACGAAGAAAAATATATAGAGGTGTGTGCGGTGTTGTTGGGTTAAACGCCGCTTTCAAAAGTATTTCACTTATGTCGTGGCTGCTAGTATTACTGCAGGGAGAAAGCCTGCAATATCATTGTGGTTATGCATTGCGGTGAAACCTACAAGTATTGGCTGGAACTAGCGAACCATTGGTGGTACTGCACTGAATTTCAGAAAAATATATTGAAGGCCCAATCAAGTCTGATGACACCATTTAGTGATGATGTAAACAAGCAGATTCACAAACCCTTGACTAATATAATAAAACTTATAACTTGAAATGATTGCAAAAATGAAGGTCAAATGACTAATGGCACAGTCAGTCAATCTGATGACAGAGCACTGTTTCAGAAATAATGAACACAAAATGGTTCACAATTACTTGATAATGATAAAATAATGAAATACAAGTACAAGATCCAATAAAATGCATAATTGGAGATGAATTTATGTAACTAATGAGTGAGTGGAAAAGATGACAGAACACCATTTCAGTGATAATGTAAACAAGCCGGTGCAAAATCCCTGGATTATAAACTTATAACTGGAAATGATTGCAAAAATAGAGTTCAAATGACTTGTGGGACAGTAAGTCAATCTGATGATAGTGCACTGTTTCGGAAATAATTTACAGCAGTCAGTTCACAAACCCTGAACTACTAAACTGATGAGTATGTGATGAGAAACATGGAACTAAGGGAACGCACGCTCAAAGTATTTCCAGGCAAATTACCAACATTGATGAGCAGGAGATGAGTTTTGCTACTGCTTCTTTATGAGCGAGGTAATTGACTCAAGTCGGCAGACAATGAACTCACATCTTCTCAGTGTACATTAGCGCTCATCAGAAGAAAAATGTTTCTAATAGCTCTACCAGCAGAATTTTCTAAAATATTTTTCCAAATACCTGTCAAGATCTGGCATATGCCAGATTACCAGTACTGATTTTTGTGATCTTGGTGATCATGGTGATCATATAACATAAGGGACAAAACGAGACTTCTATAGATCTATCACATGATTCTTCATCATTAGCTGTTATTCGCAAAGAAAAGATGCGACATGACATAATGACATGACAAGATAAGGCTCATTTGTCAAATCTACATGACAAATGAATGGAACTGAACTATCCTGTACACAAGAAACAATTTTTTGTGCATCAAAATCTTGCTATGAATAATACATATACATTTGTAATGCAGAAATCTCCTCATTTACCTCAATATTCCTTCATTTCAAAGAATAATTAAAATTTATCAGACTGGTAACTGCTACATCAATTCACATAACTGGTGCATATTCATTTGATTTAAAGATAGGCACAGCAAAAATCTGTTTCATATGTATATTTTTTTCCACCGGCCTACAACCTAAAATGGTAATGTTTGAAACTTGAAGTCAAATAAAAATATGCATGCATAAATACAAAGTATAAGAGATCACATAAGGAGAAAGATATCAAATGAGGGAAGGGTCTTGACTAAAGGGGTAAATATATCGGGATACATCTATCTATCTACAAAAGTTGTGTTTGAAATTTTAGAGTCTCACACATGGCAAAGACAGAGTACCAGAGAATATAGAATAAGTTTAAAAGAATAAAAGACATCATCAAATAAGGAACGGGCGTGGCCTGATGATCTCCCCACAGTCTACAAAATTAAGATTTTAATATTTAGAGTCAGACAAAAACCATGGCTAAAGTACCAGCAAGGACAAATAAGTATACACAGATTTATGATATTATCGGATGAGGAAGGGTGTGGTCCAAAGATATGTAAACAAAATATCAATCTACCCACAGCCTACAGAATTAAGGTTTGACACACAAAAAACATTGCAAAAGTATCAGCAAGGACAAATTAGTATACAAAGATGAGGAAGGGTGTGGTCCAAAGATATGCAGTGTTGTTCCTAGGTGCTAGGCGTCATGTTGGCATTTCTTAGTGGATGGGACCCCTTGCAATGGTAAAAGTATCCGACTTCTCCAAATTTTAAGGGACACCAAGCAAAAAGGGTAGGAAATGTCCCCAGGACCCCCTCTAGGAACAACACTGGATATGTAAACAAAATATCAATCTAGCCAACGCCTACAGAATTAATGTTTGAAATTTAGAATTACACAAGAAAAAACATGGCCAAAGTATCAGCAAATAAGTATACAAAGATTTCTGATATTATCGGATGAGGAAGGGTGTGGTCGGAAAGGTAAGTAAAGGTAAGTAAAGAATCTATCTATCTGTATATCTCTCTACTGATGATGTTGTAAGATTGATGACACTGAGTCTGGAATGTATTGATATGGGACTCCACCCTTTGATCTATATACTTATAATCCTTGATCATCAAGTTGTCATCTGGGCTTCATCAGCAGATGTAAACATTCTTATAGTTTCTATGATGTAATAATATTCATATTTATACTTGTCATGCATATATGGCAGATAAGAGATTGAATATGCAATTAATGTAGCCCACATTTAATACATGATGTAATGGATTACCCTGTAATGTGGAAATGTATACTTTTGCTTTGAAAGGATGAAATGACTTTTCTAAAATTTGTATTAATTTTGTACTTTTTCATGATAAAAGTTTGACATTATTGCTGACACACAAATCTTTTCAATTTCATCAAAATGTATGATTTTACAAACTAGCACTTAGAATTGCTGTAATGAAATCATTTTTTTACCTGTCATATCAATCAGTGAATCGGATACAGATAAATGGTTATACCTGCAATTGATAATTGATTTCAAAATTGAAATGTATGTACAAATCGGTATTCTAAAAAGCTGTAATGGCATTTAAATATGCATATCCTCACTTTACTAATTTGATGCTGACAGTGTATCTATAAACCATAAATGATTTCACTTTTTAATTGAAATCAAACATTTGCTTGCACTTAATTCCTTCTCATTTAAGGCAATTTGTTACAGATGAATATTTAACTCTATCAATGGTATTGTATTTACTTTTGTAAAGAGATTTCAGGCATTACACTTAGAAATAGAGGAAATATGTACGGTAAGTAATCATTATACCTATGACAGATCAATCTACCAACCTGTAATTGATATTGATATACCGGTACCTTTAAAAGGGGCAGTAGCACGTTTTTAGGGGGAACATAAGGTGATGTTAGGAAACTGAAAATTGATGGTTTCAATTGAAAGACAATGTATTCAAACTAAATGGAGCAGTAATAATTCAAATATATAACGTAAATTTTAGCCATGCTAATCCTTTTTCTTACACAAAATGAATTAAAGGTGTTCACACAAAATGGCCGACAGTAGATTTTATGTGAATCTTCATACTTGAATGATGGATGATTGGTTTGTGTAATGAGATTTTTGACACTGTCAAAATAAAACATTTAACATTAACTTACAATTATCAGTGACAAATTTGAAATATAAAATTATAAAAAAACGTGCTACTGCCCCTTAAAAATTTAAAAATAGATGGTTTTTTTCCGAAAATGGGTTGTAAATAATGATATTCAAACTATCTATTTGATTGAAGGCCAGTTGAAAATCACAATGGCTACCTGTAAATGATATCGATTTGCCTTTCAAGGATAGAAAACTAATATGTATATGCATACACTTTTGCATTACGTAAACCATTGATTTTGTTTGTTAGCTGATGAACATACAGACATGTTTTCATTGATTCTCAAGTTAATGATATTCATCTTTATATTTGAAGGTAGAAATGTATATTTACAGGCAATGCTAATGAGCTTGCAGTATGGAAGGTAAGTGTTTCTACCTGAAAATCATATTGATTTACCTCTCATTTTGAAAGGTTGCAAACATATGGATTTTGTCTATGTGTGTGATAATTCAACATTCACTTTTGTTAAAGAATAAAAAATTTTCTTTCATTTTCAGGCAAGAGAAAAGCATCTTCCTCCCAAGTAAACCCATCAGAGGTTGAAAGGTGAAAGTGTAGATAAACAATTGAAATTTCAAACTCAGTAGTGAGAAACAATGCTTTAAATTTAAGTTATTTCATTTTGAGCTGAAAAGTAAAAAGTAACTGTAGATCATTACTAACTGTTTTCAGAATATCTTGTTTACTCTTATCACATGTTTCCCCTTTGAAATATGCAATCAACATTACAAACTGAAATATATCAATTTAAATTAAATGAAAAATTTCATAACATAACCTAATTGTTTTAGCAGAATTTCACATCTAAGATCAACATAGTTATCCGTATTATTTACTGATGTTAAGATATTTTCCAGTGTTGTTCCTAGGTGATCAGCTAAGGGGGTCATTTTGGCAATATTTTAGCAGATGGGTCCCTTTGAAATGGTAAAAGTATCCTACATCTAATAATTTTAAGGGACATCAAGCCAAAATGGTTGGCAAATGTGACCCAGGACCCCCTCTAGGAACAACACAATTTATCGTTATTGTTAATCTGCTTTTTCAAAGCACACAAAATCATATTTTAATGATGTTATAGCCTCTTGCAAATATGACCATCAGATATTGTTCTTTTTCACAGCACACAAAATCACTATTTAATGATGTAATAGCCTCCTCATGTACCGTTGCACTGACATTTACCTAACATTCAGGTGACATTTATCTGGCACATGAGATGATGTAACTACAATAGTCTTAACATTCCTTTATCTGTCTGCCCTGAAATCATAAAACTTATCTTTTGTATTTGGAGTCTTGAATTTGTACTTTTAAGTAATGTCTTGTGGGAATTGTGGGATATGGCACTTGGTAAAAATTGCAAAAGGTAGGTTTAAGTCATTTACAGACTCCTTGAAAATTTATTAAACCAAAAAATTTGTGATGCAAATTTTTACATGTGAAAACAAAGCAGACGCCAATGAATGGGAAAAGTTAAGGATTCAATAATGTATTCAGGATAATTCGAGTCCCTTTTTCACCTCCTGAACTTGACAGACTTGTGGAGACCAATACTGATAATTAAAGCAGACGACAATGAATTTGAAAAATTAATGATTCAATAACATATATTCATAATAATTCGTTTTCCTTTTTCGCCTCCTGACTTTGACAGACTCGTGAAAATCCATACTGATGATAATGCTGCATGTACGGCCGGGTTAGAAATAAGCACTAGTTGCCCATCGCTAGTAAAAACCTGCTGGGCTAGTGAAATGGATCAACTAGTAGTTCGAAGCTCTAGTGACATATTAAGATAACAAGATCATTTCAGTGTTATAGGCTAGCTGGAGTTGCGTTTGGGCTATAAGTTTAAGAAATCCACTATTCCGAATGGTAAGTGTTGCGACCAGACTTCTTTCGACCCCTGTATTCTTTATCCAAGATATTCCAGGATTATGTTTTCACCATCGACTGCTTTGGGGGGGGGGATCATTCATTCAATATTCAAGATATTCCAGTATTCAATCCACAGACTAGAATACACCTGAGATCCTCGCTAACAATGCTACATTGACGGAACACAACATGCTGTTTGAATAAACAATAAGTTGCATGCAGGTTCATTGTTATTCAATAGTCATAAGCATCATGCATAACTCAAATGATATCTTCAACAAAGAGAAAGAGACAAAAGAACAGCTTGACATTAAAGATATAAATGATCGTCTTTAAGGATATTATTGATGAGATGACATTTACACAAAAAGGTACAAAAGGTTCATTTATTGTTCAAAAACAAAATAACTCATTCATAGATTTATCCTCAAACTGACAATACAACATGCAATCTTTGATCAATAACACTGTAATTCTCAGAATAGAACCTAAATCAACATTCAAAATCTTGACAATACAAGAACATGCTGTTGTTCAAATAAGGATATACACAAATAAACAATTGCTCTTGGTCATAAGAGATATTGACCAATTGAGAAATAACTGTCATATCAACTTTTATCAAAAACATATTCTCTGGCGATATTACTTATATCACATTGACAAACTCCTTGAAACTAGAACTTATATTTTCTTCATATTGAGGGAATTGGGAAAGACAGCGGCCATGGACCATTTCACAGTTCAATGAAAAAAAAAAATTGTTTTTAAAGATTTATCATTGGTATAAGGAAAATGACCCATTTTAAATTCAGAAAATCATATAAACCTTAAAAATGGCCCAGTGACAAAGATGTCCTTCTAAATTGCTGCTCGTATATTCTCAGCAATACTAAGACCCCGAAGAGAGCAATATGATATCTTTACGATTGACAACTATGAGGCCGATATTGGGAGAACATTCTCTATATTCATGTTTCACTTAGGAGACACGATTTTCCTTTGATGAGTTAAATGGTTCAAGAGGAAATCAATATCTTCATCTTGTTTAAACATCATCTCCAATATCTTCCAGATTCAATGATCCAGGGATTTCTACATAGATGGCTGCATGCGTCTCTTGCAAGGAGAAATATTTGAACACGTTTCTGCAGACTTGTTTCATAGTCATAGAGAGGATGTGACACATGAAAAACATCCTAAAAGCAATATTTTATGATTGACGAGAGCAAACTTTGGAGCTCGCTGAAAGTTGAAATTACACATCAATTTTGACAATGTGAGAAATGGGATTAAATTGAGAAATAATGGACTTTTTAAGAAGCTGCAAATGTCAGTGGAAATATGAAGGAGCACTTAAATCCAAAGTGATAAAATAAAAATAAAATCTTGGTATAACAAATATTTCACACTGGCAACAAAGTAATTAATTCAACTTTGACATTTCATTACAAGGTTTTAATGAAAGAGAATAATCAATTCTCATTTCTGAAAACAAAATTAACACTCTAGCTCAAGTGGCATAAAAAAGATAGGAATGAATTTTTTTAGCAAAAAAAGCACTGATGTCATGGAGTTCAAAAGCATTCAATTGAAGAAAAGTTGAGTCGTAGCCAAAATAAAGTGCCGAAATCAGCATCTCTGCAAAAGAAAAATTAATCACACAAAAGTAGAGCTGTATTCTCTGTAGATCATCGGGCTATCTATTATCTTTCATACAAATGGTCAGAGGGTCACAATATGAGAAGACTTATGATCATCATATCTAATAATAATATTCCCCATCAGAAGAGGAGTCTGTACACAAGGTTTCAGCTTTCTAAGCCTTTTGCTCCTAAAAAAAAAGATGAAAAAAGGTTTATAGGGCATGCCATGCCATGCCAAAGGCCAATCATGCTTTTCAGGTCAGATAAACTAAACCGTAAATTCAGCCTTCTTAATTAGTAAAATAACACTTAAAAGTGTCTTTAAAATATTCCTCAAAAGTGGAAGCAAACCATAAACTATAAACTACCACCAAAAATAAAATTCAGCAAGAGGGTAGTGGGTAGTGCCCTTTTTGGTTTTTCCTCTACCAAAAATACCTAAGACACTTAAGTAAAGAAATATTTACTTGTGATACATACTAGTTTCTCCAGACTTCCAACTCGAGACAAGATAATGTATACAAAGCTGTAACTTAGTATACAAGAACTAGTCATTACCATACATGATGGGATACATCTCTACACCATTGCCGCCAAACATAATAATAGTGCACCAAGAATGGTAGGCAATAGTCTTGAATTAGGTCTCAGGAGGGGGTCTTGATATATGTCAGATTAAGGAATTTGAATATTACAACCTCTTTATTCAAAATGATTTTGGATGGTAGACAATAATGGATACTATTAGAGGAATATTGTCCTCCAAGGATAAAGAATCCAGGATATATTGGTAATAATCTTGAATAGTAGAAATTGTCTTTGGAGAGGAAGTAGCAGTTCTATTTCAAAATCATCTTTTTGATATTTCAATCACACAAAGAAAATATGAAATGCTAGACAAAAATGCATATCATTAGTCAAAAATTGTTGTCCTAATTTATGATCTGGAAATAATTTTTTAATAGAAAAAAATGTCACTAGAAAGGTTGTGTAAGTCTTGACATATTTCAGAAAAGAAATTTGAATATTTCAATCACCCGAAATAAAATAATTTGAAATGGTTGAAATTCATACACACTATTTGAATGAAGTTGCATTCCAAGGACCATAGACCCCTTGTACTTAGGTTACTATAGCCAAACTATGGTTAACACAAGAGGGCTTGAAATGATTCGACTTTTTACCAAGCCAAGTTGATCAGAATCAAAGTCTTTCAAAGGCTTTGAATTTGAAGTTAACAGCGGAGAGTAACATTAGAAAAGGGATTGGATTCTTTAAGTCAAAAAAATATTTCTGCAATTATCATTGATAATTTAATTTTTTTCAAAAATGTGACATCGCTATTTTCATAACACATAGTTGGATCATAAGATTATTCAGATTATGAAAACATTTCTACAAACATTTATGTCTCCAACCTCATGATTTTATGACTCAATAAGTGCTGAATCACACTTTATTTGATAATAATCATAAAAACATCACTTTGATGGTCACAATAAAAGACAGACTACTGGTTAAATAATCTTAATGTGACACGAAAGAATATTTAACCTGGATCCAAATAGCTATAGGATAATACCATCAATGTTCAATGTTTAACCATTTCTCAAAATGAGATCATTTGAGTATAATTGAATTCAAAATGTTAAAATACTATGATGTTCATAAACACATAAAATGCAGCAATATCAACCATATTATTTCATAAATAAACCTTTCAAAATCGTTAAAAATAACAAATGTTTTTTTGCATAAATTTCACCATTTTTCAGAAGAAAAACAATTCCAAAAGAATCGACTTCCAGTGATAAAACATGATCATATCATGATCGATAAATAAAAATCACTAAAAGCAACTACCGTGCTCGCATCCATTTTTGTCCATAATTGAGAATATGGTCACAAATAATTTATTTGTCATAATGAATTTGCAAAACTGTCACGAATAATAATAAAGAAACCATTTAATGGAAGAAGCAGTAATTTGATAACGGTCTTCTCCTTTTCATTGATTAGATCCGTTTGTTGGACTCCAATCAAATGATAAATATGTCTGCGACATAACGAAGCTGCTACAACCAATTTACGAGACTTACAAATGGCTGACAATCATGCACACGTCTATCATGAACTTGATAATCAGAGAGGGGGGGGTGATACAGTTGCGAGGGTTTGGGTGGGGGAGTCACGACCTCGACCATCAGACAACCGGTACTCTTTTGACATAAATGTGTCAATACATTTTGCCTCTGACCTTTCAGAAGTAATCTTCAAAATGGCAACAAAAATAAGATGTTTGAATTACTCTTGCTGAATAAAATGAGTTTGGTTGGGATTTCTTTCTTTCTATGAGACTGATAGAATATCTACCATATTTTTATTATTATACGTCCTAAGGCCACACAAAATTAATTACTTGATTTACGGATTTCTGGAGGTCAAAATGGCTAAAGGCAGGAGGGAAAATAATAAAAAAAAAAAAAGCTTTTTGGTGTAGTGTCGACAAAGATTTGCCTGAAAACTGATTAACACGAAACCAGCGAAAACATCGATATATATCTTAAATTTTTATTAATGTTTTGTTTTTCATTACACAGATTTTGTTTTATTGTATCATGCATGCAGAAGTAAGTACTATCTGTGTAAAAGGATTTTTTTTATCAATAGATATATTTTGTTTAAAAAGAACTTAATAATGGGACATTTAAAATTATAAGTCTATCATTTAAAATAATATAACTCATTCTGAAAATCTATCATGCAAAACAAATTGTTTTTATCTTTTGCCCTGATCAATCTTAATATTAGAGTTTTTTAATCTGATTGCAAAATAAATTTGATTGAATATATAATAAGAAGTATTCTGATAAGATTTATTAAGAAAATATCACACTTACAACAAAAATGAAATAAATAAAGATCGTTTATATTAATCAATCTCGAGATATAGACTCATTTCTAATTCTATTAATAAAACCTTGTTTGTGACTATTTCTGTAACAATCAGATAAAAATGTTTACCTTATACCACTTGAAAAATAACTAGTCTGTTGACGACTTGCGAACGCCGATTATCAACATTGCTAGCAGTTTTCATGCACTTAAATTTTGACGAATTTGTAAATTGTCTTATTAAAACTGTATCATATAATCGTAGAATTATCCGTAGTTTGTGAACTTGCTGTCTAAAAGCGTAAGTTTAAATCGTTTTTCAAAAGGATACAAGAAAACAAAACCACGAAGTGCCAAAGACAAATGGCCATGTTCAGAATAACATGCGGTCGTAACATTTTCATGACAACACATTACCGATAAGATATTAAATGTCTAAATAAAACAAGTTTTTGGATGAAATTTTCTGATGATTTATTTTACAACAAAGATGCAATGAATTCATTTTTCTAATTTACATATTACTTGAAGAAAAAACGATCAAAAATGTTATACTTAGCTCGAAATAATATTTATAATGTCTATATGTCGTCAAGAAAATACGATTGTAATTTCAAACGGTGTTTCCTTTCGTAACTGCTGTCAGATAAAGTTGACAAATTCATTGCATATTCTTTGATCTTTTGCGATATAATTGATATTTTGAATTATGGTAGCCTTTCTTTGGTTCTATTTAAGTCCATCGTATTTGAATATTTATATTTCGTTACGCATATAATTTTATTTAATCAAAATTTACCTTCGTAATTTGGAATGAAAACAACCGAGTAACTAATTTCTGAAACACCGGTTTGGGGAAAACAACGTGCTTTCGAGATTGTATCTTTGACGACGATGTGTTTAAACTTTGATAAATTACGAAGAAGGGCAGGAAATTTGTAACATTAAACAATGATAATTGGTGACACACTTTCTCGAGCGAGTACTTTTGGCAGTCTCCCTTTTACTGTTAGTATTTTCGTAATATTTTAGATTTTTTTCCAGCGGCAATGCAACATTTTTTATTGAGCGGGGTTCAAATAAACATTTTTTATTTTAGGAATTTGCCAAAATCGTAGTCGGCGGATCCGTAAATCAACTAATTAATTTGGTCTCGCCTAATGAACATTATTTAACAGTTTCAGTTAGGAGGACATGTGTGTTATCATAATATACGGCAAACATAAAATACATAAAACATGCATGTATCTTTCAAAGATTAGTCTGAAAATTTATGGGGTTTTAAATTAATGATTAATGTGTTATCTTTTCACAAAGATTTGAACATATCCGTCATAAAAAAAATTCCTAAACAGATTCTACATCAACACGATTTTGGTCAAGTTCACAGATGAATAATATTCTGTCATAATTGTCCCAAATCAAAGAGGGACTGATCAAAAGATTCAAACTGAAATGACAGGACTCGAATATCAGGGAGTCATTGGGACTCATTTGAAGTCAATTCATTCCTATAATCAATCGAGCAACGACCCTAAAACAGGTTAATTTCTAACACAGGATTCTAGTTCCAGAAGTAGAGCTTGTATCAGACCCCAGAATGATTATTGTCCCTATTCAGGCAGGAAATTGATTGAATTGTGGCTTGAAGCGACGTCTATTCCCCACCCGGCAATGAAATGTGAGTTAATGTGATGGAATGCGTAGGACACTGTCTCGCGACCAAGAGTCCATACATTGGTCAACTTGGATCTCGTGTCACATAGACACGGGCCACATGCATTATTGAACAATATCACACGGCTCAGTGTGGAGCATGTGATGGGTTATAACAAGGCTTTACACTCGTGTTAATGATTTCATCACAATATAACAATGTGCTACATGCATCTATCTAATAAATTCATACCCACTGTGCAGCTTGGGTATTATTGAGTAACAAGATGCTGTGAATGTAATGTGGAATCACCATAGAATAGATTCAACTTGAATTCATTGTACTTTTGCACTTATGAGTAGTTAGATCATTCTTCAGCATATATAATGCAAAGACAAGGATAAATTTATCCCAGAGCCCTGCATAAAAAACTCATAAAATTTGGGAGGACTAATAAAAATT
The DNA here is from genome assembly GCA_916613615.1 of Steromphala cineraria. Classification (NCBI taxonomy): domain Eukaryota; kingdom Metazoa; phylum Mollusca; class Gastropoda; order Trochida; family Trochidae; genus Steromphala; species Steromphala cineraria. The sequence goes on along the minus strand of OU744731.1, from coordinate 38,651,344 downwards.
TAAGCTGAAAGTAGGGGGATGCAACGTTTTTTTTCGTGGTACTTCAGTAGAACTCGGATATAACAAACTCCAAGGGACCAAAGAATTTAGTTTGCTATATCCGGCGTTCGCTATACGCATATAGTTTTAATGATATTATATAGGGACGGGACTTGAAATTTTTTCACTATATCTGATTGTTTGCTATATCCGAGTTCGCTATATTCATGTTCTACTGCTTACTTATTGAAGTTAAACTCTGCTTGGACTCAGACAACTTTTGATGGTTTGAATTCCGGTGACAATCAACCAAAATTCTATTGAAAGACAACAACACAACAGCTTCCTATTGTATATATAAGTTTAACAAGCCTCTAAAATTATTCAAATTGAAACAAAGCAAAAGATTGCATATGTTCAATGTGAACAAAGGACTCTGTAATTAATAGCCTGAACCAGTGATACAATTACAATTTCAGACAAAAGCACTGGTTACAAAAGAATTAAAATTTCATGTCAGGTTCAGATTTCTTTCTCATTGATTTTTTTGCGTCCTTTGCAAGTGCTGAACACATCATGCCCATGACAAATCAGGAACCAACGATCACATGATGAACAATCTTACAGCCTACTGGCGCTACAAAAGACCAGAATGAACACAGCTTGTCCACGACTCTGAATAAGGATCATGTTTATATTCAAGAGTAGCCCCAAAAAATGTGTTTTGCAAAAAAGTATAGTTTGACCTGAACTTGTGTGAAGCACAAGACTTCTGTATTTGATGGGTTTGCTGAAGTAACAAAAACATAATGTTTTTTAAATTATTTTACTGAAGAAATAAACATCTTATACAGAAAACTGAGCACCAGACCTCACATGAGCAACGAGAAATTAAAGAGAAACTATCACAATGAAGTGTCTAGAACAATCATGCACAATGTATTGAGTAGCAGACGCACAGTTCAAACTTGCACTCCACAGCAAACTAAGCAACAGACATGATCAAAGACTTTTTCTTGAAAATCTTAGCCTGGTTCAGATACATGAAAACTTAGATATTGTAGATGTTGAAACTTGAAGCTAGAGTAAACATTTGACAAAGATAAACAATCCTTATGCATGTTTTGAGTTGCAAGGTGGGGTGAGATGAAGTGAGATGAAGTGAGATGAGATGAGGTGAGGTGAGGTGAGGTAAGGTGAGGTGAGGTGAGGTGAGGTGAGGTGAGGTGAGGTGAGGTGAGGTGAGGTGAGGTGAGGTGAGGTGAGGTGATTACTTATATCATGACTGCTGGTATTACTCTAGCAAACCAAGGGTTGTACTGTGCTGAAATTCAGTCAGAAAAGCACCAATACCTTACTGTATGTAAAACAGTTCTCTATTACAGACAAAAATGCCAAGCCCCTCCTTCGATCTCAAAATCCCTTGAGGTGATTTGGGGTTTAACACTTGGGTATTTCACTTATATCACAGCTTCTAGTATCATACTAGCAAACCAAGGTTGGTACTGTGCTGAAATTAAGTGTAGCACTGCACCCAAACCTTACTGTGTGTAGAGCAGTTCTCATTTGCAGAGTTTCCTAGCCCCTGACAGGATTCGATCCCCAGACCTCCAAAGCTGAATGCGCTATCCTGCCCCCGTTTTTGAGTTGCAAAAACAAGAGATAAAATTACAGTCCATAAAGAAACCACGTAATGCACAGATTCCTTAACAAGGACACTTTTGAGTCTGGTGTCTTTTTCTGAAAAAGCACACTCTTTAAGTGGACTCACTGGTAAGTGTCGAACTAACAAACATAACAAGAACTAAGTCTCCATAGATAAACACATACATTGTACTGGACAGCAGACACAACCATTATCCAGAACCAATGATTACCAGAGACTTGGAACAGATTCCCAAACAATGATAATTTGCCGTCTGCTTCAGGTTCCAGGTACCATTACAGGACGCTGAGACAGTTCAATATCCATGCACTTGCCCATTCAGGGTAATCAGAACCGGGGGGCAAAAGGGCAGCAACTTATGTTCCTAATCCATTTATCTTTGGATCAGAAATTGGCCTTGGGTTCTATAAATATGTGGTTCCTGTCTTTCTTTAATGGGGTTTTCATGTTTCTTCAGTAACCACTTAGAAATCTGAGTAAGACGTCTGCTTATTTTCTGAAAGTGTCTCATTAAACTTGTTGGTAAAATTACTTAGCACTGAAAGTATTGAACCAACCTTACAGGAATGGCAACTTTTTGACAAACATACACTAACTTAGTTTATCAAAGAAAAGTCTTTCTCAGAATATTTGAGGATCTACACGAATAGGAGTTACTGTCATTGGGTATAAATTGAATTTTCAAGTTTGCCTGATATTTTGCATTTAGAAAGTACAAAGAGAAATCACAAGCGAATATATTGATTATCAATACCATCAAACTATCCAATTCAAGTATACCTTTCAGAGTCATGTTTTCAGGTTTAATCCTAATCTATCCTAACCCGGAGACACCAAAATAAGTTTATCTTTTATTCATTCCAGCCTACTTGGAGTAATTCTGAGACTTCCACCCAGAGACCTTTGAATAAATGTATGCTATCTCACGCCCAATCACTCAAGCCCGAACCCTCGGGCTTATTTTCTTGTAGCCTTACAGTGTTGTCCAATCTCTTTATGTTGAGGACACAACACTGAGCCAGCCAGGCTAAAGTAGGTATAAGGAATTGGCTAAACTTGGTATAAGGAATTGGCTAAGGGTATCATTAGTATTCCACTACTGTCCAATCCAGTGATGTCTTCAGGTTCTTTTTGCAGAAAGGTTGCGTTTTACATTTGAGGACTTTCAAAATGATACAGTCAAAGCTGACCAACATTCAAGTGCCTTAAATAAAGACCTAATTTTTTACAGGGATTTAAGAGAAACAAAATGGAAGTTTGTCCTGCTTCATAACTGTAGGAACCTTGACTATTATATACAGTATTTGACCTAATAAGCGCCCTGCTCCAATAAGCGCCCCCATAAGGGTAAGTAGGTATAATAACGCCCATGTACCAGCAGTACTAAAATAATAAAACTCAACGTATACTAAGCTGCAATATGTTATATTTTCGACTCAATAATTTGTAAGTATGATTTGAATGCCTGTATCAGTTATCAAAGACAACCTAAACACAGTTCCATTTGAGTACTCTCTTTTTTTCAGTCGTCGTTCCCACCACTTTAATAAATGCTCACCCATGTCAATTTTTTAAGCGCCATAAACTATACTTTCAAAAAAACGATGAAACAAGACTTCAAATGTGGATTGTGAAATCTTGAATTTTTCATCTATTTAACACTTTTCAAAGAAGGGGTGACGGATGTCAAATTCAAGATTTCATATGATCAACCAATTATTAATTAAGAGTGAAACATCAAAATTACAAGTAATTGAAACAAAACCACATAGAACATTTGCATATTTTCTGCAACATAAAAATTTCACCTAATTCCGCCAATGTTATTCTTATTTACAGAATACATTAAATAAAACACAGCACAAGATGCATTAAAACCATGCCAACGTAGTTGTAAAGGAGTACAATATTATAATTATTATTTTCAATGTGCGTCATTTATAACAAAAGAATTGCTATCATATGCAAATGGATGTAGCATCTGCGTGGAATATTGGTGATCCTAATATAGAATTTAATTGGATCGGTGATATTGACACCTTATTAGTCGCAAAGAATGAAGAACATAATTATTAACAACAGCAAGCAAATAATAAATTGGTGTAATTTTCTGATGGACGAAATATCTTGATAAATGTCTTGTGGAAATTTCAATTTTGAAAGGTGAAATTCAAGATTAATATCAGACAAGATGTCACAAAACTTAAAATGACTAACACTATCATTTTGACGTCTTTTCATAAACTTCAATAATAAAAGTATTTTCTAAACTTCAATTTGAAATAAAGATAGATATTTGAAATCAAAGACATGTAAATATATATATATATATACGTTTATGATTATCATATATTTACTATAACTTGAAAAGGATATATGGCTGAAATAAACATTGTTCTATTACAAGATAGATTGACAAAGTAAGAAGTTGTAGGTGTCAATAACACCTTGATAGCTCCAATCAGCTAATCGGGGAGATAATTAGTATGACGTTAATGTGAAGTGATTATGTGGTCAAAGGTTGGAATACACCCACATGGATTCATCTGCCACATGATATGTGATATACTTGTATATCATACACATATACACCTAGTATTGTAATAAATTGTATACATTTCATTTTACATTCATTGGATATTCTAGATTTGATATTTTCTCAAAACACATACAACTAGTATCATAATAAATAGTGGAACAGCGTTGTTCCTAGGTGGTCAGATAAGGGGGTTATTTTGACCCCTTGCAATTGTGAAAGTATCCTACTTATTTAAAACTTAAGGGACACCAGGCAAAATGGGTGGGGCAAATGTCCCCAGGACCCCCTCTAAGAACAACACCGCAGTATACATTTCCTTTTACAGTGGTTATTTTAAATTTGATATTTTTTCAACACACGCATACAACTGATATTATGATAAACAATATGCATTTCATTTAATGCTAAATCTTTTAGATTTTATTTTCTCTATTGAATGGTGATATCAAAATGAGAAATTCATCAAAACTGAATCAAAAAAAAAAAAAAATTTTAGGATAAGTTTAAATGTTTTACTAATAGCAGGAATTAAAATGAATATGAAGTCTTTTTTTAAATGCTGTTTTTATTTGTGTGATTGATACAAGGAACTTGTGAACACTTTGATATAATCTATATCATAATCATATGTATAAAAAGATTACATGGAAGTTAACAGGTACTGATAACATTTTACAATTAACGAGTAGATATGTATTTGACATGCCAACATTCCATCACATGGCATTAACCTCCTACAGGGAATATCAATGACATTAGATATAAAAATTCACATTTTTCGTTTCATTTCGAAACAAATAATTGGTCACAGAAACTAAAGTCAACGCACTTAAGATCCATTCCTCTTGTATGCTGATTAAGATACCTTGATACAATTAAATATTAACAATAATTAATCATTACACACACAAGATACAATATTTTTTGTCCATTCTTATTTGTAATCTTTGAAATGTCTATCCCAATGTATGAACTACAAAGTACATGATGATTCCAGAGTACTGTTACCTAATGCAAACATACAGAACCTGAAGTAATGGAATTCTTGTGAAGCGAAGACAAACAATTCTCATTATTCAGATTAAGGATAATCAATGACCTGGGAAGATTATCAAAACATTGCCACGTTGGAGAAATGTCTCGTTAGCATGACCTGAATTACAAAGCCCAGAATCAGTTAGTTCCGCTCGACTGACCTCAGGTTAATCAATCAATAAGGCAAGGACCCATATAATGCTCCACAGCTTTCTTAGCTTTAGATAACCATAGATATTCACTAGTAAATAACCTCTTTCTCTTATTTTTTTAACCTTGAATCTACCTTGACTTGATGGCCTTAGTAAGCAAAGCTTGTATTGGCCCAATTGAAATCTTCTTATCAATGAAAGTCCTGATACTAATAGACTAAAATTGTGATCTTATGCTGACAGGTACTTCACTCAACGACTTAAGAATCTATGTCGAAACGTCGCTTACACAGAATAAAGAAGTTGTTCATCCATAAGAATTGTCCTTATCGGTCATCACACCAACTTCTAGATTGCCAATCAGAGACGTAATTTCAAGTCCCTTTGCTTCCAATCACTGTTCAGTTCACTTTTGAAGCTGTTGATGTTATCTACCGGTAAATCAATTGTCTTCTGTGAAAGTTAATTCCAGTCATTCATCACACGATTACTAGGGGTGCAACCACACAGGAGGGTCGCGATACGATACGTATCTAGATATTTGGGGTACGATCCGATATGTATCTCGATATGTATTACACAGGATAGTGAAGCATCAAAAGAACATTTACTGTATTTGTCTATAATAATTTAATAAACACTGTTGACACTGACAGGGTAAAAAATTAAAATTAAGAAATTGAATTCCACTGTAGGTCGTATCGTAGTGTATCGATTCAGAGGCAAAACGTATCGTGTATCGTATCGTCGGCCATATAATCGCGATGCACCGGTGTATCAGTGTATCGTTGCACCCTTAACGATTATGAAATCTTCTTTGCCCTATCTTGTTAGAGAATGATATTTTCTGTAATTTCAGGGAATGTTCTCTTGTGGTATTTGAACTTAAAGCAAGATCATAATTGTATTATGAGCCGCGAGTCATTTTGGTTATTTCCTACAGTTATCAAATGTTACCTGGTATTTTTATGTTACCAAGTTGACCAACAGAGGATTAAGAGACAAAAGAATTGAAGATCTTTCAATGACATCTTGCCTGATTTCAATTGAACATACTTCATCTGTATTGTGATTAAGACCAATTCTGTAAATTTAAATCTTAACTGGTGAAACGTTAAATTTCTTCACAACTAATTACCGAATAGACAGACTTTGAGCAACCTCTTGAAAGATGAGTATCCGTTATCAAACATAGTAACTTGCAAACGTTCAAATATGAAAGAAATATATCGAGGGATTTATCTTATCTAAAAAGGGTAGTTTTAGTATAATATCAACAAGAGACTTGCAAAGAGGCTGAAAACAATAGAAATAGATAGCCAATATATCAATCAATGAAGTGGGTTAAAATAATGAAAATATCCTGAAAAATAAACTAAAAATATATTAGTACAGCAACAGAAAGCCATGATTACTGACCAAAAAGACAATTTGAAATAGTGATAAAACTACAGACAAAAATAGAGCCATTGGCTCTGTAGCTCATCAGGCATCATATCAAGTTTGCTTTATACAGGCAAGATGAGCTAAAAATGAAACTGATGTAACTTATTGCAAAAAAACCTATAAAAAAATTACAAAACAAAATTTAATGTATTATTATTCAACACTTTCTAGATCGCCAATATCAGACAGTGAAAGAAGTCCACACTAAAATATCCAAGCAGAATTAATTTGCCATAGACTGTCATCTAATGGAGAAAAATAGGTTTTTAAGATTGTGACCCCTGTGACCCTATTTGGGGTCATGGGGTCACAAAACCTACAGTTTAGAATCCCAATTGGCCAAGGAGTCTACATGCAGTCTTTCAGCTCAATAGACGTTTTGGAACTGAAGATGATGATGAAAATAAGTTTTTAAGGTTTTGACCCCTGTGACCCTATTTGGGGTCATGGGGTCACGAAATCTACAATTTAGAATCCCCATTGGCCAAGGAGTCTGCACATATAATTTCAGCTCTCTAGACCTTTTGGAACTTGAGAAGAAGATGAAAATAGTTTTTTAAGGCTGTGACCCCTGTGACCCTATTTGGGGTCACAGGGTCAACAAAGTTACAAATTAGAATCCCCATTGTCCAAGGAGTCTGCACATAGCAATATTAACTCTCTAGACCTTTTGGAACTGGAGAAGAAGATGAGAATTGGTTTTTAAGGTTGTGACCCCTGTGACCCTATTTGGGGTCATGGGGTCACGAAATCTACAATTAAGAATCCCGATTGGCCAAGGAGTCTGCACATATCATTTTCAACTCTATAGTCCTTTTAGTACTGGAGAAGAAGATGAAAATAGGTTTTTAAGGTTGTGACCCCTGTGACCCTATTTGGGGTCACAGGTTCACCAAAGTTACAAACTAGAATCCCCATTGTCCAAGGAGTCTGCACATATCACTTTCAACTCTCTAGTCCTTTTAGAACTGGAGAAGAAGATGAAAATAGGTTTTTAAGGTTGTGACCCCTGTGACCCTATTTGGGGTCACAGGTTCACCAAAATATACAAATTAGAATCCCCAATGTCCAAGGAGTCTGCACATATCACTTTCAACTCTATAGTCCTTTTAGAACTGGAGAAGAAGATGAAAATAGGTTTTTAAGGTTGTGACCCCTGTGACCCTATTTGGGGTCACAGGGTCACCAAAGATACAAATTAGAATCTCCATTGTCCAAGGAGTCTGCACATATCATTTTTAACTCTCTACTCCTTTTAGAACTGGAGAAGAAGATGAAAATAGGTATTTAAGGTTGTGACCCCTGTGACCCTATTTGGGATCACAGGGTCACCAAAGTTACAAATTAGAATCTCCATATGCTAAGGTACTTGTACACAAAATTTCAGCTCTCTAATGTGTATGGTTCATGAGAAGAAGTCGAAAGTGTCAAAAGTTGACGGACGGACGACGGACGGACGGACGACGGACGACGGGCCATGCCATAAGCCCATCTGGACTTTCAGTCCTGATGAGCTAAAAATTGACAAATATTGAGACATACATAGCAACAACAGGTGCAGCTGCATTTCAGCTGCCATTCTCTGCATGTATTGATAATGTGTTCCAAATAAATTCTGTATCAAAGAACAAAACAATTACTTACCTTGTAAGAAATCCGGAAAATGATTTACGTTTGGATTTGGCGCCTTTGTCTTCTATGCCACTATCTTGTGACACATTACGATTACGCTCATAAGAGTTTCTAGAATGTAAATTAACATCCATAAAACCCCCATCCTCCATGTCAAGCGAGATACTCTTAGTTTCTCCATATTCCTCTCCCAAAGAGGCTGCCGATATGGAAAAATCGGTACCGGTGCTAATGCTTGACAAACTCGACACATCAGTGTATCCTCGTAACATGGAATCGGCGCTATGTACATGAGGTATAAGACAATCAACACTGTGAAGAGTCATTTGATCTGGTTCACGAAGTGACACTGAGTCCGTGCCATTGCTAGTACTTCCTTCACTTCCATCAGGAGTGCTAACATCTCTGGAATTAACACTTGTCCCATTGATGTCATTGCATACAGCATTACCATTCTGAGATGTCAATGAAACTTTGTCAAAACTTATGTCACAATCAGAATTACACTTTGGTGAGCGGTTAGATTTCTGTTCTGCGACAAGCTGCTTTGTATTGGGGAGATAGAGCAATGGCAATGACATATTTTCTAACACACGAGATAATCTGTTGGTATTCCCTGTCATACCAACTGTAACAGGCACATCTTGTGTTAATGAGATAGGTGACATTAATAGACCTGCCTTTATGCTTTTAGAAGCTTTAACATCTTTTGATTGACTAATACCATTTTGATCTTGGACTGACTTATTTTCTGCTTCCTTCGTGTTATCAATAATGTCTCCATTATTTGAGTGATCAGAATTGACGCCATTCACTACGGTATTGTTACTATCCTGGCTGCAATTTGTGCCATCAACACTTTCATTGCAAAGGATTGTATCTGAACTTGATATTGAATGGCTTGCATCACTTTCCCTATCATAACTATTTTGAATGATGTCAATGCCTCCGTTTTCTTTGATTTCAGTATCTGCATCATGTTCACCACTTGAGTCCAAATTGCTGTTTGATCTTTCTTCAGTTGCCATCCCATGTTCATTCTGAACCCTGGTTTTCAGGGCATCAACATCTTCATAATTGTCAAATAATTTTATGGTTGTAGCATCTCCATCATTCTCGTCTGTTGTCTGACGCATTGCCACTAGCGCCTGGTCTTCATTCTCTTCACACATGCCTTTTAATTTCATTCTTCCTGGAAGTAATACTTCAGATTTACCCATTGTTGACATTCTTGACAACTTCCACAAATCGTACTCCAAATCAACTGACAGGTTTTGGGCGCTCTACCGGCCATTCTGCATTACTGACGATAATCATACAAACACGCGTGTGTGTTTATAGGTTGAGCAAGTCATCAAACACTTTTGATAGTCATCTCTATTACATAATAGGCTGTGGTCAAGTTATATAGATACACATAACTACGTTTCTCCATTGGTGGCAGCCATTACGACAAATGCTAATTAGGGGGTGTAGTTTAGCCTCGAACCAGCATGTTCGTTGCAATATCCAAAAGTTTATGTTAAGGTTAATCTATCAACACTAGCGGAACATTCATATTTATAACATCCAATGTTATACTAATACTCATAAGAATCGTATTCGAATAAAAACGTATATTTGTGTTCACCCACAATGCATTTCGTAACGCGCCATTTTGGAAAATGGAAGGCGGGTGATGCCTTTTGGACCAACTGCAGGGATTTCAACTCAAATATTAAAACATAAACATCAATAATTAGGTATTCACACCTTCTTTTGTCCTTGTTCTATATGTTCGCTTTAGCTCTAAATACTTTTAGTCCGCTGACACAGCAATGTACAAGTAAATAAGCACTTTTTCGTCGTATTCCGCTTTCGTAGACTGCTTGGAATGTTAGCCAGTCAGCCATCCGTCATCTACATGATTGGCATAGATTTATAAGAATTAAGACTAGTCCGAAGAAAACCGCAGCGCCGTTTTAGCCACTCAGTACGAACTGATTGTCATCGACCATAAGCAATTCCAGCACTAACTAACTAGATAAACTAAACCACTTTAGAATGCAGACATTGAAACAATCTGTATCATTTTTAATCAAAATTAGTTGATTTGATTTACACATTTTATTCATAAAATGATACATGAACAGATTGACAAAAAGCCCCGAAGAGCATACTGTACCTTTTAAAACATACAGCGTTAAAATCTGTTTGTTTGGGTTAACAGTGTTTTTACCTAGAACTGCCTAAGTGGTGCTAAACCACTCATTATATATTTATCTTTACATGAAAATGAATTCTATATCTTTGATCTTTAGATGCAGGTTCGATTGTATGTCATTTGCATACATCAATTTCATCATTAATTCTCATGTTAGTTTTGTTAGTTCAACAATGAAAAGGCTATCTATAGACTCACGAACCATTTTAACAAAATCAGTCCTTTGAACTTCTTTTGGTTACAGATATTTTGTTCAAGTCTATTTAAATAATAAAATTTACTTAGTTCTTTGGAATGAAAGGTTCAAGGTACAATTTATCCTAAGTATTCCATCAGGATAGTTCATCTCCGCTAGGTCTAACCCCAAACCGCTAGGTCACATGTTCATGTTTTGTATGTTGTATGTTATACAAACTTTCTGTTATTAAAATGATAAAAAACAATTCAATATAGCAGGTAAAAAGTAGTGGGATCACAGCACTAGCCATTTGTAACTATAACCTATTAACCTGTAGCCCAATGGCATTCTAACTATCCCAAAAAATTTAAATGGTCATATTTTCTCTAGAAGTCTTTTCAACTATCAATCACTTCATTAAACCATCATCCCAGCATTTTCTTCTAGAAAATTAGAAATGGGTTACCAGACTTGCACTGATTCGAACCCTGAATTTATTTTAAGGAAAAATAAAAAAAAATTAAAAGATTAAGTCTTGTATGCAAGAACGGGTTTCACATGATAAATGAGTTTTGAATGAAGAGAAATGAAAACCATATGTCCATATATCTTATTTGAATTCAATGAAATATCCCAGAGTAGATATTTTAGTCCTTTATTAAAGTATTGAATATTGTCAGTTTGATAAGTTTAAGGAATCATTATTCAAAGGCTAAATAAGTCTCTTTTAAAAAGATATCCAATGGCTAAAAGTTTGCTTTTTCAATTATGAGATGTACAGTAGAACACAGATATACAAACAATCTGATATAGCAAAAACAAATTTAAGTCCTGTCAAAAGCCTTATGTATGGCCGACAAACGCGAGTAGCGAACACTGGATATAGCAAACTAAATTCTTTGGTCCCTTGGAGTTTGATATGTCCTGTTCTACTGTACCTGGAAAATGCATAAAATCAAACACGATCATGTGCCATGCAATCAACCTTCATGAAAGATAATAAAGAATCCAAACTTATGTTTTCAGATATTCAAGATGAGTGCATGTTTCCAGAAACAGGTTGGAAAAAGGAAGAAAACTGAAGATGAAAATGATTTGGATTTAACCTCTGTAGCTAACAAGGCTGATGAGGTTAGTCACAAGAGTATATTTAAGAAGTGACATTCCTTTCATGCATTCTTTATAATATTTGTTTGGAAATAATGTGGTTCATGAGTTATTTTGACAAAGATATTTTGCATTTTTGATTTAAAAAGATTGATGCAGTCGATTGATGGCAATATTATATTTTTTGTGCTTAATTCTCTTTTTAGATTATGTCTCTTGTTACTAAAGATGCATTCTATTATACTTTGACAATCTTGAAGTTTCTGGTATTATTCTTAACACTTTATCAACCCAGGGACATTATTCTACCGCTACGACGTAGTTTGGGGCATATTGCGCTGTGTATCCGTCTGTCCTTGCGTCCGGAATTGTTTCCGAAGCATAACTTGAAAACTATTTAACTCAAAAACTTCAAATTTGGCATAGATGTCACGTATGTGGTGGATATGTGCATTTTAGGGATTACAATTCCAGGGTACCAGTGTGTTAGAATTTTTGCCCAAAAACTGATTATTTTTAAAATAAATTTCACTTTGTCCGTTTCCAGAGCATAATTATCTTGAAAATGGTTTTGACTCAGAAACTTCAAATTTGGTATGGATGTTACCTTTGTGTTGCAGATGTGCCTTTTAGTGGTAACAATACTTTTGTAGCCATAACATTTTCAAATTTGAACCAGAAATGTTCAAATTTCCTGACTTTGTTTGAATTCCACAGATTTTCAAAACTACGGTATGGTTTCAAGACTTCAGTTGTTATTTTGTTTAACCTCACCATTTGTCCATGCCGCTGAGAAACATTGGTTAATGGTTAAGAAGTCACTCATTAAGAATTTAGTCATTTTAAGTGATTTTCTTTAAATACCAACTTGCAATAGAATTGGTTACAATATGTATTAAATGTTATGAAAAGTGAATGGTGAGCTCAAAATTCCCGAACATAACTAACTAAAATAATGATTGAAAAAATGTGAAATTAGATTGCTGGTGCTGGATTGCTGCTAATTTAAAACAATTGTCAAGTTTGCATAGTATGTTAATGATCTATTGGTGATATAGTGAAGGGATTTGAACATGAACCCATGTGGGGCAGAGATTGAGATTGTGTTGGTCGATAATTAACATTGTATTGGTTGGTTGATGACATTATCATTTGACAATTTCAGACTGTGATCAGCGATGATTCTAACGGATCAGGTCGGAGTGATCGTCTTACCAAGAGACGGAAGCGAGAAGTGGAGTTAGATGACAAATTTGAATATGCAAAGGAATTCTTACAAAAGGGTAAAAGTTCATACATTTGTACACATTCAGACAATGACTGAATGGCAATCTGAAATGTTTTATTTATATGTCTATTACAATTTATGTTACGTTTTTGAATGGGTACCCTTGAAAATGGAAAATGAAACCTATCAAATGTCTTACATACAATATTCCTCTGTTACCTATTGGTAACCTAAACTTACTCAACAAGGATTTTTACTTTATGACTTAATTAACTCTACATGTGTGTATTTTTTCAGAGATATTAGTATAAACTTGTTGTCAAAATAGTTCTGGGCCCTGATAATTATTTATTAGCTGATCTAACCTGTAAAGCCCAATGGGCTTATGGCATGGTATCTGGCGTCTGCCGTCGGTCCGTCCGTAAACTTTGTGCATTTTCTTCTTCTTCTCCAGAAGCAAAAGGCCTAGAAAGCTGAAACTTTGTGTACATACTCCTTGACTAATGAGGATTATAATGGGTCACAGGGGCCACATCCTTAAGACCTATTTTCATTTTTTTCTCAGACTCTTTCCATAGACTCCTTGACTGGTGAGAATTAAAAATTGTAATAAAACCTATTTTTTAATCTTTTTTCACTAGAAGCTTAAAGGGGCAGTAGCACGTTTTTTGGGGAAGTATAAGGTGATGTCAGGAAAATGAAAATTAAACGTTCCAAATGAAAGACCATGCATTTAAACTAAATGGAGCAGCAGTAATTCAAATATATAATGTAAAGTTTAGCCATGCGATTTCCCTTTCTTACAAAAAAGTGAATTAAAGGTGTTCACACAAAATGGCCGCCCATGGATTTCAGATGAATCTTCATACTTTGTCATCTGACTATGGATAATTGGTTTGTGTTATGAGATTTTTGACACTATCACTATAATACATTAAGCATTAACGTACAATTATCAGTGAAAATTTTAAAATATAAAATTATCAAAAAACGTGCTACTGCCCCTTTAAGGACTAGAAAGATGAAGCCTTGTCTACTGACTCCTGAGTTAGATATATTGTACTTTTGTGACCCTGTGAACTCTTTTTAGGGGGGAACCACATTGCCACACTCTAAAGCAAGATTGATATGAAGCCTGATGAGCTACAGAGCCAATGGTTCCTAAAAATTTATTCATATTGAGCATCATATAACCTAAAGAATTTTCCAATTGAATTAAGTAGTGGTCTTGTACGTATTTTGATGAGTATAAAAGTCTGTGTTTTGTTTGCAGAATTTGGTATTGAGGTTGACGACAGCATGTCAAGAAGAGAAGTTATTGAATTGGCAGTAAGTATTTGGGTACAATGATAAAAGTAATAAGTTAACTTTAATTAAATGGTATTAAAAAATGCTTTGATGTTCTCTATGGGAGATAAAAGATTAAACCAACATTTTGTACGATATGAAGATCATGGTGTCATATTTGTGTTACAATTCATACTTTGGTTGAATGATTGAATTAATTGCTACAATCATTAATCAAAACTAGTATTACTGTATGTAGGTATGTTTGTATGTATGTTTGTATGTTGAATGATTGAATTAAGTTCTTTGCTACAATGATAAATCAAAACTAGTATTACTGTATGTATGTATGTATGTAGATATGTTTGTATGTATGTTTGTATGTAGGTATGTATGTATGTATCAGTCAATAAAGAAAAGAACATTGAAACATGTAATTTGTCATTAGTAATTGATGACACATTGCAGGGTTTGACATTAGCACTTTGAGGTAGCAAATTTGCTACCATAAAATGTATTTTGCTACCTAATTAAAGAACTTACTAGCAATAACTTGCTACCTTGAATTCAATGAAATGTTTTTGTGGATTTTGTAATTTTCAATTATAAACATCAGATCTCCTATTTGCATTTTCAATACTAGTAACTAAACCTACTGAATAATGCTGATTGTTATTTTAATATTTCTAGTTGCAATTGTTTGATAACCATTGTTGCTATCGGGAAAGGCTTATTTGCTACCTACTTTTGAACCAGGTAGCAAGTACTTGCTATACACTAAAATAGTTAATGATCTAACATCATGGAACCATATGACACTCTCATGTCTTCATATCGTTGATAAGATAACACTCCTTTCATGATAGTTTAGATGAAACGTCTGTCTTAATTTGAACATATCATGATTATCTCATCTTGTGAGGCAGAAAAATACACATCATCACTCTTAGTAACTCAAGTTTATATTAATTTTCTACATTACTCAATGAAATAGCTATCTATGACAGATATCCTTTAATTTTATCACGATGTTGTTTATTTCAAGGCTTCCTGTCTAAGTTCCAAAAACGATCAACCCGAAACAAAGAAGCTTTCTCAATCGTCCGATTCTGACAAACTTGTCCACGAGGTAGAATCAAGTGAAGATGAAATCGTTGAAAATGTAAAGCAAGGTAAACATCAGAGAAGAAAGAATGAGGATGGTTGGTTGAATTCAAATGTCAAACAAGCGGCTAACAAGAGTCAAGTTGATGCAAAGGGAGATAATCAAAAGGAAAGGAAAGTTGCTGTAACTGTTGACAGCAGTTCTTCTGAGTCGAAGGATGAATCGGAAGATCCCCTTCCTTCCAAGGTAATAATATTAAGTTTATTTAAAGACATCGTCTGCAGTAAAAAAATTGTTCTACACTCAGTAACTTTTGGGTGCAATGCTACACTGAATTTCAGCGCAGTACCACCAATGACTCACTAGTTCCAGCCAATGCTCACAGGCTTCACTGCAATGCATAGCGCAATAGTATTGCAGGCTTTCTTCCTTGAATATTATTTGCAACAGTTGATATAAGTGAATTAATCTTGAAAACATCATGAAACCAAAAACCACCTCACCTCACCTTAAAAAGAGAAAAGATTATATAAATAGGCATCTTTATGCTAAAGGTCTATATTTTAAAGTATTTTTCAATTGATGTAGGACAGAAAAGTTTGATTAAGGGGTTAACATGGAACTTCGAAATTTTTATCCTTTTGCAGCTCAAAACAGGTGTTAATGACAGATTTGTTGTTTCCTCCTAGTTTTATATTAAAAATTAATTAGATTAATTAGAATATTTATGCCAGATTAACATTGTTACCTAGCTTGTTTACGATGAGCAATTTCTCACTTTCAGGAAATTCAAGACAAAACTCGAGCAAGTCGCAAACGCATGATGGAAGAATCTGTGACAGATGAAAACAGTTCACAGGAGTACAAGGATGTGAGAAGGGATGTAAGAACAAAGAAGTCGAGAAATCTTCAACTCAACAGAAGACAGATTGCATCAATGCAAGCCAAGACCTCGTCTCTACTGAAGAAAAGTGCGGCAAATGTAAAACTTAGCCAGGTACTTTCAAGCTTTTCTTCTTGCTTACCTCAGATTTTAAGTCAGAAGATTGTTATGATTGTGAATGATATTTGAGGTGCAGTTTCCTTTGATATTCATTATTTAAGACATTTATGAAGAAAGTATTTGACGCAGCAATAAATGGTTAAACTTGATACATAAAACATTGAATAACCATTATGTTGGGGAATCAACAATGTTCAAAGTTCCTACAATATCAGGTATTTTAAGCCCTGAAGAGTTATCTCCCCTTAATAGATAATAGATATCAAACATGATGAGTAAAGAATTCATAGATTTTCAGATATTTAATCTCCTTATTGAATTGATCTCTTTGTCAAGAACAATCTATTGATTGACAGTTGTATTTATAATGCCGTGGCAGCTACTATTTGCCACATTCTCAAATTGCCAAATATGAAATATAGAACAAAGTTGAAGTTGTTAAAACTGTTCACTTTTCCCTTTCACTACTGTCTACTGTCTTAGTCATATAGATTTATGTTTCTATTCACACAAATGGGGTTTTTTTTTCCAATGTTTTAGCAGTAGCATATATATACAAGTCAAATGCAAAAAAGTTTCTGCTGCTTTTTGTTATATTTTAAGAAACTTTATATCTCAAGAAAAGGATAACTTCTACCCTTTGCAAAAAAATCTGTTTAAAGCATTAAAATTGCTTAGACATTTCAGTTTATACAGTGCTATTAGTACATGATTATAAGACGACCGCGTTGAAGTATGTTATTGGGGGTAACATTTTTGTTTAAATTTGACAACTTGAAAAAAAGAGTGCACAAGCAAATTTTGCTTAAAAAAATACCCAGATAGCACTATCCCTTTAAGGATGTTCACAATAAAATGGCTAAAGAAATGTCCTGCTTGATTTGTGACTGATCCTTATTCTATCACTATGGAAACGAGGTTGAGTACTGAGATGTTTTGTTTTGCCTGAAATGCCCAATGGGCTAATGGCATGGTGTCCGTCCTTAAACTTTGTGCATTTTCGTCTTCTTCTCCAGACACTAAGGGTCTAGAAAGCTGAAACTTTGTGTACAGACTCCTTGACTATTGAGGATTATAATTTATAGCTTTGGTGGCCCTGTGACCCCTAATAATGGCCACAGGGGACACGCCCTTAAAATCATTTTTAGCTCATCTGACCTGTAAGGCCCGATGGGCTTATGGCATGGCATGGTGTCCGGCGTCCATCCGTCCGTCCATAAACTTTGTGGAATTTCGACTTCTTCTCCAGAACCATAAAGCCTAGAAAGCTGAAACTTTGTGTACAGACTCCTTGGCTAGTGAGGATTGTAAATTGTAGCTTTGGTGGCCCTGTGACCCCTAATAAGGGCCACAGGGGCCACACCCTAACAACCTATTTTCATCTTCTTCTCCAGAACCATAAAGACAATTTTCTATCCCTGAACATTAGTAAAACAAAGGAAATGATAATTGACTTCCGCAGAAAAAAGGAAAACCTGGAGCCAGTTACTATTGACGGACAGGAAGTTGAAGTAGTAGACGAGTACAAATACCTGGGAACCATAATTGATGATAAACTCTCATGGAAATCTAATACACACCGTGTCCATGCTAAAGCTCAACAAAGACTTTTCTTCCTGCGAAAATTAAGATCTTTTAATGTTGATACATGTATTCTAAAATTGTTCTATCAAACTTTCATCAATAGCATTCTGACTTTCAGTTTTCATGCATGGTATGGCAATCTTTCCCTATCACTGAAAAATAAAATCGACAAAAACGTAAATATAGCCAGCAAAATTATCGGCATCAATCTTGAACACCTTTCCTTTCAGTTTGATTCAAAAGTTCAAAAGAAAGCTCTAGCCATTCAATGTGACCCATCCCACTTTCTAAATGAATGTTATGAATTTTTACCTTCTGGACGTCGTTTCAAAATTTGGTATTTCAAAACTAATAGAAGTACAAAATCATTTGTTCCATACAGTATCAAGATTTTAAATTTACATACAAAATTGTAAGTCTAACTAACAGTCGCACTGTAATCATAAATTGTATTGTTCAATGTAACACCCTTATTTGTTTACAATATTTAATATTACTGCTTGTAGAGCAAAAAGTATTTGTTGTATATATTTAGTATCTATTTAATTGTGACTTTGAAAGCTCTTTGAATGTAAAGCAAATTTCCCCGCGGGGATAATAAAGTTTATCTTATCTTATCTTATCTTATCTTATAAGGCCTAGAAAGCTGAAACTTTGTGTACAGACTCATTGGCTAGTGAGGATTATAAATTGTAGCTTTGGTTGCCCTGTGACCCCTAATAAGGGCCACAGATGCCATGCCCTAAAAACCTATTTTCATCTTCTTCTCCAGAACCATGAGGCCTAGAAAGCGGAAACTTTGTTTGCAGACTCCTTGACTTGTGAAGATTATAAATTGTAGCTTTGGTGGCCCTGTGACCCCTAATAAATGCCACAGGGGCCACGCCCTAAAAACCTATTTTCATCTTCTTCTCCAGAACCATAAGGCCTAGAAAGCTGAAACTTTGTGTACAGACTCCTTGGCAAGTGAGGATTATAAATTGTAGCTTTGGTGGCCCTATGACCCCTAATAAGGGCCACATATGCCACGCCCTAAAAACCATAAGGCCTAGAAAGATGAAACTTTGTGTACAGACTCCTTGACTATTGAGGATGATGAATTGTAGCTTTATAATAATAATAAAGGCCTAGAAAACTGAAACTTGTCGCCTATATACAGTGTTTAAAATATTGCCCGTTAGCCAGTCCTTTAACTGGCTACTTTTTGCCAAGACTGGTTACTTTTTGGTCAGGACTGGTGACTTTTCAATTTTTTTCTTAAATTTCCCAAAGGAATTGACCAATGAATTTTCAGGACAGGCTTGATTTCCAATCTATTTGATACACTGCTATATACTTAATTTTATGATTGGTGTCCCTGTGGTCTCTACAAAGGGGAATCACATTGGCCACACTCTACATCATAGTTGATGATGAAGCCTGATGAGCTACAGAGCCAATCAGTCTAAGTAAACCTAGCCTCAATATTATCCGTTTCACTTCTATACTGAGTCTAAAAAGGTCTAATAGAGGGTCGCGTCAGCCGACCTTTCTGCGACCTATGACCTTCCAACGTTATACGTGCGAAGGCAGACTATTGTGACTTGGTAAGCTCAGTTCTGATTGGTCAACTTGGTCACGTGGGCTGACGCGACTCTCAACCAAGCCTATCTAGACTCAGTATAGAAGTGAAACGGATAATATTGAGGCTAGGTTTACTTAGACTGCAGAGCCAATGGCTCTATTTTTCATCATCTTCTCCAGAAGCAAACAGGCCTAGAAAGCTGAAACATTGGGTACAGAGTCCTTGAGGACTATAAATTGTAGCTTTGGTGGCCGCTAATGAGGGTCACTTGTGTGCAGACTCTTTGGTGGTTCTGTGACCACTAATAAGGGCCCCACCCTTATAACTTTATATAATTTCATCTTTTCTCAAGAAGCATCAGGCCTAGAAAGCTGAAACTTTGTTTGCAGACTCTTAAGTTAGATAAGGAGGATTCCAAATTGTACATTTGGTGACCTTGTGGCCCCAAGTAAGGGGGGAACCATAATTGCCACACCCTAAAACAAAATTGATATGAAGCCTGACGAGCTACAGAGCTACTGGCTCTATTTTTAAGTTAAAAGATTTCAGCAACTTTAAGTATGACTGCTTGGAGATCACTGATCTAAATTAATTACACAATTAGCATTTTCTATTTAGTTAAATTTCTGTTTTATGTGGTGAAAAACAGACCCTGCAGTATGAAGTACATGTCATTTACGGCAACAGCTTACATTGACATTTTCTATTTCATGCTTGGACTATTCTGATTATCCAACATTGTAACACTGATGCATAAAACACACAGGATGTGTGTAACATTGTTCTACAATTTCAGAGAGAATGAAGGAATATGTTGAATGATAATGAACAGAATGTTAACAGCTGTTATATGTTCTATGAATATATGGTAAATAACTCGAAACTTCATGTCGGTAACATATTCCTATGTCAGGTGGTTGCTGATATGTCATTTTGTTTTCAAACAGGTAGGTGGATATACAGTGGTTAATTTTGGTATTCTGACACTATCAAGACAATTTTGGTATTTGATTTGGTCGTATGTACATATTAAGAAAACTGTTACAGAGAATTTATTTGTAGTGCTCTATTTACCATGTTCAAATTAATTCTTCTTTTGTAGAAATTAACATTGATCTCAAGAAGTTTGTCTTTGATTTCTCCATTCTAAACTTCTCTGCTGTTCAAGGGCAGTGATTGTCAGAAATCTAATCAGGATTCTTCTTCAAATTGCAATAAGTGGCATGTTGGCATTGCAGTAATGTTCATGATCTTTGACACAGAGGATTGGAGTTAAATTCTCTACAGGGATTCTACACCTATATTTAAATATATTACAGGTATAATCTTAATGAAATTAAGTCAACGCTTTCAAAAATGGTTCCAGCTGATAGTTTTCACTGCAATTAGTAGCAGCATTAGCATGTACTATTTAGTGTTATTCTGTATTATTATAATTATTATTATAATGCTGCAAATTATTTACTGTAACATTTACTACATTAAGCTTAATTGATAATTGGCTTTTAGCATGGTCTGTTTGACCTATGTCTACATTAAGATATATATATAGGGTGGTTTGTTTATATAGATGACATCCTGGTCCAAATCATACAAAGCCTGTTAAGCTGCAATGCCCATGATGTATTTCAATGGCAATTTAAGTGCAGTTTAAAAAAATCAAAACGAGCTTTGTAATCTAAAAATCAAAACAAAAACATCTGTACCTTGATTTATTGCCCTTGACTTCAAAGGTCATCAGGGTAGTCTGGTTTCCTGAGTCAATGATTTTAAACAACATTTTATTCAATGGATGAAATTGGGAAATTAGTAAATGCAGGAGCAACCAGAAGGTACGTGTAATCCTGGCAATCATTACTCAAGTAAGGGAACAAGTTTCACCACAAGAGGGTTTTTTATGTGTGCATTTCGTGTAGAGATTGTTTATAAATTCCTTCTCAGGTACTTCTGAGATAAGATATTTCAGGTATTATTAGACGTGGAAACAAGAGTGAAGGGCCGGTCATGAAAATATTATTGCATCAGATAGACAAAGGTGCATTTTACTTGGTTCGCACAGGCCTGGAAAAGTACTTAAATTTTGTCTTGATACTGGAAAAGTACTTGAATTTACAATGCTTACTAAATGTCCTGAAAAAGTACTGGAATTTTGCGGTAATGTCCTTGAAATTTTCAAAAATGTACTTGAATTAATTGTGACATTGATCACGATCAAAAACACGGGAGTATCGTCATTCTGCGTACTGCGCAAATTAATAGAGAAAGGAATGAAACAAAACCAGTCTGCAAGCTTCCTATAACAAAATCTGTAATTTCCGGTTCTCACAATCAATTGCATTTGAAAATTTTTTATGTCGCAATGCAGCACTTTGAAAAATGAGGGCAAAGAAACCGAAAGTTTTGTCACCTAACCTGTGAATATATGTACTTGAAAAATGGTAAAATGTCCTTGAAAAGTACTGGAATTTTATTCTGTTTTGGCTGTATAAACCATGTTTTAGGATATATTTTATTCTGTGTTTCAGGATAATCAACCTTCTCCAGAGCAAAATATGGCAGATGAAGAAACACAAGACCCTGGCTCACAGGAACTATTTGTTGAAGACACAAAAACAAAGGTAATTATTACTACCGTATATTACAGTCTATAAGGCGAGTTTTTTATACCAGAAATTGGGGGGTCAAAGAAGGGGGTCGCCTAATAGACAAGGTCAAAAACTAAAGGCCAAGTGAGGGGTATCTGCCAACCCAACAAGTCAAACGAGTCGATGTTTACACCGGATGTCCATTACACAATCATCGATGTCATCTCAAATTTAATCTTGTAAAGTAAAATACCTCTGCTAATTGTTCATTTTAAATGGAAATATAGAGAGAAATAAGAATGAAAATTCAAAATAACTTATCAATAAAAATTATCCAAGTACTGGACCAAAGGAAATATTCAACACATGTTTGCTTGCCGATAACATGTTATGTTAGTGTCGGTGTAATACGAGATAGAACCTCGTGATGAAATAACTTGGCATAATTAAAGATAACAATAAATTTATAATGATTAATTTATCAATTAACATTGTTTTGATGACTGATATTGTGATAATATTTTTCTCTATGCATATATTTAACAAAACTTATGCTGCCCAAATTATTTTATCAATTATAAAGGCCATGTATAACTCAGTTTTTACTAGGCAGCAATTTTTCTTTACACCGGTTGGGCTTTTTCAATATGCAATTTGTGTTAGATTTTCTGATTGGTGCACTATTACAACTTCTGTTCTTTTAACGAATGAAAAGACTTGAAACAAATATAGCATTACCAGTACGTTGACTGAACGTTTGTTTAGATTTCTGAATGAGAATTATGAAAACGAAAAATGAAACAGTAATGGGAGTTTGTTGACTGTAGCCTTGCTTGTTATCAGAAGCAAATGATAAATTGAATAAAATAACAAACACCGTAAGTAATTTATTTATTTTTTAATTACACATGACATTTCACTTAAAAATTACCGACCTAAATTTACCCGTACGCAATCTTGTCAACTTGTCAACAAATTGTCTGTCATGTCGACTGTTTCAACGACCTGCTAGAAGGGGGGTCGCCTTATTAATGAGATATATGATTTTGGCAGCAATTTGGGGGGCTGAGAAAGGGGGTCGCCCTATGTACGAGGTCGCCGTATACATTGTAATATACGGTACTAATTATTTCAAATTTGTGTAAGTATCGCAAAGAGGCTGGTTGTTTGTATTTTGATCTTTTAGCAAGGTGGTTCAAAAGTGTGATGAAAACGCAGCATGGAAACCTTCGTTTTCTACTTCTCCAGAATCATAGTGCCTAGAATGCTGAAACTTTGTGTACAGACTCCTTGACTAATAGGGATTATGATTCATAGCTTGGGTGGCCTTGTGCTCCCATTAAGGTCCACAGGGGCCATGCCCTTACAATCTATTTTCATCTATTCCAGAAGCAAAAGGCATAGAAAGCTGAAACTTTGCACACAGACTCCTTGACTAGTGAGGATTAAAAATTGTTTAAGAACCTTTGGATCCTATACCTGAATTTAGTGGCGGTCACATTCTGAAATGCTGAAACTACAAGGTGCTCTGTGGCGCTGTACACAAGAGAGTTCTTGAACAACATTGACAGCAGCCTACAGCAAAATTGAATATAAAGCCTGATGAGCTACAGAGTCAATGGCTCTATTTTTGAGTTCTTGAGTTGATCCTATGTTCTCCTTGTTCAGGTAGCTCTTAACTGAGACAATATTGAAATTACTTGTTTTTATTAATAATCCTTTATTTCAGGAGGCGGAACCAAAATCTGGGGATGAATCGGACTATTGCTTCAAGCCAAGGTGAATGAAAAATGCATTCTTTTCTTTTTTGCTAAGGTTGACTCAGTGATTTGTCTCCTTACACACATTGTAGTTAATGGACAGACCTCATGTGCTTTTTTGTTAAAATCATTCATAAACTCTCTATTGTTGTTACCAAATAAGAAATTAACTTCATTTCACAAAACAGAAACAATTTTCACTATCCCTTCATTGTCATGTATAAAATATTATCTGCATTGTTTCATGAAGATGACAATCTTATTCTCATTCTATGTTTTCCAGGAACAGAACTGTGACAAAGGGAGCCATAACTGCAGACAAGTTTATGGTAAAGTTCATTATTGACAATATATTAATGACAAATGCATTCACTTGGTGATGCACAAATTCATTCTAATCATTCCAACATTCAGCCCTGCCCCTAATGGCTGAAATATTGCACAAGCGGTGCTAAACAATAACTCATTCACTCACTTTCAGTATTATAATAAGAAAAAGAGGGGAAAAGTTCTTCAAAAATCATCTTACGTATAATTCCACTCTTCACTCCTCACTGTAAAAATCAGTGTAATAAAAGTATTTGATATGTTTGTCCTTTGTTGAATCCCTGACTTGGTTGCAGGATGTTTTATGGCCACAGCATGTTCCTATGAAGAGAACCCAGTTTCCTAAAACTATGTAAGTAGTCCTTATTGAAAATAGTTACAAGGAATAGCAAATGTTTTCTGAAAGGCAGTAATAAGTATTGACTTTTAAATTCTTATTGATTACGCAGTGTCATATATCCAAGGAAACTGCTACTCCGTTAAACGTTTAGAATGACATAATTTTCACAGTGGATTTATGTTTTAAAATGATATGATTATGATAAAATTTCATCGAAATATATTCATCAAAATACAAAATGATATCTTTGAGGAGTTAATTAGCTCATCAGGCCTTATAGGCTTGACTCAATTATTTATCTTTTTAGGCTGTTGATACGCCACTAAATTGATGAAAACATAGTAACTTTAAACGGCAAACTCATTTACTCATTTAAAGCTGTTTGTTTATTATTTTAAATCATTTGAAATCACTTGAAGGCTGAAATTTTCTGTGGACATATCATGGTCATGTAATTCAGGATAATGAGACAATATCAAGACAATATCTTTTATTTATAAGAAGACAATGTTGTCCTTAAGCCACAGGAATCTCAGAGTGAGACTGACAAAGTTGTGTTTTTCTGACATCTGAACAAATTCCGAGATAAAGCAAGGATCTCTGGGACGTCGGTGGAGAAATGGCCGACTTCTTCGTTCTCCCTCAAACATGGTTACTCACCAAGAATAACATTATTTTCATAAAGCAAGAAGGACCGCTTTTCCCTTTAATCTGAAATAGAAATCTGAAATTAAGTAGATATCATGCTAACTACTACTACTACTACCTACTTAAGATGCAAGAGTGTTGTACTCAAGAATCTATTTCATATTTGCATTCCCTCTTTATCAATTTTCTTTTTCAGTGCCATAAAGAAAACAAGGAAAAAGGTAAGTGGTAAAATTACATATTTCAAGATAAAAATCTGAGAGGTGAAATCCAATTATCATCCTACACAGGGTACGAACATTACGCTACCTCCACTAATCTGTACCTTGGGCCCAGAAGCTAGATTCACTCTTTTATTGGCTATATCCCAAGTCGGGCCGTGTGAGCGAATCTAGCTTCTGAGCCCAGGGTACAGATAAAGTGGAGTTGGTGTAACATTCGTACCCTGAGACAGGATGTCCAATTATTACAAAGATAAATCATGAAAAAGAAAGAAGTCCCTCATGGTCGCTGTTTATTAAGAATTTATCTATTAATTGAACGTAAGTGCCAGGGACACCCAGATTGACTTAGTAATTGAAATCATAACTTATTTTTTATGACCCTAGACTAGTATGTAAAGTAAAGTCATAACCAGAATATCCTGCATCATCAGGAAAAGTTGTGTCTATCTCTGCAAGAAATTCTCTTATTATCAGTCAGGTCTTAAGAACTTACTCCTAACCGAAGCTGTAATTCCCTGACAGAGCTTTCAACATCTCCATGCCGTTGTTTCAGGACCAAGTTCACACATTCTACACCCCTCCAGGCAAGGATCCCATCTCGTACTCCAAGGTGATTCTCCAGCTCTTCAACATCTACTTCAAGAAGCTGAGCAGGGAGCAGAGCAAGATGCCCTCGCTCAAGTGGAACGATCCCGTCAAGGCTGGCAGGCACATGTCACGAACCATCGATGTGAAAGGAAGAGGGCAGGACTCATATCCATGGAGCTCTGACAATGAGGCTCATTCCGAGAAGTCTTCAGATGATGAAAAAGGTGCAAGTTTGAAAGTCAACAGTAGACGTCAAACGCTGACTAAGACAGGGAGATTTCTTCGAAATAATTCCAATGATAGCAATAGGGACTCTGAGAATGACTTCATACCTGAACCAACTCGCATTCAGCCAAGGCGGGCTGTTGTGACTCCGAGGAAGGCTTTGAGAGAGGTGGTGGATGATGAAGATCTGCCAGACTTTGGAATCAGCTCGAGTGATAACCCACCAGAAGCCGGGCAGACATACTACGAGGGAGAAACACAACCCATGTCTCCTGTCTTTCAGTCTGCGATTCCACAAACCCTCGGAATGGACGAGGATATATACATGGCTGACACAGAAAATGTCTGTCCCGTTGGTATGGAAGTTCAGAGTGATGAATCAAGTAATCCTAAAGAGATTCAGCCTCGAAAGGTTATTCATAAGAATCCTGTTGTTGAAGATGATCCCATAGATGGTGATGAGGTCAGGTCTAAGGGTAGAAGCCCCAAAGTTAGAAGTTCTCGTAAGGTTAGAAATGGCAGCGCAAGTCCACGTCCTAGTCAAGGCAGTTCAGGGTCAATTCTCAACTCTCAAGGAGAGCTAAATTCTTTCCAAAAGGTCAAACCGGCTTCTTTTAACTTGGACCTTGATGATGATGAAGACTCCAAAGATTTGGATATCCAGAACCTTCTGAAGAAAGATGTTCCTGTTTCCAAAAACAATCCAGTGGAGCTGTCAAGTTCTGATGATGAAACTAGTGCTGTCGACTCAGTTCATGAAAGTCCAGTCCTGAGCACCCGGAAGTCCAGAAGTACATTTACTAAAGGCAAAGCTAAAAACATCGCTCAAGACATTTCTGGAGATGACATCTTTGAAGGCACAAAGAAAAAGAAAGCTTTTACTATATTCAACTCAGTCCCCGATTCTGATGAAGATCAAAAACCGTCCACTTCCAAGAACAGAGTCATTCCCATCATACTAGTTGATACTTATGAGAAGAGACCAAGAGCTACAGCATCTGTGAAACCTATCCCGAAGAACAAACCAAAGCCTATTGATGATTCCGAAGAAATTCCTCAATCAAAAGTACAGAAGAAACAAGAAAAGGTGTGTAATATGATTAATTGTCTGGAATCTCAAGCACATTCTTGGTTTTGACTGGTTTAAAGTAATATATAATATGTGTTGAATACTGCCAAAGGTTAAAGTCAAATCACTGTACTAAATGTTCACCAAGTTTATGCCTAAAATTTTGCCAAAGTGACATTAAAAAACTCTTTTGCCCATCAAGATCAACCATATTAAGATTGAATTAACAGTATCTTTATCATTGATGACAAAGAAACGTACTATTTTCTCTTCAAGATCATAATGGAGTGTCAGCTTTTGGTTACAATGCTGTCAAATCTGCGCAAAACAGTAACTCACTCACTCACTCATTCTTTGCTTCAAAAGACAACCTGTTTCTTTCTGTACCTCTATCAATGTTCTGCAGACATACCAGGACTGTATAACTATTGCTGTTGTTAGTAAGACGGGATTGGCCTTACTGTGGCAAAGGGGCAAGTGGTTATTGCTCAGACTAAGCAATAACCACTTGCCCCTTTGTTGTAGTAAGGCCAATCCTGTCTTACTAATATTATATTCCCCTGCCTTCTATGCTCAAGATGTCTACCAGAAATATGCTGGCTCCTTCCTGACCTAGTTTCACTAGCCATTGAGGTAAAAACTCACCTTGAGCAGCCAAATTCATACACTTTGGTACCTCCACTGCCGTCGCCCATGAGACCAAAGCGGTCCAACTTCTGGCCAACATTATGTGGCCGTAAAGATTGTGGGCTAAAACTTCCAACCACATTTATATTTTTATTGCTGTTTTTGCAGGTTGAATGTCCGATGTGCAGCAAGATGTTTGATGCAGACAAGATCTTAATCCATGCCTCTGACTGTCTGGGCCAACATGAGGTGACTTCTACAACAGGAGACGATGAAGTTCCGGGTAGGTCAACACTTGATAGATTTAACTGATAGCGAGTCTCCCTCATACCTTCCTGACTCTCTGATCTGATAGAAGTCGCTTCTGTGACCTTGTACCTACTAGATATGTTTACTGAAATTGGATAGGTTATATCCTGCATACCATATGGCGCCGACAGCTTGAATACTGCCCGAGTGTTGTTATACTCATTCTGTCACTCTCATACCTTCCTGAATTTCTGATTTGAGTACTTCCATAGAAGTCAATTCTGTGACCTTGTGCCTACTTGACATTTTTACTGAAATCGGATGAATTATATCCTACATACCATATGCCGCTGACAGCTTGAATACTGCCCAAGTGGTGTCATACTTGTTCTGTCACTCTCATACCTTGCTGTCTCTCTGACCTGAAGTACCGTTAAATGGAGGTCGGTGACCTTGCTCCTACTTGATATTTTTTTCTGATGGGATGCTTTTCCGTTAAATATTGCCAAAACTTCAAGTCACTCTCTGTCTCCCTCATACATCACAGAGTTTCAGATATGAGTACCGCTTCATAGGGTTCGTGTCTGGTGACACTGTAATTTCCAAAATTTCAAACAATCAGACACCTTCTAAATGTTGTGCTGATGTCTTGATAGCCACCATGCTGATTGGCTACATTTGTAAAGGTCACCTCCATAGAGCTATACTCAGATCAGTAGAGCAGGGAAATGTAAGAAATAGCTTCAATCAGATTTGAACACGATTGACGCTTAACTTTCTGAATTAAATAGATTATTAAGATACATTATTTTCCAGCAATCCGAAATGTCGAGAACGGGTCATGTGATAGTCGACCGGAAGTGATATTGACTTGACCCCCCCTTGACCCCAAAGTCTGACCAAAAGTTCTATTGACTTGATAAATAGAGCTGATGACGTCAAACCGTTATTTCATGACGTCATGCTACTGTTATCATGACATCATTGACCCTTCCTTGCCAACAATCGAGCCGAAATGCCGCTCATAGCTGTAGTTAGCAGCCCCGTCCTTAGTTTTTGTGAAGTTTCCATCGCCGCCGCCGCCGCACTCGTACTACT
Source organism: Steromphala cineraria (assembly GCA_916613615.1). Classification (NCBI taxonomy): domain Eukaryota; kingdom Metazoa; phylum Mollusca; class Gastropoda; order Trochida; family Trochidae; genus Steromphala; species Steromphala cineraria. The sequence goes on along the minus strand of OU744731.1, from coordinate 38,621,896 downwards.
AGCTATAACTTTTTTCCCCCGAGCTTTCCAGAACTCTTATTCATACCTTACTACTCATACCTCGGGGGAACGATTTTGACACGTTCACTTTCAAGGTCAAAGGTCAAGGTCACGAGCTATGTATTCACTCTAAGAATTCCTTGTAAACGCGATAACTTGAAAAGTTTTTGTGCTATGAAACTCTAACTTGGTATATATCATCCTTGGAAAAGTAAAAAATTTTGAAAAGGTTTTGGCTACAATCCGTCAAAGGTCAAGGTCACAGCAAGGTCATGACGTAAGCATGTTTTAGCGAAAATGCTTTATTTTAACTATGAACACTTTTAATCAATACATGATTGTTATACTCAATAAAAAGTGTTCAATGATTGTGTGACCTTGAAGGTCAAAGGTCAAGGTCATGAGATATGAGTTATTACAAAATGCACAAAATTGGGGTATAACTTTATCCCATTTAGCTTTTCAGAACTCATGAACATGTCTAAATGTTAATACTTCCAGGGAATCATTATGACATGTTCACTTTCAAGTTCAAAGGTCAAGGTCACGAGTTATAAAATCACCACAAAATTCTTTGTAAACACGGTAACTTGAAAAGTTTTTGTGCTATGAAGCTCTAACTTGGTATATATCATCCTTGGAAAAGTAAAAAAAATTGAAAAGGTTTCGGCTACAATCTGTCAAAGGTCAAGGTCACAGCAAGGTCATGACTTAAGCATGGTTTAGCGAAAATGCTTAATTTTAACTATGATCACTTTTAATCAATACATGATTGTTATACTCAATAAAAAGTGTTCAATTATTGTGTGACCTTGAAGGTCAAAGGTCAAGGTCATGAGATATGAGTTATTGCAATTCCTTGTAAACACAATAACTTGAAAAGTTTTTGTGCTATGAAGTTTTGTATGATTTTGTATATATTATCTCTTGAGAAGTACAACATTTTCAAAAAGTTTTGGGTACTAAGTTAGTCTAACTGTCGAAGGTCAAGGTTACAGCAAGGTCAACATATATGGAGAAAATGGATTAATTTAATTTTTAACACTTTATTTCATTACAATAATGTTATACTCAATGAAATGTGTTCATTGATTGTGTGACCTTGAGTGTCAAAGGTCAAGGTCACGAGAAAATTCCCAATTTGGTGAGGCCTGTAAAAGGCGGAACAGGGTAAGGCGAAACCCAAAGTTCCGGGGCTGCTCTGCTTTTGCGGTATCCCGCAAACGCTAATCTAGTTTTCTATTCCCTTTTCGTTTTTTGATTGAGACATAATAAACAATTATGGACTGGTGAATTCGGTCAATACATGTTTTCAAACTTCGTCCTCAGTCAATATTGTTTTCCTCTGGTCTATAAAAACAGGTATTGACCGAATTCACCAGTCTATAATTGAATATTATCCAATGAATTACAAAACTTTCAGGAGTCTCCATCAATGGCTAATTAAGGTTTTGCTGCAAGTCACCAAAATTCATAATTTTGAATTTTCATATATTTCTTACTTGGAAATGTACTTGTATCTACGAGGCTCTCTACATCCCCTGATCCACTTCTCAGGTCTTTCCACATGTATCCTATAAAAAGCCAGCCAATGAAATGTCACAAAATCAAGCATGTCAAGTATATTCAAATTTCCTGTATTAAATATGTAATGATTTGTTTCAGGTGTACCAGACAGGCTCAGACCAGGGTGAGTTTTATTGCTATTTGCTTGAGTTGGTTATATCACAATCGTCAGAATGCAGGTGATTTGTTTTACCTTCTCCAGAAGTAACATCCTGATATTCTTATTAGGGGAAGCAACGAGAGGTGCTAGGCTACTTAGAAACATACGAAAATCCGACTTCTAATTTGGAATTACCATTTTTAGCTCATCTGGCCTGTAAGGCCCGATGGGCTTATGGCATGGCATGGTGGCCGGCGTCCGTCAATCCGTCCGTCCATCCGTCTGTCCGTAAACTTTGTGGAATTTCGACTTCTTCTCCAGAACCATAAGGCCTAGAAAGCTGAAACTTTGTATACAGACTCCTTGGCTAGTGAGGATTATAAATTGTAGCTTTGGTGGTCCTGTGACCCCTAATAAGGGCCACAGGGGCCACGCCCTAAAAACCTATTTTCATCTTCTTCTCCAGAACCATAAGGCCTAGAAAGCTGAAACTTTGTGTACAGACTCCTTGGCTAGTGAGGATTATAAATTGTAGCGTTGGTGGCCCTGGGACCCCTAATAAGGGCCACAGGGGCCACGCCCTATAATGCTTTTTTCATCTTCTCCAGAACCATAAGGCCTAGAAAGCTGAAACTTTGTGTACAGACTCCTTGGCTAGTGAGGATTATAAATTGTAGCTTTGGTGGTCCTGTGACCCCTAATAAGGGCCACAGGGGCCACGCCCTAAAAACCTATTTTCATCTTCTTCTCCAGAACCATAAGGCCTAGAAAGCTGAAACTTTGTGTACAGACTCCTTGACTAGTGAGTATTATAAATTGTAGCTTTGGTGGCCCTGTGACCCCTAATAAGGGCCACAGGGGCCACGCCCTATAAACCTATTTTCATCTTCTTCTCCAGAACCATAAGGCCTAGAAAGATGAAACTTTGTGTACAGACTCCTTGGCTAGTGAGGATTATAAATTGTAGCTTTGGTGGTCCTGTGACCCCTAATAAGGGCCACAGGGGCCACGCCCTAAAAACCTATTTTCATCTTCTTCTCCAGAACCATGAGGTCTAGAAAGCTGAAACTTTGTGTACAGACTCCTTGACTAGTGAGTATTATAAATTGTAGCTTTGGTGGCCCTGTGACCCCTAATAAGGGCCACAGGGGCCACGTCCTAAAAACCTATCTTCATCTTCTTCTCCAGAACCATAAGGCCTAGAAAGCTGAAACTTTGTGTACAGACTCATTGGCTAGTGAGGATTATAAATTGTAGCTTTGGTGGCCCTGTGACCCCTTATAAGGGCCACAGGGGCCACGGCCTATAAACCTATTTTCATCTTCTTCTCCAGAACCATGAGGTCTAGAAAGCTGAAACTTTGTGTACAGACTCCTTGACTAGTGAGTATTATAAATTGTAGCTTTGGTGGCCCTGTGACCCCTAATAAGGGCCACAGGGGCCACGTCCTAAAAACCTATCTTCATCTTCTTCTCCAGAACCATAAGGCCTAGAAAGCTGAAACTTTGTGTACAGACTCCTTGGCTAGTGAGGATTATAAATTGTAGCTTTGGTGGCCCTGTGACCCCTAATAAGGGCCACAGGGGCCACGGCCTATAAACCTATTTTCATCTTCTTCTCCAGAACCATGAGGTCTAGAAAGCTGAAACTTTGTGTACAGACTCCTTGACTAGTGAGTATTATAAATTGTAGCTTTGGTGGCCCTGTGACCCCTAATAAGGGCCACAGGGGCCACGGCCTATAAACCTATTTTCATCTTCTTCTCCAGAACCATAAGGCCTAGAAAGCTGAAACTTTGTGTACAGACTCCTTGATTAGGATTATGAATTGTAGGTTTGGTGACCCTGTTGCTCCAATGAAGTATTATGTATAAGGCCAACCTTGAAAACTGAAACTTGTCGCCTATTATACTTAATTTTATGATTGGTGACCCTTTGGCCTCTACAAAGGGGGAATCACATTTGCCACACTCAACAGCATATATTGTAATTGACGATGAAGCCTGATGAGCTACAGAGCCAATGGCTCTATTTTTTTAGGGCTTGATCTTAATATATTTATATTTACTATATTTAGCTCATCAGGACTGAAAGTCCAGATGGGCTTATGGCATGGCCAGCGTCCGGCGTCCGTCCGTCCGTAAACTTTTGACACTTTCGACTTCTCCTCATGAACCATACACATTAGAGAGCTGAAATTTTGTGTACAAGTACCTTAGCATATAGAGATTCTAATTTGTAACTTTGGTGACCCTGTGACCCCAAATAGGGTCACAGGGGTCACAACTTTAAAAACCTATTTTCATCTTCTTCTCCAGTTCCAGAAGGACTAGAGAGTTAAAAATGATATGTGCAGACTCCTTGGACAATGGGGATTCTAATTTGTAACTTTGGTGAACCTGTGACCCCAAATAGGGTCACAGGGGTCACAACCTTAAAAACCTATTTTCATCTTCTTCTCCAGTACTAAAAGGACTATAGAGTTGGAAATGATATGTGCAGACTCCTTGGCCAATCGGGATTCTTAATTGTAGATTTCGTGACCACATGACCCCAAATAGGGTCACAGGGGTCACAACCTTAAAAACCAATTCTCATCTTCTTCTCCAGTTCCAGAAGGACTAGAGAGTTAAAAATGATATGTGCAGACTCCTTGGACAATGGGGATTCTAATTTGTAACTTTGGTGACCCTGTGACCCCAAATAGGGTCACAGGGGTCACAACCTTAAAAACCTATTTTCATCTTCTTCTCCAGTTCTAAAAGGACTAGAGAGTTGAAAGTGATATGTGCAGACTCTTTGGCCAATGGGGATTCTAAATTGTAGATTTCGTGACCCCATGACCCCAAATAGGGTCACAGGGGTCACAACCTTAAAAACTTATTTTCATCATCATCTTTAGCTCCTAAAGGTCTATTGAGCTGAAAGACTGCATGTAGACTCCTTGGCCAATTGGGATTCTAAACTGTAGGTTTTGTGACCCCATGACCCCAAATAGGGTCACAGGGGTCACAGGGGCACAATCTTAAAAACCTATTTTTCTCCATTAGATGACAGTCTTTGACAAATTTATTTCTCCTTGGACATTTTAGTGTAGACTTCTTTCACTGTCTGATATTGGCGATCTAGAAATTGTTGAATAATAATACATTTGTTTTGTAATTTGTTTATAGGTTTTCTTGCAATAGGTAACATCAGTTTAATTTTTAGCTCATCTTGCCTGTATAAAGCAAACTTGATATGATGCCTGATGAGCTACAGAGCCAATGGCTCTATTTTTATTTTTATGGTCACCAAGCCTGCTAGAAAATGAAGTCATGCTTCAAATAAAGATGAACTGTTGATGTTTCTCCAGTCTAAGTAAACCTAGCCTCAATATTATCCGTTTCAATCCTATACTGAGTCTAGAAAGGTCTAGTAGAGGGTCGCGTCAGCTGACCTTTCTGTGACCTATGTCCTTCAAACGTTACACGTGTGAAGGCAGACTATTGTGGCTTGGAAAGCTGAATTCTGATTGGTCAATTCGATACGTGGGCTGACGCGACCCTCTACTAGACCTTGTTTCTTGGTCAGTACATATTTGAAGGAGCAATTCTGTATGCTTAATCATGTTTGGATAATCCAAGAAGACAATGTAATTCCTTCTTTTTCTATTTACTTAAGTAAATCTTCTTGGCATGTTTTCTGAATAACCAATTTATTTATCCAGGCCAAGTGGTGAGAATGTGAATCAACGAAGGGGAGGCAACTCTGTGCAGACCAAACTCATACCAGTTGACACATTAATCGGTTTGTGTTGTATTATTGTCAAATAACTGAGATTTATTGTAAACATGGTTTTAAATCATTTATCATTATCAGGGTTGCATCAAGCGTGCAGGAATTGCTCAAATATTAATTGGCAACTTTTAAAAATCAGGGATTGGGGAAGACATCTTAGTCAATGGGCCCTTTTCATGTTTTGTAGAAATTTTCTGGTTTTCAAATGGGCCATTGCCCATTATATCATTAGTAAACTTCAATATTTTAATGGGCCATTTGTTCATCCAACTGAAAACTTACCGTGGTAGTAAATAAAAAGAAACAAACTCTGTCAAGATGTCATCAAAAACAAACACATGAACTGAGTTTGTTTCTATAACTACCATCATGACTGTGTAGTGACAAGTTAAACTATTATTGATATCCATTCAATGCAATTCACGAGAGAACAGATAAAGGGGAATATTTTTTAAGTCAATAAAATACATGGCATGTTCTGTGAAAATATGGCTGGTTCCTTATTTGAATGTGACTGAGCCAATTTGCTCCTTTGTTAAGTTTACTAAATGCAACCCTGAATATGATAGCTCTTCTAGCTTTCAAGGCCAGATGGCTATGTGGCTTTAAATGAACTCCAGGAGAACTGACAAAACCTAAAGATCATCTACATCAAGATAATAAGACAAATTTGTCTTAAAGCTACAGGAATCTCAGAGTGAGACTGACAAAGTTGTGTTTTTCTGACATCTGAACAAATTCCGAGATAAAGTGAGGAACTCTGGGACCTCGGTGGAGAAATAGCCGACTTCTTCGTTCTCCCTCAAACATGGTTACTCACCAAGAATAACATTATTTACTGTAATAATCCCTTTTTGTTGGTCAATGTATTCATTATCAAATGTAGAGTCTGTTTGAGACAAAATCTACCTGATTAATTATCGTCTTACTTAAAGGGGCAGTAGCACGTTTTTAGGGGGAATAAAAGGTGATGTCAGGAAAATGAAAATGAATGGTTCCAATTGAAAGACCATGTATTTAAACTAAATGGAGCAGTAATAATTCAAAAAAATAACGTAAAGTTTAGACATGCGATTTCTTTTTCTTACACAAAATGAATTAAAGGTCTTCACACAAAATGGCCGCCAATGGATTTTATGTGAATCTTCATACTTTGTCATCTGTCTATGGATGATTGGCTTGTGTTATGAGATTTTTGACAATGTCAAAATAATACAATTAGTATCAACTTACAATTATCAGTGAAAATTTTAAAATATAAAATTATCAAAAAACGTGCTACTGCCCCTTTAAACAACAAATGATTAAAAACAACACCAAAGCTACACCAAACATTCAATAGATGTCAATAAGACTATTTTTTTTCCCCAGGAGATCCTAGAAGGGAAGTACAGAAACAGCCTGTAAAACAAGATGAAACGTGAGTACAAAATTTTGATTTAAAGTGCGTGAAGATGTAGAATAGTTCATATAGTCAGTTCATTATGTCTCATTTTAGAATTAAAACCAAAAACATTTCATTGACTGTAAAAGGTGAAAATTGCAGTCTCTACACTGATTATAAAATTCTGAGGTTTTGCCTGACATCTCTTCTGTATGTCAATAGACTATGATGCTGTTGACAAACCGTCAAAACTGTAGTTAGGCACCTGAAAATCCTAAATATGAGTCATATGTTGTTGTTTTTTTCAAAAATGGAAATCTGAGGTTACTGATGACTGACCCAAATAAGTCTGTTTCCGTTCCAATAAAAGGCAAAAAGATTTCTCAGAATCTTTTCAAGATAGGATTACCAAGTTTGGCATGTATTTTCAAGATATCAATACCTTGATTGAGTTTGAAAATCAAAAGCGCAAAGTCTTGGCCTTTGTTCAATTTTTTTTTTACCTAAGGTGGTTGCAATGGAAACAACATTTCTTAAAACATTTTATGGACAGGGTAACCAAATTTGATGAGTGCTGTCAGGGTATCAATAGCTTGTTTTAATCATAACAGTCAAAAGTGCAAAATTATTTGTTCCAAAGTTATGACCCTTGTTTTACAAATCTGGTGGGAACTATATTTCATTGTCTAACCCTGCAGAGAGCTGGAGCAGTGCTGTGTGTGCGGGGAGCTTGTACCAGGGTCGGAGATCGAGACCCACACCGACCGTTGCATCTCGGCCAGGATGGAGGCGAGCAGACATGAAACCTTGACAGAGCCTGAGCGCCCGGAACCGAGGGCTACGCGGGCAGCCAGGCGAGGTACGGACTCGTCTTTTTATAACTGACGATCCACGCCTTGTTGATGACTTATCTTATTCAGTTTGGTAAATAGCGTATCTGGTTTTCATGCATTGTAAGGGTGTAAATAGTTATTTCTTGGTTGTCACTTTCTTTTATCATAATGCATGCTTCTTGAAGAAGTAAAAAAAATTGTAGTCATTGGTGTGTAATAGTTATGTCTTTTGATGTTTCTTATTTGTCGTCATTGATTCATATTGTGATTTAGTTTGGATGCATTTGAAGGTGTGTATAGTTAATACTTGGTTGGTATCTTGTTTTAGTTTAATGACTTCACTTGTTGAGACTTCTGTAATTATTGGTCTGTGTGGATCTATTTTGCCTGCAATTTGATAATGTGGAGAGTAGTCATTTGTTTGTATTTGTTTCATTGCATTTTGAACAAGTTGTTGGGTAATTCTTTGCAGTCGCTAGCTGATAAATTGTCTTGCCGAATATGTGTCTTTTAATGATCTATATGGTCAATTCTCTAGCCATTGCCAGTCATTGGTGATTAAGTTGATATAGCTTGATGTATTTTAAGTTGATAAAAAGCCTTCTATATATTGCAGTAACATTGCAGTTCATAATATTTATGCAAAATCCAGTAAGCTTCATGTAACTTGATTTACCTGTTATAAAAGGATATCCAGGTGTTCCTCTTGTTGAGACAGAATTGTGTTCTAAGGGTTTAAATGATTCCAATGAGGTTGTCCGAAGTGTATTTCCTCAAATATGAATCGGAGCTTCAAGAAATTTCATGACTCTTATGTGTATTTTTTATGGTAAGACACCTATATATGACTTGACTTTCAAACTGTTGTATCTGTTGCAGAGTATCAAGCTGTTTTCTATGATCAACAACCAAGGTAGGTACACAATTAGCCTCATGCAGGTTTAACATATACGCTGACTAAGGGTGAAACAGTTCACTACAGTAGTAGGGGTGAAACGGTACGCTTGAGGATCGGTTTGTTACGTATTGTGGTACAGAACCCTCGGTTCGGTACATTTTCAGTTCGGCACAAAACCAAGAATGTCCGTCGCCATTTTGATTACCTTTGAACGAGATCTCACGATATCAAGTCATTCAAACACTTTCGTTTATATTAGGCAATCACGAAGTCATTCACACACTATCGTTTGTAGAGAGTAAAGGGTCCTATTTGATTGTTTGAATGAAGTATGCATTCCGTATATATACCGAAAATTCAAGTTAATGTACAGTGTGCCGAACCGAAAGCAAAATACCGCGGTTCAACTACAGTAGTTGTGAACCGTTTCACCCTTATACAGTAGTTGAACCGCGATATTGTAGGTTCGGTTCGGTGCACTGTACATTAACATGAATTTTTGGTTCGTACTGCATATGTAATTTGTGTCCAAAATATAATTTTAATAACTTAAAAAATAAACATAAATGTATTCAAAAAGTCAATGATTAAAAAAAAATGTATTTATTATCATTAAACGTCTTCCAGTTTCGAAGTGGGATACCTGCCATTTTCCCATGAGTTAACGTTCGGAACAATATAGTTTGATCTTTTAACTCTCAACAATAGTGTTTGAATGATGTTCATACCAAACCGAGGGTCGTTTACCGCAATATGCACCGAACCGAAGCTCAAGCGTACATTTTCACCCCTAATGTAGAACACCACATGAACTTAAAAAGCGTGGCAGCAATATCAATTCACTGCCCAGTTTGCAGGTGTCCGCCTGTATTCTTTGCACTGAAACATTGCGTTACTAGTGTATCAATCATTTACCCCACCTTCTCGGTATATATTATATGATTGCTCTTGCTAGTCTAAGGACATGGCCATGTGGTGGAAGGGGAGATTACTTTATTTCTAATGGCTACGCTAAAAAATAGAGCCATTGGCTCTGTAGCTCATCAGGCTGTATATTTGATTTTGCTTTAGGGTGTGGCCAATTTGTTTCCCCCCTTAGTAGGATCTACAGGGTCACAAAATCTACAATTATTAATCTTCACTAGTCAAGGAGTCTGTACACTATGTTTAAGCTTTCTAGGCCTTATTGTTCTGGAGAAGAAGATGAACATAGGTTTTTAGGGCGTGGCCCCTGTGGCCCTTATTAGGGGTCACAGGGCCACCAAAGGTACAATTTATAATCCTCACTCTAGAGTCAAGGAGTCTGTACACTAAGTTTAAGGTTTCTAGGCCTAATGCTTCTAGAGAAGAAGATGAAAATAGGTTTTAAGGGCGTGGCCCCTGTGGCCCTTATTAGGGGTCACAGGGCCACCAAAGCTACAATTTATAATCCTCACTAGTCAAGGAGCAAGTTTCAGCTTTCTAGGCCTTATTGTTCTGGAGAAGAAGATGAAAAAAGCTTTTTAGGGCGTGGCCCCTGTGGCCCTTATTAGGGGCCACAGGGCCACCAAAGCTACAATTTATAATCCTCACTAGTCAAGGAGTCTGTACACCAAGTTTAAGCTTTCTAGGCCTTATGGTTCTGGAGAAGAAGATGAAAATAGGTTTTAAGGGCTTGGCCCCTGTGGCCCTTATTAGGGGTCACAGGGCCACCGAAGCTACAATTTCTAATCCTCACTAGTCAAGGAGTCTGTACACAAAGTTTCAGCTTTCTAGGCCTTATTGTTCTGGAGAAGAAGATGAAAATATGTTTTTAGGGCGTGGCCCCTGTGGCCCTTATTAGGGGCCACAGGGTCACCAAAGCTACAATTTTTAATCCTCACTAGTCAAGGAGTCTGTACACCAAGTTTAAGTTTTCTAGGCCTTATGGTTCTGGAGAAGAAATCGAAATTCCACAAAGTTTACGGACGGACGGATGGACGGACGGATGGACGGACGGACGCCGGACACCATGCCATGCCATAAGCCCATCGGGCCTTACAGGCCAGATGAGCTAAAAATTAACGCAACGTTAGCATAGATGTTTTACCTTTAGACAGGATGATTCTCATTTTGTAATTATTGATATTCATCATCGAGTTTGCTGCTTAATTTATCTTATTCTAATGTGACATGTCTGTCAATGAAAGCCTACAGTATTACCTCAATGATATCACTTAAAAAGAACTAAGCAGATTTACAATAAAATGTACATTATCTGCATCTGCTACTGCACCAGTATTTTCTATATCACTGGCTATCCAATGTTGCAGAGATGTTGAGAAACTGGAGATCGAGTCCATCTCGAGTGACGACTCTGTCAAGGACCCGGAGTGGAATGGAGAAGAAGAAGCCTCCTCTGCAAATGATCCGGAGTCGCCTCTGAAATTCAAGAAGATCTCCCAGCTGGCCACGTCTGATCTTGACTTTCAGAACCAGTTCAAATCCAAGGGGACAAAGACTTACACCAGAACAGCCAAAAGGGGAGCTAACTCCAGAGGGAGGGGCAAAAAGGGAATTTAGGCAATGTATTTCAGTTAATTCTGATCAAGATTTATGGGGGATGGCTTCATCTCAAAATCCTTTGTTACCAGGGATGATTTTCCCCTTGGACCATTGGGAAACCTTTACTAAATAACAGTATTTCAGTACTAATTTTCCTGATGAAATGTCCAGAGTTTATGTGGTGTAGAGTATCAGAACATTCTGCCCTTGAAAACCGAGGATGATAATGTAAAATGTAGTGTTATGTCTCATGGGGTGAACGCTCCCCAAACGAACTCTCTGATCAAGTTTCTGGCCACTTTATGTATTGAGCTAAATTTCTAGAGTTCATAAATGCATGTTGAAATTTCTGTCTCATGAGATGTGTCCTCCTCAAACTCTTCAGGCAAGTTTAAATTTTTGTATGCCTTTTTTTTCATTTTTGCTAAATTTGCTGTATTTTGCTAAAATTTCTGAGATTTATGATTTGGCTGTCAAGATACATGTAACCTAATTAGGCGAAAGAGGTGTCAGAGAAAAGATAACTTAATGCCTATTGTACCATAATTATATACCGTATGATTAAGATGTCAAGTAGTTATCACAGGAAAGTTACAAATATGGAGCAGGACCTAGGCACTCTTGATCGAGTTTGCAACTCAACTTATTTCTTTCACTAATAATTACTTCAAAAACTGCAGTTTGAATAATCTCAGTTAGACTTATTCCACCAGTTCAAACAAAATGTTGCATTAAAAGCAATAACAGACAAATGGGATTAAATTTCCTTGTAGACAAACAGCCTAATTTAGAATACTCAATTAGACAAGCTTTTCACATGCCAATAGTCATGGTCATTTATCTCTTTTGAATCTATTATTCCTTTCATCTCCAAGAAACAAGTACAAAATATGTTTTTATGCCCCTGAATCGGAGATTCCGGCCGGGGTATATTGTTTTTCACCTGTCCGTCCGTCTGTCCACAAAAACTTTAACCTTGGTCATAACTTTTGATTGGTCAGAGCTAGGTCTTTGATACTTGACATATGGATCCCTTGTGATGAGACCTTTCAGATGACACCATGACATTTGACCTTGTGACCTTGACCTTGACACAGCGAGCAGGATGCATCCGGGGGCATTCGTGTTTCACAAACACATCTTGTTGAGTCAGATTTTTGGCTTGTAGGGTTAAACAGGGTTTATGGTAAAATACTCGAGTTTTGAGTCAAATTAATTGCTTGTGTGGGTGAAAGGGTTAATGATAAAATACATATAATTTGCCATCTCAAGTATTCATGTTCATAAAGCAATCTTTTATCAGCATTGCCATGTTTTGCCATGTACATATTGTATTGTTAATGACATAAATCACATATCTTTGTTGCGTAAAGTTAATGGGCTTTCATAAAGATGAAACTGTTCTTTCATGATGATTTGTTAATGATATATAAGAACTTTATGAATAAAGCAATTCACAATATTGTTTTTGTGTTCCTTTTGAAACAGAAAATACCAAACATTGGAATGGGGACATTATGTTCAGAGGCGTCTGGATTCTTATTAAAGCAGTATCTCATGAACAATTGCCTTTAAAAATGAAAAACAAATAGAAAAAGGATGTTTAAGGGAATAGAAGCCAAGGATTGTATTTGAAAAAAAATCTGTATTAATTTTCAAAATGATCAATATCATATCTTGAGCTCAATGTTCTTTGTTACATTAAAGGGGCAGTAGCATGTTTTTTGAAAACTAAATATTTTCAATTTTACATTAATTGTACGTTGATGCTAAATGTATTATTTTGATAGTGTCCGACACAAACCAATCGTCAATAGTCAAAGAACAAAGTCTTTTGTCGGCCATTTTTGTGTGAACATCTTTATTTTGTTGTAAGAAAAAGGAATAGCATGGCTGAACTTTACATTATGTGTTTTATGTATATTACTGTTTACTTTTAGATTAGAACCATTTTTATCCCACCGGTATGTAATACCGTGGGATATAGTCATCACCCTGTCCGTCCGTCCGTCCGTAATCATTTCGTTTCTGGAGCAGAACACAAAAAACGGTCCACATATCTTTCTGAAACTTTACATGTGTATTGCCCACCTACTGAAGTGGTGCCTTTTGATATTTTCACATTTCTGAAAATTTTATTTTTTATTATTTCCATGGAAACGGCCCCTATTTGGACTCTGTTCATGAAAGGTTTCGTTTCCGGAGCAGAACTCAAAAACCGGTCCACATATCTTTCTTAAACTTTACATGTGTATTGCCCACCTACTGAAGTGGTGCCTTTTGATATTTTCACATTTCTGAAAATTTTATTTTTTATTATTTCCATGGAAATGGCTCTTATTTGGACTGTTCATGAAAGGTTTCGTTTCCGGAGCAGAACTCCAAAACCGGTCCACATATCTTTCTGAAACTTTACATGTGTATTGCCCACCTACTGAAGTAGTATCTTTTGATATTTTCACATTTCTGAAAATTTTATTTTTTATTATTTCCATAGAAACGTGTCAAAGGTTTACATCTTACGATCATGTGGAACCGGTGGGATATGTCATCTTCTGATGACTCTTGTTTCCATTTTCCTGACAACTTGTATTTCCCAAAAACTTGCTACCGGCCCTTTAACATCTGTCTAGTGACTTCTATCTCCCAAACTTAGTGTCACTGTACTATAAAAAAGGTTCTGATACAATAAAGAGTAAATAATTTTATTCATTGAATTCAAAACAGAAATTTTCAAATCTCATCAAAACTACAATAGAATAAATAGTATTTTCTAGATTTTGTGGAAAAGAAAAATTGCACCTTCATAGCAATAAAAAAAGTTGCTCTCTGGAAAGTTAAAAATCTAACATTTAACTTTCTTAATGACCTAACATTGCACCATGTCCTCTCAGATAACAATATTTCTGTTAGTATTGTAGCAATTTTTTCTGCTTCAGAGATTCAAGAAGTTGATAGTGCCATCCATTACGTTGCTTGTTCCAAAGGATGCCATTTGCTTTCAACACCTTGCAAAACTACATTTTTACTTTGTGACACACAGCACTAATAATACACTACACATTGCTCAAGTGTCGTAAAACTCCAAATCGCTCATTAATATGATGAGGTTTTTTCATTTCTTTTATTCGTATTCATACAAGGTTTAAGTTACTCCCTAAATCTGAGCTAAAAGTGATTTATCAAACATTGAAAGACAGTCGGGTCACAATATCAAAACTGAAAAATAGAGCCATTGGCTCTGTAGCTCATCAGGCATCATATCAAGTTTGCTTTATACAGGCCAGATGAGCTAAAAATGAAACTGATGTTTCCTATTGCAAGAAAACAAATGTATTATTATTCAACACTTTCTAGATCGCCAATATCAGACAGTGAAAGAAGTCCACACTAAAATATCCAAGGAGAAATAAATTTGCCATAGACTGTCATCTAATGGAGAAAAATAGGTTTTTAAGATTGTGACCCCTGTGACCCTATTTGGGGTCATGGGGTCACAAAACCTACAGTTTAGAATCCCAATTGGCCAAGGAGTCTACATGCAGTCTTTCAGCTCAATAGACCTTTAGGAGCTAAAGATGATGATGAAAATAAGTTTTTAAGGTTGTGACCCCTGTGACCCTATTTGGGGTCATGGGGTCACGAAATCTACAATTTAGAATCCCCATTAGCCAAAGAGTCTGCACATATCACTTTCAACTCTCTAGTCCTTTAAGAACTGGAGAAGAAGATGAAAATAGGTTTTTAAGGTTGTGACCCCTGTGACCCTATTTGGGGTCACAGGGTCACCAAAGTTACAAATTAGAATCTCCATATGCTAAGCTCTCTAATGTGTATGGTTCATGAGGAGAAGTCGAAAGTGTCAAAAGTTTACGGACGGACGCCGGACGACGGGCCATGCCATAAGCCCATCTGGACTTTCAGTCCTGATGAGCTAAAAAGTGTAAACTCACGACATTGCTACTGTAAAGAATACATAAAACTTCAACACAAGTCTACGCCGCTAATGGCTGTAATATTGCCCAAGTAGCATAAAACAATAACTCGCTCAACATAATTCTCTTTACAGTGACATAACAATCCCATATAATGACCTGTTATCACATTCACAACCGTTGCAAATATTTCTTAAGTTCAACATTATCTTAATGTAAGGGGAGATAATCAAGTAAATCTTAACACATTTTTAGAAAGCATATAAACTGCATACAAAGGTATGGATAAGCAGCAATTAGTATGTAAAATATATAAGTTTGAGATCTTGATACAAATGAAGACATTCTGGTGCAAAATCTCTTCTCTTGCTTTCAGAGAGGGTTTCATCTGCAAATGCTAGTCTTATTGAAAGTTGTAGATTCCCTTGAATCCTGGAAATATGTGTCCGTCCTGTCTCAGGGTAAAAACTTATCTGTACCCTGGGCTCAGAAGCTAGATTTGGGATATAGCCAATCAAATCCTTTTCTCGTTGAAATTTTATCAAGAAGGCAGCGAGAAAATGATTTGATTGGCTATATCCCAAACCTAGCTGCTGGGCCGAGGGTACAGATTGGTGGATTTAGGGTAACGTTTGTACCCTGAGACAGAATGATATATGTCAGGATACAGGTCAACCTTTGAACATTTACCTCATTTGAACAACATAGTCAAGCACGAATTCTGAAGAGCACAAGAAGCTTGTTGTCAAGGATTAAGACTCAACACTTAGCATGATTGTCTTGTTGCATTCAGGGGCTATACTTCAAACTTCCTGGAATATCATGTCGGGATAGACAAGGACCTTTGAAATTTTGCTTCATGGACCGTGAACATTGTCGCATGTATTGTTAACAGCATCAAGAACATTACCAGGAGTTACCAAGCATCAAAGAGCCACTCCACGATTTTCATCATATATAATTTTGCTTTGATTCGAATGTAAATGGCATAACTATCTAAATCTCCCCTGTTCATCTCAAAATGGCTAATATAAGATAAATACTTGTTTTAATGAAAATCTAAACGGTCATTTATGTTCGCAGAAGGCAAATTCGCACATCCTATTTACATGGATATTAATTATAAAACCTATTGAACGGTATCAACTCATAACTGTCATTCTGAAAGGTTTCGATAAGTTTAGAAAATCATGACGGTCTTATTGATGCGTGTCGTTGTCCTCTTTTCGATCACCATGATCAAACCTCAACCCTTCCTGTTGTCACTATACGACATCAATAAGCTTTAAAATGATACTTTCCTGCAACAGTTGATACTCAAATATACTCTATATAATCAATGACACTATGGTTAAAGTTTGTTGTATATGACCCCAATAAACTTACGGATTGGCTCTTTAAGAGGCAACACTTTTTACCTCTCATGATGATGATGGCTATTTGTATAGCGCCAGTGTCAACCCACTGGTTCATACTAATGGTGCATTTAAACTTGTACAGGGAGCAAACAGTCGGATTTTGTTTTAGGCTTTCAGGAAAAGGAAGATATTGAGAGCTGTCCTGAAAGGATCAAGGGAGGGTTATAGTTTAATGTCTAGTAGAAGATCATGAAAACTTTTCTTTCCGAACGCTGCAAATTTAGCTTGGGGAACTGTCAGAATTACGGTGTTGATTCTGGGAAGGGAGAGTTCTAGAGGGCACATGCTGGGTCAGGAGTTGAGAGATAAGCAGGAGCAAGATAGTGGAGACACTTGAAGACTACACACAGAATTTTACAATCAATGCGCTGTTGCATTGGAAGCCGATGTAAAGCTTACAGGACTGGAGTGATGTGGTCATAAGGTCAAAGATTTAACTCTAGCAGCTGTATTGTGGAGATAATTGTCGACCACAGAACTTTATAATCAATGCGCTGTTGCATAGGAAGCCAATGTAAAGATTTTAGGACTGGAGTGATGTTGTCATATTTACAGGTATAACTCAAGCAGCTGTATTTTGAACTTTCTGTAGCTTTTTTGTTATTTTAAAAATCCAGTGAAGGCTATTGCAGTAGTCGAGACTGACTGTCATCAAGCGGATTTCTCTGAGCACCATCAAGAAGGTTGTTGTCACTGATCAAGAATCAACACTTTGCATGATTGCAAGCAGGTATTGGTATTCACACCTGTCCAATGCCACTTCCAGGTACCGCCACCAGTTCGGGGCACGCTTGAGGTATTTCCACAGGAGTTGGTTTACCTTCACTCGGATTTGTTTATCACACTGAAGTCGCACATGAGTCTGAAACAAGAGTCATCTGAGGATGAAATATATCCTATATATCAGCCATCTGGCCTGCGGTCCTCGGGCTGATATGAGGTATGATATGAAAAACGGCATGTTATAACCTCTAAATATACTTACATATTGGTCATCAGGAAGACAAGGCTTGAGATGAGGCAGAATGATAGCAGTGTCCATCTTCTTTGTGAACTCGTGAAGATTTGACTCAACAACACCAAGCTTAGCTTCCTCTATGTCTGCTGAACACTGTGGAAAGAACATGAGTCGCAGCTTTGCATACATCTCTATAGAATGTTACATAGGGGATCTTATATATCATCCTCCCTCATGTAAGAATCTCTGATTGGTCCACTGACTCTGGATAAATACTGATATCACCCTGACGATAAATTATTTATACCCCGCCACATAGAGGATCTTATATATCATCCTACCTCATGTAAGAATCTTGATCTCTGATTGGTCAATGTGACCCTGGATAATATCAAATAAATATCAACCTCTCAAGCAGGCGATAAATTGTATAATCCGCCACAAAAAGCAGGCAAAAAGCATGCATATTGAGCGTCTTGAAATGTACAAGTTACGTTACCTCAAACACATGAAGGTTACTTTTTATCAACCGATATGTAGCTGTGAACAAACTATAGTCTAAGGGCTTAAAAAGGTTTTCTTACTCTTTTTATTTTCATATTATGTGTGTTTAAACATGTTAAATATGTTATCGGTAAGATAAATTTGTTATCCTATATAGACGCAGGGGATATGGGGACATACTAGCGTCTCACTCAAGTTCAAGCTAGAGGCTGATATATACCAATTAGCCCTGCGTCTGAATGGTATAACTTATAGTGTCCATGATATATAAAACTATATTTACAACACAGTGACTCACTATTACTTTTATTTACTGTTATTAGGCATGAGTGTTGTAAACAAAGTATGTCATTGACAAGAACATAATATACTGTTAAGTACAGTAGTCGCTAAATAAAAAATATATATATATCTTTAAAATATGCCTAAATTATGTTTCCTAGGTTAGAAAACTGATTAGAGATAAATGCCAGAAAACTGATTGATGACAACTATATTGATCATGAAATAATTAATCTAGGATGTCTAACTGAAGCAACCTTTACAAATCTCTAAAGATAAACTTATATGATCTTTTAAACTTTATGTTTTTGCTGAATATCTATTGAGTATTGAAATTGAACATATTAAACAAAATGGTGTACTTATTGCGGTTTGTTGTCGCCTACATTTTAATTTTAAGATTATCGTTTCATCCGAAGTCTATTGATAATCGTGTCCTCAATTTGTGGAGACAGTATGATGGGGTACTTTGTTTACATTTGATGAAGCTAACTGTATAATAATTCAAGGACGTTGAATTTTCAAGGATTTACGGTACCTAACGACGATCTCAATTTACTCAAATGCTTCTCCAAGTAATGATACCATCTTTGAGAGAGTCATTTTCACTAAACAGCAGTGGTAAGCATGATTTGAAAGATAAAATCTTTGAGATAGGCCAAGAGACTGAGTAAGACAGATTGTGCGTGGTCTATTTTCGGCGACTCGTAATGACTACGGCACGAAAAGGGTTAATGATATTGAATTATTAAAGTACTCATGAAAACACTTTTAAACGTCAACATCAGGTAGATTATCACCTTAGGACCAGCCATTTCATCACTGCCATTAGCTTGTCATGGATACGAACTGGTGCCTCGCTTTCAAAGAGAAAGTAGGATTTGTCGGTGAAAAGAAAGCCGATGTTAAAATGTGCCCCTCGGTAAAAAATGTACATTGATGTCGTTGACTATAATTTACAGCTTGATTTAGGTAATGAAATGGTTTATAATTCAGGAAATTTTGGAAAAAAATACGAAATCTACATACATAATTATGTCATGACATATGACTCATGACCCAAAACACCTTATGATCAATTGTGTCAAAGACGTCACGTGTTATCCATTTGTCACGTTGACATTATCAGGTAGAATATTATTGTAATATTGATTTCTACCCCTAATCTTTGGACACCTTCTTTTAAAAGTGATTTATGATATTCACTTGTCATACATGTAACTTATATCAACAAGGTGATGACATCACCATACCTGATCAAATTTATTCTATTTTGGGTCATTACGTGTAAAGATTCCAAATTGAAAAGGACAAACCCACATGCATGTCTACTGTAAGTGACAATCGCAGCACAATTACTTCAAAGGTTGAAACCAGGTAAATCACATCTTATATTTGTTCAAATTGTAATAATAATGTGGATTTTACCTTATTTTATTATGTTTTTATTTACAGTGGGCCAGGTGTCCTCGTTGATTTTGTAAGACGATAATTATTTCTATCTATTTACAATGACATCGGAATTGATCCTGCAATAATATTTTTCTATATTCTAATTAGGGAACGTTTTTTTTCTAAGTTGTATAAATTGAAATGTAAGTCATCTTCAGTGACCATAAACTAAAATATTATATCATAGAATATATTTGATCGTGTACATATTGTAATTACCGTATTTCCCCACACAAAAACATAATTTCCCCCAAAATATCCAGCCTATGTAAACCGAATAAAATCGTGATAGAAATTAAATACACAGGTTTTTAAATTGTGACATTGCTTAGAAAAGAAAATTGACTCAGGCCACACAAAAATCCTAAATATTATCTTCCCCTGCAACATCACATGTATCAGTAACTGTTTCAATAATTAGCTAATTTAAGCCTTGTGTATTACACCAAGATTTGCGGTTTAAGTCTGTTGTCCAAACCTCACAGCAAAAAAAAATAGAGCCATTGGCTCTGTAGCTCATCAGGCTTCATTATAAATTATGCTTTATATATATTAGGGGTCACAGGACCACCAAAGCTACAATTCATAATCCTCATCAGTCAAGGAGTCTGTACACAAAGTTTCAGCTTTCTAGGCCTCATGGTTCTAGAGAAGAAGATGAAAATAGGTTTTTAGGGCGTGGCTCCTGTGACCCTTATTAGGGGTCACAGGGCCACCAAAGCTACAATTTATAATCCTTACTAGTCAAGGAGTCAGTACACAAAGTTTCAGCTTTCTAGGCCTCATGGTTCTAGGGAAGAAGATGAAAATAGGTTTTTAGGGCGTGGCCCCTGTGGCCCTTATTAGGGGTCACAGGGCCACCAAAGCTACAATTTATAATCCTCACTAGTCAATGAGATTGTACACAAAGTTTCAGCTTTCTAGGCCTCATGGTTCTAGGGAAGAAGTTGAAAATAGGTTTTTAGGGCGTGGCCCCTGTGGCCCTTATTAGGGGTCACAGGGCCACCAAAGCTACAATTTATAATCCTCACTAGTCAAGGGGTCTGTACACAAAGTTTTAGATTTCTAGGCCTCATGGTTCTGGAGAAGAAGATGAAAATAGGTTTTTAGGGCATGGCCCCTGTGGCCCTTATTAGGGGTCACAGGGCCACCAAAGCTACAATTTTTAATCCTCACTAGTCAAGGGGTCTGTACACAAAGTTTTAGGTTTCTAGGCCTCATAGTTCTGGAGAAGAAGATGAAAATAGGTTTTAAGGGCGTGGCCCCTGTGGCCCTTATTAGGGGTCACAGGGCCACCAAAGCTACAATTTTTAATCCTCACTAGTCAAGGGGTCTGTACACAAAGTTTTAGGTTTCTAGGCCTCATGGTTCTGGAGAAGAAGATGAAAATAGGTTTTTAGGGCATGGCCCCTGTGGCCCTTATTAGGGATCACAGGGCCACCAAAGCTACAAATTTTAATCCTCACTTGTCAAGGAGTCTGTACACAAAGTTTTAGGTTTCTAGGCCTCATAGTTCTGGAGAAGAAGTCGAAATTCCACAAAGTTTACGGACAGATGGACGGATGGACGGACGGATGGACGGACGGATGGACGGACGGACGCCGGACACCATGCCATGCCATAAGCCCATCGGGCCTTACAGGCCAGATGAGCTAAAAAAGGACCGTTTTTAAGTCTAGAAAATATTGACATGTCTTGATGCTTCAGCATTGTTACTATTTTTAGAATTTCAGTTGCTGTTAAGGTCTCCTTTACATTTTATTGTATATAAAATATACACAAAAAATTTTGTAGTCAAATATTTATGTTCAGGAATAACAAGTTAGTCACTGCCTCAATTACTTATGAGTAGCTCTTGAGGAAGTCTTGTTAAAGTTCAGGTGCAAAACACCGAAGAGTTGGCACAGAAAGTAAAATGAATGCAGCAAGGCTTAATTTACAGAGCAATCTTTGTGGGGGAAAGTTATGACCAAACAATTTGGTATAATTTGAAACATGACATTTTATTTCCTTTCAGAGAAACAATGGATAAGGTTATTGACAATAACTATCTCCTACTTATCAAAGACTTGGATCCTGCGATCTTGGTGCCTCATCTTAGGTCTCACTTGGATGTCGGGGGATCAAGTCGATACTGGGTATGCTGATTTCAATCATCCGCCATAAGGCCTTAAAAGAAATTTGTTTCTGTTTTTCTTAATCAATTTTATTTCTGAATCCCTGTTACAAGTCTGAACAAGGAACCAGGGGGAGTCCTTGTCCTCAGATTCAATAAAGTTGACAGAAGACAGGATTCAGGTTTTTCACACACACAAAACACATACCGTATTCGTCCTAATAAGCGCCCCCTCCCGAATAAGCGCCCCCTATTACAAATTTCCATATAAAAGAGCGCCCCCTTCCCCCCCCCCCCCCCAATTATCATGACAATCATCCAGTTTACACTTGTAAATAAAGAATTTGGCCAATAAAAGAATGAGGTCAATTATATCATCTGTATCAATATTTTCTTTTAGGCCAAAGCCAAACAGGACAAGTTCTGAACTTAGAGTCAGAAATTTGTTTCTGGTTTTTGCTCCCAAAAGTTTCAAACCCTCAATCAGAACCTTTTCTTGTGGATGCTGAGACACATTGATTTTTGAATGCTACTTGTTTCTGTTATGAAGACCTTCAAAGATCTTTTTTGTGTGTTTTATCTTATCTTCCTTTACCCATTATCTGATCTTATCCATTATCTTGTCTTATCTTACCCATTATCATACCCTACCTTACCTTACCATTTTCAGCAAATAGTGAGAAATCCAGAGAAGACCAGAAGAGAACAGACTGAAGCGCTACTTAACATAATTCGCAAGAAAAAGGATATCTCGTTTTGGGAGGAGTTTGCAGCAACATGTCAAAAATGTGGTTCTACTGACATTGCACAGATTTTCTATGGTAAGCACGAATATTGAATAGAAAGGGGAGGAGACAAAAAAAAGGGAGGGTATGCGTTTATTAATTTAGTAATTTTAGTAATTTTGTTAAGGGATTGGGAGAAGGGTTGATTGATCAAATGTTCCAAAGATGATAATTGTCAAATATAGACTCTATCAGGGTTTAAACTTAATTAATTCAGGATCTCCTCTCCGTCACTGTCTGACTACGTTCCCTTATGTCTCTTGTTCTGATGTTCTAGCCAATCGTAAGGACTCCAGTAGTATCAGTAGCTAGGGGCAGGTAACTCCAGTGTACCAAATTTGTTTTTTTATGACAATATAAACATGGCAATATGATTGGATCGCTGATGACTGAGTTGCGCTAGGCTGGTTACAAAACATACAAATAAGTGGGCTGCATTCAAACCTTCTAATCCCAACCAAACAACCTAAAGTAAAGAACACTGAAGATGGGTTAATGAATTGTTTGAACAGGAGACTTTAACTGTCTTTGGTACCCGTGAGTAAAACTGTTTCATGAAACCCACGTCACCATGTTTTTGCACTTCTTGGTTATATACATATGGCTTGCTGAAGAACTATAGTGTTTTGTTGTCATATCTTCAATTAATGTCTATGTGATGTATCATTGATATTGTTATGTCTCTCTTCATTACTCAAGGCTTTCAAAATGTTTCGATTTGTGACATTATCAGAATTTTCAGAAGAAGTTCCGACCTTGACCGTTGACATTTGCATTGGTATTTATATATAATACTGAATAAAGCTGAGAACACTATCCATTGAATGAGAAATAATGATCTGAATTGTAATTAGGAAAATATGATAACAAAAACATTTCCTTTATGTTAACATTTTAATACACCCAGATTAACATGAGATTTTAATTTTGTATCACATCATTTCGAAATTAGGTATGAAACATTAAACACATGAAAGCTAGTAATCTTATTTCACCAACTACTAATGATAGATTGTCAGAACAAAAACTTACAAATAAATGCTTCTTAAGTTCGTAGAACTATAATTTGTTGTGAACAAAAATTATAACAAACGCTGAAACACTTTGGATTAATTCTTCACCCATTTAATTGTTTGTCATATGATCAAAACTGGTCCGGGTAATGTAACGGGTCCAACTCATTACCCACCCATCCCTGTTGCCCGTCTCAGCCCTAGATTCTATGTCCTCAGATTAGAAAAGTGGTAGACATTTAACAGGATTCAGGGTAACACACCCACGCACACTGCACAGAAGATTAAGAAAATTAGAAAAAAGGTTATCAAATACTTCAAACATTAAAGGGGCAGTAGCACATTTTTATGGGGAATATAAGTTGATGTCAGAAAAATGAAAATTAACGGTTCCAATTGAATGACAATGTATTTAAACTAAATGATGTAGTACTAATTCAAATATATAACGTAAAGTTTAGCCATGCGATTCCCTTTTCTTGCACAAAATGAATTAAAGGTCTTCACAAAAAATGGCCGCCAAAGGATTTTATGTGAATCTCCATACTTTGTCGCTTGACTAATGATTAATGTCTTGCGTAATGTGATTTTCGACGCTGTCAAATGAATAAATGTATGTATAATGTATGTATAATAAACTTACATTTATAAAATTATCAAAAAACATGCTTCTGCCCCTTTAAACAGTTGAATGGCATAAATTAGAGCTCAATCTGATTAAAATCCATGTTATACCAGGAAACAAACGCATTCTATAAGAAAACCTTCCTCCACAAAAAATACTTTAATGAATATCCAGAACATCAGTTTGGTTAATGTTGCTACCACATGCATCCCATAGAAAATTCTCCAAACTCCATCCTATTTCTTATGCATTTCAGATGGCATTAAGGATGAAAAGCGACGGCACAATTTCCCTCCTCGAAACAGAAAGCCTATTCCGCATAAAGCAGTTACAGAGGTATTTGATGAATGATTGCAGTAAATAAATATTGTATATATATATAATAAATAATAATATTAAAACTGAGTGCCACTGTATCAAAGACTGTAAAATCTGAAAGTTCGTTCAACTACCGGTGATATGATGTTATTACGATATTCATAAAGTAATTAACAAGTTTATTTCTTCTTTTCTTTATTTCTCAATTGCCTATTGCCACACTCCTTGGCGAGTGAGTATTATAAATTGTAGCTTTGGGCCACGTCCGTAAACCTATTTTCATCTTCTTCTCCAGAACCATAAGGCCTAGAAAGCTGAAACTTTGTGTACAGACTCCTTGATTAGTGAGGATTATAAATTGTAGCTTTGGTGACCCTGTGGCCCCTACTGAGGGTGAAACAACATTGGCCCTAAAGCAAAATCAAATGTAAAGCCTGATGAGCTACAGAGCCAATGGCTCTACTTTTTTATCCAATGTCCACTTTAAAAAGTCACATAGTCAACTAGTCACATATGTAGACATTTGTTAACATTGACTTACCTTCATCTTAGGTTGAGTTCAAAGGATCAAGGGCAAACTTCCAGAATGTTTTGGATCATAATCTACCACAACTTCTTGAGAGGATTGATCCCGATATCTTGATTCCCTGGCTCAAGCCTCAGCTGACGGTCGGTGGTGATGATTTCAATTATGTAAGTCAACCAATCTCTCCTTGATATTCACAATCATTATTAGTCTTTTTGCTTTTGGAATAAAGTCAATTTTCCATGATGTTTCAAAGATTTTCATATTTTTATTCACTATAATTTTTTTTTCTTTGATATTGATAGGCAATAAATGTTTTCCCAAGTTACTATCAACATAAATATTTCAAGATCATTCTGTGACCGGGTATCTTAATTGGTTTATCTTTCATTTAAGCCTTCAGCAGTTCTCATATCATTGTCGATGACAACACCACCGCCATTGTCATCGTTGTCATCCTCTTCATCATCTTCCCAATTTGTATTGTCACCATCATTCCCATCACAACTGTATCATCATCATCATCATCATCATCATCATCATCATCATCATCAGCATAATCATCATCATCATCATCATCAACATCAGCATAATCATCATCAGCATAATCATCATCATCATCATCATCATCATTATCATCATCATCATCATCAGCATCATCATCAGCATCATCATCTACATTAATGTTATTTTTGTATTTTCATTTTTGACTTTGACATAATCAATTGCTTTGTGATCAAATTTGTTATCATCACTTTGTGATAATTTTATTTTCAGCAAAGGGTAACAATGCCAAAAATCAATTCCGACAGAAATGAAAAACTTCTTGATATTATCCGTCAACGGGAAGACATGTGGAAACCTTTTCTTGACGCTTGTAAAGGATGTGGATATCAGGACATACTTGAAATGTTTAAAGGTAAGTCAAAGAAATCCAAATTATTTCAGATATCCATAAAAAAAATATAGCAATTTTGCAACATGCAACAAAAGAGCACTCTGACATCAGCAGTGGCGGATCCAGTCAGGGATCCAGAGGCCCCACCCCCTCCTTTTAAAATTCAGTCATAGTAGATTCAAGTAAATAATTAATTCAACCCCCCCCCCCCCCCTTCACAAATCCTGGATCCGCCACTTGTCAATCTACAATCAACCCCAACTTTCATATTTTTTAACCCTGTGTGTCAAGTAATAGTTTATTGTTAACTTGCCGGGGGCGTAGCTCAGTGGTAGAGTGTCCGCTCGTCACCCGGAAGACCGGGGTTCGATTCCCGGTCGCGTCATACCAAAAGACGTTAAAAGTTGGGAGTTGTTGCTGCCTTGCTTGACACTCAGCATTGAAAAGGCAGAACAACGCATTAACTGGCGCTGCTCTGTGGCTGCCGGGTGCTTAGGCACAACCCGAATTTCCAACATTGTATGTATGTACTGAGGATAATAAAGTGATATTATTAGGTCTTCAAGACAAAGTCGTGAAGACCTATTGTTTTTATCCGATTTCTTCAAGTTTATTATTAGGTCTTCAAGACAAAGTCGTGAAGACCTATTGTTTTTATCCGATTTCTTCAAGTTCTTTTTTTTATTATTATTATTTGTACTTTTTTTGTGAACGAGCTGCAACCCAAACGGCTGCTCCGAATTCGACCAAACTTGGCATGCAGATACCCCTTACCCTGGAATCGACATGCGAAGCTTTTGGGCAAAATCGGTTCTTTCATTAAGGGTCCAGTTCGAATCCAAAATCGAAAATTTAACATTGATTTTTTTTTCAAAATGCACTTAGAGACTTAATTTTTTTTTTAAAAGAAGCGCAATGAAAAATAATGAAAAAAAGGAAATCATGGCAAATTCGTAGGTCACGTGGTTCGGCCGCCATCTTTCTTTAATTGCAATTTTCATCGTTTCCGACCCCACCCACCTTTGACAATCTTCTCCTCTGAAGATACGTGCACTAGAGAGCTGACATTCATACTGAATGTAGCTGAGGTATTGTTTTCTTCAATTCCTAAAGTTGTAAGACCTAACCTTAATACTTTTTGTGCTGTGACCTTTCAAAGTTGACCAAAATCTGAAAATCACCAACTTCAAGGGCAGATAACTCAAAAACCAGACCTTAGAACTTAATGATTTTGTCGTGAAGACCTATTGTTTTTATCCGTTTTCTTCAAGTTTTTTTTTTTTTTTTTTTTTTTTTATTATTATTATTTGTACTTTTTTTGTGAGGACGCTACAGCTCAAACGGCTGCTCCAAATTTGACAAAACTTGGCATGCAGATACCCCTTACCCTGGAATCGACGTGCTAAGCTTTTGAAAATCGAATTTCGATTTGTGCTTGAGTTATCTCCCTTTGAAGTTGAAACTTCATACCTCCATTTCTCGAAAACTAAGAAAGATAACCGCACAAAACTTTCACCAAAATGTGGGCATCAACATTCCCCATCGAATAAACACATAGCCGTTTTCGGCCGTAATAATAGATTTTTGGCTATTTTCAAAAAAATGAAATTTTGTCGCAATTTCGGGATTTTGGCAATACGCGTCTCTGAAAATCATCTCCTCATTAACGGCAAGACATACAGCAGTGTTTGATAGCTAACATGAAAGCTAAAAGAATTGTCAAGAGCGTCACAATCCTCTTTTTTTGAATTTATGTCTAGAACGGGAGTTATCTGCCCTTGAAAATGGACATTTTTTTAAAGCATCATTTTTCATGTTACATTCAAAGGGACATTACTCGGTAAGGGAATGTCAGATAAGAAATCTATTTGATGCTTTCTGTTCTACAATGATTGTTGAACAAATTCACTGCAGGTCATTATTATGTAAAAGTTGATATTAAAGGAAATATGTGGACATAAACAGATTTTTTACAATTTGGGGCGATTTTAACATTTTTCGAGGGGTATTTTACTTTGAGAATTTTAGTGTCAAAACTATTACAGATAGAAATTTTATCGTTGATGTTTTGTGAAGCAGATGTAATGAGTAGACAGAAAAAAATTAACAACAAGTCATGATACATTATTTTCTGTCCATGACCGGTCCTTGAATATTGCGATTTTTAGAAAATCCTAATTTTTAACAAATTCCAAAGTTTCACAGTTTCTTTATTAAGTAAGATATCTTTAAATTGATTGCATTTTTACATGCGCTATTCCAAGCACAACCTTTGCTATGTTGCACTTTATCATGAAAATGTTGATAATTAAGGAGCTAGAGGGACCAACATGAAGTAGGGGTCTAAAACTAATCAAATTTCAGTGTTTTCAACGAAGTTCCACAGTTCATTACTCCATTACTATTTAAGTTATCAAAACAAAACATACATCTTTGTATGTAGATAAACAAGACCAACATTGTTTCTGATATACCTTATTACTAAAATATCAATTGTTAAAGTGTTAGGTTACATTACATTATACAGGGGTCTGAAAAAGTCAACTTTAAATTACAGCCTTTAATCACATGTATCTGGCAAATCGTGATAGATACTTCAACCTAATTTTTTTCTGCTTCTAGGAATAGTATTCTCTAAAGAATGATGGCATAACTGACATTTGCCACCATGGTTATTTTTTCTGAAAAGTCTTTAACACTGAATATTAAGTGGAATTTGGTCATTTTGATAATGTATTAGTTACTGTTTACCTCTTCGACAAATCGTCAAGTGAAGGTCAAACACTGTGTGAAGGTCAAACAGGAATCTTGAAGACCTAAGTACTGCCGCGGCAGTCCTAGTTAGGTCTTCAAGACAAAGTCGTGAAGACCTATTGTTTTTATCCGATTTCTTCAAGTTTCTTATTATTATTATTATTTGTACTTTTTTTGTCCAAACGATTCTGACCAAACGGCTGCTCCAAATTCGCCCAAACTTGACATGCAGATACCTCTTAACCTGGAATCGACGTGCGAAGCTTTTGGGCAAAATCGGTTCAATCATTAAGGGTCCAGTTCGAATCCAAAATCGAAAATTTAACATTGATTTTTTTTTCAAAATGCACTTAGAGACTTAATTTTTTTTTTAAAAGAAGCGCAATGAAAAATAATGAAAAAAAGTAAATCATGGCAAATTCGTAGGTCACGTGGTTCGGTCGCCATCTTGCTTTTAGTGCAATTTTCATCGTTTCAGACCCCACCCACCTTTGACAATCTTCTCCTCTGAAGATACTTGCACTAGAGAGCTGAAATTCATACTGAATGTAGCTGAGGTATTGTTTTCTTCAATTCCTAAAGTTGTAAGACCTAACCTTAATACTTTTTGTGCTGTGACCTTTCAAAGTTGACCAAAATCTGAAAATCACCAACTTCAAGGGCAGATAACTCAAAAACCAGACCTTAGAACTTAATGATTTTTGCATGAGAGTTAGACATCAGCAAGGTCTTTAAGTTAAAAGAATAAAATCGCTCGCGAACAGTCATTTCCGGTCACGAGGAAGGGTCAAACTTTGTATATTGAAAAGTGGTGTTTTGCTTAGTATGTTTGAACCCTCTTTAACAAACATGCATGTGAAGGTCAACCATGCATGTGAAGGTCAAACAGTTTGTGAAGGTCAAACAGGAATCTTGAAGACCTAAGTACTGCCGCGGCAGTCCTAGTTAGGTCTTCAAGACAAAGTCGTGAAGACCTATTGTTTTTATCCGATTTCTTCAAGTTTATTATTATTATTATTATTATTATTTGTACTTTTTTTGTCCAAACGATTCTGACCAAACGGCTGCTCCAATTTCGCCCAAACTTGACATGGAGATACCTCTTAACCTGGAATCGACGTGCGAAGCTTTTGGGCAAAATCGGTTCATTCATTAAAGGTCCAGGTCGAATCCAAAATCGAAAATTTAACATTGATTTTTTTTTCAAAATGCACTTAGAGACTTAATTTTTTTTTTAAAAGAAGCGCAATGAAAAATAATGAAAAAAAGGAAATCATGGCAAATTCGTAGGTCACGTGGTTCGGCCGCCATCTTGCTTTTAGTGCAATTTTCATCGTTTCCGACCCCACCCACCTTTGACAATCTTCTCCTCTGAAGATACTTGCACTACAGAGCTGAAATTCATACTGAATGTAGCTGAGGTATTGTTTTCTTCAAATCGTAAAGTTGTATGACCTAACCTTTATACTTTTTGTGCTATGACCTTTCAAAGTTGACCAAAATCTGAAAATCACCAACTTTAAGGGCAGATAACTCAAAAACCAGACCTTAGAACTTAATGATTTTTGCATGAGACTTACACACTAGCAAGGTCTTTCAGATAAAAGAATAAAATCGCTCGCGAACAGTCATTTCCGGTCAGGAGGAAGGGTCAAACTTTGCATTTTAAAAAGTGGTGTTTTGCTGGGTATGTTTGAACCCTCTTTAACAAACATTCATGTGAAGGTCAAACATGCATGTGAAGGTCAAACAGTATGTGAAGGTCAAAGAGGAATCTTGAAGACCTAAGTACTGCCGCGGCAGTCCTAGTTAGGTCTTCAAGACAAAGTCGTGAAGACCTATTGTTTTTATCCGATTTCTTCAAGTTTATTATTATTATTATTTGTACTTTTTTTGTCCAAACGATTCTGACCAAACGGCTGCTCCAAATTCGCCCAAACTTGACATGCAGATACCTCTAAACCTGGAATCGACGTGCGAAGCTTTTGGGCAAAATCGGTTCATTCATTAAGGGTCCAGGTCGAATCCAAAATCGAAAATTTAACATTGATTTTTTTTTCAAAATGCACTTAGAGACTTAATTTTTTTTTTAAAGGAAGCGCAATGAAAAAAAATGAAAAAAAGGAAATCATGGCAAATTCGTAGGTCACGTGGTTCGGCCGCCATCTTGCTTTTAGTGCAATTTTCATCGTTTCCGACCCCACCCACCTTTGACAATCTTCTCCTCTGAAGATACTTGCACTAGAGAGCTGAAATTCATACTGAATGTAGCTGAGGTATTGTTTTCTTCAATTCCTAAAGTTGTAAGACCTGTCCTTAATACTTTTTGTGCTGTGACCTTTCAAAGTTGACCAAAATCTCAAAATCGCCAACTTCAAGGGCACATAACTCAAAAACCAGACCATAGAACTTAATGATTTTTGCATGAGACTTAGACATCAGCAAGGTCTTTAAGTTAAAAGAATAAAATCGCTCGCGAACAGTCATTTCCGGTCACGAGGAAGGGTCAAACTTTGTATATGGAAAAGTGGTGTTTTGCTTAGTATGTTTGAACCCTCTTTAACAAACATGCATGTGAAGGTCAAACATGCATGTGAAGGTCAAACAGTATGTGAAGGTCAAACAGGAATCTTGAAGACCTAAGTACTGCCGCGGCAGTCCTAGTTAGGTCTTCAAGACAAAGTCGTGAAGACCTATTGTTTTTATCCGATTTCTTCAAGTTTATTAAGGATTCAGCCATTCAGGCTGAATCCTTATTGTTATTGGCGTGTTTTATTATTTTTATTCCACGAAACTTTGGCTCAGTTTTTAGCCAAAACGGCACAAGCAAATGATACCAAATTTTACAGACTTGTAGACCTTACCCTGGAATCGCCAAGTTAAGCTTTTGGGCCAAATCGGCTCAGTCATTTTTCGCCTATGTAGGCGTAAAGTTTGAAATTTTAACATGGGAAATTTTTTTAAAATGCACTTAGAGACCTGAATTTTTTTTAAAAGATGCGCAATGAAAAATAATGGAAAAAAACAAATCATGGCAAATTCGTAGGTCACGTGGTTTGGCCGCCATCTTGGTTTTAGTGCATTTTTGGCAATTTCCGACCCCACCCACCTTTGACAATCTTCTCCTCTGAAGATA
Source organism: Steromphala cineraria (assembly GCA_916613615.1). NCBI lineage: Eukaryota > Metazoa > Mollusca > Gastropoda > Trochida > Trochidae > Steromphala > Steromphala cineraria. The sequence goes on along the minus strand of OU744731.1, from coordinate 38,590,093 downwards.
CTTGCACTACAGAGCTTTAATTCATACTGAATGTAGCTGAAGTATTGTAGATTCGAATTCCTAAAGTTGAAAGACGTAACCTTAATACTTTTTGTGCAATGACCTTTCAAAGTTGACCAAAATCTAAAAACCGCAAAATTCAAGGGCAGATAACTCAAAAACCAGACCGTAGAATTCAATGATTTTTGCATGAGAGTTAGACATTTGCAAGGTCTTTAGGATAAAAGAATAAAATCGCTCGCGAACAGTCATTTCCGGTCGATGGGACGTGTCAAATTACATGATAAGTCCAAATTTTCGGACCCCACCCACATTTGAGAATCTTCTCCTCTGAAGATACTTGCACTAGAGAGCTGAAATTCATACTCAATGTAGCTGAAGCATTGTAGTTTGTACGTTGATTTCAAGAAAGTCCTAACGTTGATACTTTTCTTGCTGTGATCTTTCAAAGTTGACCAAAATCGAAAACTTCAAATGCAGATAACTCAAAAACCAGAGCAAAGAATTTCATGATATTTGCATGAGAGTTAGACATTGGCAAGGTCTTTAAGATAAAAGAATAAAATCGCTAATTTTTTTTTCTCGAAAAAAATGGCTTGGAAAAAAAAGCACTTTTTTCGATTTTATTTGATAAAAAATCCTTCCCAAGGGCAGGGCAACACCGCAAATGGCCAATGAAGTCTGGACTTATAAAAAAAAAAAAAAAAAAAAAAAAAAAAATATAGCCGCAAAGCGGCGACAAAAGGATTCAGCTGCAGTGATAACATCAACAAAGTATTAAAGGACCAGATACTCAAACGATTTTTACTAAATGAACTTACATGTAAAATCCTGAATATCAAAGCAGGCTCAAAGCAAGTCTAGAGCACTCAAGCGCCGCATGCTGGGTCAAGCTACAATACACAGCCAGCTTGGCCTCTGCCTGACCTCGCACAGCTGTCACTAGAAAGCACTACTGCTGGCTTAATATTGAAAACTTAACTCACCTCAAACTCAAGGTCTATGCTACCTTCAAATTTGTCACAACTAAATTTAGACTTTTTGGCTTAAAATGTCATTGCGGTTCGTTTGGTACTCAGGAGCCTTTTTAACATTTTTCTTTTTGTTTAGACCTGTTTTTCTATTGATTTTGATCACACATTCTGAACGCAATTGACTGTTTGTGAGCAATGTTTTGATAGATTCCTATTGTTTGTATATTTGTCTTATAATCCTGAAAAAAATTCATAATTCTGAGTCTGACTTTTTGAGTTATCGCCCTTTGAAAATGACACCTTGTACTAAGTCACCCAACTTTGAACGCTTATAGAAAAAAAAGTATTTGAGGTACGGTCTTCGAATTATTCAAATTTAATTCTCAATGCCTCAGCTACAACATATCAAAGTTGCAACACTTTGGTGCAAGTATCTTCAGAGCAGAAGATCTTCAAAGGTGCATGGGGTCCGGAAATTCTGAAAAGTTGAAAAATCCAATATGGCGGCTAAACCACGTGACCTACGACTTCGTAAGGATAGTTTTTTTACGTAGAATTTCCTTGCGCACCCTCTCATACAAAAATTGTGAATTTTTTTGGCCACGTTTTTTATTTATCTGCATTTGAAGAAAATCATTTTTCTAAGACACAGCAAACTTTGAAGGAGTTGCTACCCATAAAATATGCATTATGCAGTATGCATTATTCATTGCATAGATTGACATGTCAGGAGTCAGTCCTGAAAAGTTCATCAAGTTCTGCTAACGCGTTAAGCTTCAGGAGCCTTTTTAGCATTTATTTTCTTTTTCGACATTATTTCTATCGACTTTGATCAGAAATTCTGAACACCAATGACTGTTTGCGATCGATAATTTGATAAATTCGTATTGTCTATATATTTGTCTTACATTTCTGAAAAAATTGTATAATTCTGAGTCTAACTTTTTGAGTTATCGCCCTTTGAAAATGGCACTGTGTAATAAATTTTTAGAAAATGTGAAATTTTGAAAGGATGCTGCGACAAAAGTATTTCGAATTTCTTAATTCTATAACAAACTTGTTAAAGGCCAATGACTTAGCTACATCGTGTGTAAATTTCAGCTATCTAGTATCATTAGTAGCCGAGTGGTGATTCACCAAGTGTGCACGGGGTCGGACTTTTGTAAAATGTGCTTAAATCCAATATGGCGGCCAAACCACGTGACCTACGACTTCGTCATGATTGTCTTTTTTTCATCATTTTTCATTGCGCTTCTTTTAAAAAAAATTTCAAGTCTCTAAGTGCATTTTGAAAAAAATTCCCATGTTAAAATTTTAAACTTTACGCCTACATAGGCAAAATATGACTGAGCCGATTTGGCCCAAAAGCTTAACCTCGCGATTCCAGGGTAAGGTCTACAAGTCTGTAAAATTTGGTATCATTTGCTTTTGCCGTTTTGGCTAAAAACTGTGCTAAAGTTTCGTGGAATAAAAAAAAAAAAAAAAAAAAAAAAAAAAAAAAAAAAAAAAAAAAAAAATAATAAAACACGCCAATAACAATAAGGATTCAGCTTGAAAAGCTGAATCCTTAAAAATGGAATTTCAAGTATATTTCTTCGTCCTCTGCCCTCTGTCCCCTTCTCTCCCTTTATCCCTGCAGTCTGACTACTTGTCTGTCAGCTCTGAGAATTTCAGGCAGATATCAATTCAAGTTTTCGAGTTATGTGCACTTGAAATGGTAGGTATGGAAAAAATGACCTCAAAACAGCTTTTCCCCCCCTTAAAAAATAAATCATGCCAAAGTTGCTACAAATGGGCTCAAGCACTGACATATTTGGCTGAATCCTGTAATCGTCGCTTTGCGACTATATTTAAGGATTCAGCCATAAAGGCTGAATCCTTATTGTTTTTGGCGTGTTTATTAAGGATTCAGCCATAAAGGCTGAATCCTTATTGTTATTGGCGTGTTTATTAAGGATTCAGCTTTTCAAGCTGAATCCTTATTGTTATTGGCGTGTTTTATTATTTTTTTTTTTTTTTTTTTTTTTTTTTTTTTTTTTTTTTTTTTTTATTCCACGAAACTTTAGCACAGTTTTTAGCCAAAACGGCACAAGCAAACGATACCAAATTTTACAGACTTGTAGACCTTACCCTGGAATCGCGAGGTTAAGCTTTTGGGCCAAATCGGCTCAGTCATATTTTGCCTATGTAGGCGTAAAGTTTAAAATTTTAACATGGGAATTTTTTTCAAAATGCACTTAGAGACTTGAAATTTTTTTTAAAAGAAGCGCAATGAAAAATGATGAAAAAAAGACAATCATGACGAAGTCGTAGGTCACGTGGTTTGGCCGCCATATTGGATTTAAGCACATTTTACAAAAGTCCGACCCCGTGCACACTTGGTGAATCACCACTCGGCTACTAATGATACTAGATAGCTGAAATTTACACACGATGTAGCTAAGTCATTGGCCTTTAACAAGTTTGTTATAGAATTAAGAAATTCGAAATACTTTTGTCGCAGCATCCTTTCAAAATTTCACATTTTCTAAAAATTTATTACACCGTGCCATTTTCAAAGGGCGATAACTCAAAAAGTTAGACTCAGAATTATGCAATTTTTTCAGGAATGTAAGACAAATATATAGACAATACGAATTTATCAAATTATCGATCGCAAACAGTCATTGGCGTTCAGAATTTCTGATCAAAGTCGATAGAAATAATGTCGAAAAAGAAAAAAAATGCTAAAAAGGCTCCTGAAGCTTAACGCGTCAGCAGAACTTGATGAACTTTTCAGGACTGACTCCTGACATGTCAATCTATGCAATGAATAATGCATACTGCATAATGCATATTTTATGGGCAGCAACTTCTTCAAAGTTTGCTGTGTCTTAGAAAAATTATTTTCTCCAAATGCAGATAAATAAAAAACGTGACCAAAAAAATTAACAATTTTTGTATGAGAGGGTGCGCAAGGAAATTCTACGTAAAAAAACTATCCTTACGAAGTCGTAGGTCACGTGGTTTAGCCGCCATATTGGATTTTTCAACTTTTCAGAATTTCCGGACCCCATGCACCTATGAAGATCTTCTGCTCTGAAGATACTTGCACCAAAGTGCTGCAACTTTGGTATGTTGTAGCTGAGGCATTGAGAATTAAATTTGAATAATTCGAAGACCGTACCTCAAATAGTTTTTTTTCTATAAGCGTTCAAAGTTGGGTGACTTAGTACAATGTGTCATTTTCAAAGGGCGATAACTCAAAAAGTCAGACTCAGAATTATGATTTTTTTTCAGGATTATAAGACAAATATACATACAATAGGAATCTATCAAAACATTGCTCACAAACAGTCAATTGCGTTCAGAATTTGTGATCAAAATCGATAGAAAAACAGGTCTAAACAAAAAGAAAAATGCTAAAAAGGCTCCTGAGTACCAAACGAACCGCAATGACATTTTAAGCAAAAAAAGTCTAAATTTAGTTATGACAAATTTGAAGGTAGCATAGATCTTGAGTTTGAGGTGAGTTAAGTTTTCAATATTAAGCCAGCAGTAGTGCTTTCTAGTGACAGCTGTGCGAGGTCAGGCAGAGGCCAAGCTGGCTGTGTATTGTAGCCAGCATGCGGCGCTTGAGTGCTCTAGACTTGCTATGAGCCTGCTTTGATATTCATGATTTTACATGTAAGTTCATTTAGTAAAAATCGTTTGAGTATCTGGTCCTTTAATACTTTGTTGATGTTATGACTGCAGCTGAATCCTTTTGTCGCCGCTTTGCGGCTATATTTATTATTATTATTATTATTATTTGTACTTTTTTTGTCCAAACGATTCTGACCAAACGGCTGCTCCAATTTCGCCCAAACTTGACATGGAGATACCTCTTAACCTGGAATCGACGTGCGAAGCTTTTGGGCAAAATCGGTTCATTCATTAAGGGTCCAGGTCGAATCCAAACTCGAAAATTTAACATTGATTTTTTTTTCAAAATGCACTTAGAGACTTAATTTTTTTTTTAAAAGAAGCGCAATGAAAAATAACGAAAAAAAGGAAATCATGGCAAATTCGTAGGTCACGTGGTATGGCCGCCATCTTGCTTTTAGTGCAATTTTCATCGTTTCCGACCCCACCCACCTCTGACAATCTTCTCCTCTGAAGATACTTGCACTAGAGAGCTGAAATTCATACTGAATGTAGCTAAAGTATCGTAGAGTTCAATTCGTAAAGTTGTAAGACCTAACCTTAATACTTTTTGTACTGTGACCTTTCAAAGTTGACCAAAATCGCAAAATCGCAAAATTCAAGGGCACATAACTCAAAAACTAGACCATAGAACTTCATGATTTTTGCATGAGACTTACACATTAGCAAGGTCTTTCAGATAAAAGAATAAAATCGCTCGCGAACAGTCATTTCCGGTCAGGAGGAAGGGTCAAACTTTGCATTTTAAAAAGTGGTGTTTTGCTGGCTATGTTTGAACCCTCTTTAACAAACATTCATGTGAAGGTCAAACATGCATGTGAAGGTCAAACAGTATGTGAAGGTCAAAGAGGAATCTTGAAGACCTAAGTACTGCCGCGGCAGTCCTAGTTATTATTATTATTATTTGTACTTTTTTTGTCCAAACGATTCTGACCAAACGGCTGCTCCAATTTCGCCCAAACTTGACATGGAGATACCTCCTAACCTGGAATCGACGTGCGAAGCTTTTGGGCAAAATCGGTTCATTCATTAAGGGTCCAGGTCGAATCCAAACTCGAAAATTTAACATTGATTTTTTTTTCAAAATGCACTTAGAGACTTAATTTTTTTTTTAAAAGAAGCGCAATGAAAAATAATGAAAAAAAGGAAATCATGGCAAATTCGTAGGTCACGTGGTATGGCCGCCATCTTGCTTTTAGTGCAATTTTCATCGTTTCCGACCCCACCCACCTTTGACAATCTTCTCCTCTGAAGATACTTGCCCTAGAGAGCTGAAATTCATACTGAATGTAGCTAAAGTATCGTAGAGTTCAATTCGTAAAGTTGTAAGACCTAACCTTAATACTTTTTGTACTGTGACCTTTCAAAGTTGACCAAAATCGCAAAATCGCAAAATTCAAGGGCACATAACTCAAAAACTAGACCATAGAACTTAATGATTTTTGCATGAGACTTACACATGAGCAAGGTCTTTCAGATAAAAGAATAAAATCGCTTGCGAACAGTCATTTCCGGTCAGGAGGAAGGGTCAAACTTTGCATTTTAAAAAGTGGTGTTTTGCTGGGTATGTTTGAACCCTCTTTAACAAACATTCATGTGAAGGTCAAACATGCATGTGAAGGTCAAACAGTATGTGAAGGTCAAAGAGGAATCTTGAAGACCTAAGTACTGCCGCGGCAGTCCTAGTTATTATTATTATTATTTGGACGTTTTTTGTTCAGTCATTTCTGAAGTTATCAAAGAACAGATTTTCATGAAACTTTCAGGGATTGTAGAGTATTACCTAACTTAGACATGCACGAGCCAGATTTTTGAATTTCGATTTTGGTTTTGAGTTATCTCCCCTTAAATGAAAAACTTCAAACCTCAATTTCTCGGTAACTATGGGAGATAATTTCATAAAACTTTCACCAAAATGTGGGCAACACAATTCCCCATTGATAAAGCCCATAGCGGTTTACGGCCGTATAAATAGATTTTTTTCTATTTTCGAAAAACTTAAATTTTGGTGAAATTTTGCGGTTCTGAGGGTACGCGTCTTTGAAAATCTTCTCTTCACTAACGGTAATACAGACAGACGCATGCTATAGCTCATTTTAAAGCTGAATAAATGCTGTGTAATCGATATTCACCTTTTATCATCTATTTTCATCGGGTTTTGAGCTACAGAAGTTTCAAAAATGATCTTTTGAAATAAAGGATTTTTATGCGTCACGTTCAAAGGGGCACCACTCTGTAAGGAAATGTCAAAAATGAAATCTGTTTGATGCATTCTGTTCTACAATGATAGATGAACAAGTTCACTACAGGTCATTATTATATAAAAGTTGATATTAAAGGAAATATGTGGACATAAAGAGATTTTTTACATTTTTCGGCGATTTTAACATTTTTCGAGGGTTATTTTACTTTGAGAATTTTAGTTTCAAAACTGTTACAGATAGAAATTTTATCATTGATGTTTTGTGAAGCAGATGTAATGAGTAGACGGCAAAAACGTTAAATCACATGTATCTCGAAAACGGTGACAGATAAGGGATTTGTAAAAAAAAAGGTGAGAAAAGTCTAATTTTCATGACATATCGCATAGTTTGCAAGAAAACAACAATTTCACAAAGTTAAAAACATTGAGTTGGATGGAAAGGTATATTTTAAAGTTCCACAGAGGTGATAGGGCTTTTTAAAACAGAGTTAATTCAATCAATACGTTCACACCCAGCTGAGTGGAATCTGCTACCATGTATAAGTCAAAATGAGGACTCTACCCTCTATGATTAAATTAGTCGGTCGGTCGGGTCGGTCTGGTCTGGTCTTTATTGCTAGACCTCCTGCCTCTCTTCTGATCTGACTTGGACACCGTGCATGTACATGAATTTGGTCTTGGAATATGTCTTGGCCATATCTTTCATTTGAGAGATTGACGCTACAAAGGGCCATTTCCAACTCCCCGTTGCTAGATTGCTAGACTACGCATTTTTTACCTACTCTGGTATATTGTAGCATGTATTATGTTTGCATCTTTTAGTTAAACTTTTTGAGTTATCAGTATAATATCAATAGTTAAAGTGTTAGGTTTCATTACATTATACAGGGGTCTGAAACAGTCAACTTTACTTTAGAGCGTTAAATCACATGTATCTTGAAAACGGTGACAGATAACTCAACAACAAAAATTTCTGCTTCTAGGAATAATATTCTCTGAAGAATGATGTCATAGCTGACATTGGCCACCATGATGAATTTTTCTGAAAAGTCTTTAACACTGAATATCAAGTGGAATTTGATCATTTTGATAATGTATTAGTTACTGTTTACCTCTTAGACAAAAAGTCATGTGAAGGTCAAACACTGTGTGAAGGTCAAAGAGGAATCTTGAAGACCTAAGTATTGACGCGTCAATCCTAGTTATTATTATTATTATTTGTACTTTTTTTGTCCAAACGATTCTGACCAAACGGCTGCTCCAATTTCGCCCAAACTTGACATGGAGATACCTCTTAACCTGGAATCGACGTGCGAAGCTTTTGGGCAAAATCGGTTCATTCATTAAGGGTCCAGGTCGAATCCAAAATCGAAAATTTAACATTGATTTTTTTTTCAAAATGCACTTAGAGACTTAATTTTTTTTTTAAAAGAAGCGCAATGAAAAATAATGGAAAAAAGTAAATCATGGCAAATTCGTAGGTCACGTGCTTCGGCCGCCATCTTACTTTTAGTGCAATTTTCAACATTTCCGACCCCACCCACCTTTGACAATCTTCTCCTCTGAAGATACTTGCACTACAGAGCTGAAATTCATACTGAATGTAGCTGAGGTATTGTTTTCTTGAAATCGTAAAGTTGTAAGACCTAACCTTAATACTTTTTGTGCTCTGACCTTTCAAAGTTGACCAAAATCTGTAAATCACCAACTTCAAGGGCAGATAACTCAAAAACCAGACCTTAGAACTTCATGATTTTTGCATGAGAGTTAGACATCAGCAAGGTCTTTAAGTTAAAAGAATAAAATCGCTCGCGAACAGTCACTTCCGGTCAGGAGGAAGGGTCAAACTTTGCATTTAAAAAAATCATGTTTTGGTCTGTATGGTTTAAACCTCTTGGACAAACATGCATGTGAAGGTCAAACATGCATGTGAAGGTCAAACAGTATGTGAAGGTCAAAGAGGAATCTTGAAGACCTAAGTACTGCCGCGGCAGTCCTAGTTATTATTATTATTATTTGTACTTTTTTTGTCCAAACGATTCTGACCAAACGGCTGCTCCAATTTCGCCCAAACTTGACATGGAGATACCTCTTAACCTGGAATCGACGTGCGAAGCTTTTGGGCAAAATCGGTTTATTCATTAAGGGTCCAGGTCGAATCCAAAGTCGAAAATTTAACATTGATTTTTTTTTCAAAATGCACTTAGAGACTTAATTTTTTTTTTAAAAGAAGCGCAATGAAAAATAATGAAAAAAAGGAAATCATGGCAAATTCGTAGGTCACGTGGTATGGCCGCCATATTGCTTTTAGTGCAATTTTCATCGTTTCCGACCCCACCCACCTTTGACAATCTTCTCCTCTGAAGATACTTGCACTAGAGAGCTGAAATTCATACTGAATGTAGCTAAAGTATCGTAGAGTTCAATTCGTAAAGTTGTAAGACCTAACCTTAATACTTTTTGTACTGTGACCTTTCAAAGTTGACCAAAATCGCAAAATCGCAAAATTCAAGGGCACATAACTCAAAAACTAGACCTTAGAACTTAATGATTTTTGCATGAGAATTACACATTAGCAAGGTCTTTCAGATAAAAGAATAAAATCGCTCGCGAACAGTCATTTCCGGTCAGGAGGAAGGGTCAAACTTTGCATTTTAAAAAGTGGTGTTTTGCTGGGTATGTTTGAACCCTCTTTAACAAACATTCATGTGAAGGTCAAACATGCATGTGAAGGTCAAACAGTATGTGAAGGTCAAAGAGGAATCTTGAAGACCTAAGTACTGCCGCGGCAGTCCTAGTTATTATTATTATTATTTGTACTTTTTTTGTCCAAACGATTCTGACCAAACGGCTGCTCCAAATTCGCCCAAATTTGGCATGCAGATACCCCTAACCCTGGAATCGACATGCGAAGCTTTTGGGCAAAATCGACTTGTACATTAAAGGTCCAGGTCGAATCCAAAATCGAAATTTTAACATTGATTTTTTTTTCAAAATGCACTTAGAGACTTAAATTTTTTTTTAAAAGAAACGCAATGAAAAATAATGAAAAAAAGTAAATCATGGCAAATTCGTAGGTCACGTGGTTCGGCCGCCATCTTGCTTTTAGTGCAATTTTCATCGTTTCCGACCCCACCCACCTTTGACAATCTTCTCCTCTGAAGATACTTGCACTAGAGAGCTAAAATTCATACTGAATGTAGCTGAGGTATTGTTTTCTTCAAATCGTAAAGTTGTAAGACCTAACCTTAATACTTTTTGTGCTATGACCTTTCAAAGTTGACCAAAATCTGAAAATCACCAACTTCAAGGGCAGATAACTCAAAAACCAGACCTTAGAACTTCATGATTTTTGCATGAGAGTTAGACATCAGCAAGGTCTTAAAGTTAAAGGAATAAAATCGCTCGCGAACAGTCACTTCCGGTCAGGAGGAAGGGTCAAACTTTGCATTTTAAAAAGTCATGTTTTGGTCTCTATGGTTTAAACCTCTTTAACAAACATGCATGTGAAGGTCAAACATGCATGTGAAGGTCAAACAGTATGTGAAGGTCAAACAGGAATCTTGAAGACCTAAGTACTGCCGCGGCAGTCCTAGTTAGGTCTTCAAGACAAAGTCTAGAAGACCTATTGTTATTATCCGGATTATTATTAGGTCTTCAAGACGAAAGTCTGAAGACCTATTGTTATCGTCCGGATTATTATTATTATTATTTGGACGTTTTTTGTTAGTCCATTTCTGAGCTTATTAACGAGCCGATTTTCATGAAACTTTCAGGGATTGTAGAGTATGACCTAACTTAGACATGCACGAGCCAGATTTTTGAATTTCGATTTTGGTTTTGAGTTATCTTTCCTTAAAGTCAAAACTTCAAACCTCAATTTCTCTGTAACTATGGGAGATAATTGCATAAAACTTTCACCAAAATGTGGGCAACATCATTCCCCATCGATTACGCCCATAGCGGTTTACGGCCGTATAAATAGATTTTTTTCTATTTTCGAAAAACTGAAATTTTGGTGAAATTTCGCGGTTCTGAGGGTAGGGGTCTTTGAAAATCTTCTCCTCACTAACGATAATACTTACAGACTAGTGTGATAGCTCATTTGAAAGCTGAATGAATGCTGTTTAATCGATATTCACCTTTTAGCATATATTTTCATTGGTTTTTTAGCTACAGCAGTTTCAAAAATGATCTTTTGAAATAAAGGATATTTATGCGTCACGTTCAAAGGGGCACCACTCTGTAAGGAAATGTCAAAAATGAAATCTGTTTGACGCATTCTGTTCTACAATGATAGATGAACGAGTTAACTACAGGTCATTATTATATAAAAGTTGATATTAAAGGAAATATGTGGACATGAAGAGATTTTTTACATTTTTCGGCGATTTTAACATTTTTCGAGGGTTATTTTACTTTGAGAATTTTAGTTTCAAAACTGTTACAGATAGAAATTTTATCATTGATGTTTTGTGAAGCAGATGTAATGAGTAGACGGAAAAAAATATCAACAAGTGATGATAAAAAAAATTCTGTCCATGACCTGACCTTGAATATTGCGATTTTGGGAAAATCCTCATTTTTAGCACATTTCAAGGTTCCACAGTTTCTTTATTAAGAAAGATATCTTTTAATTGATTGTATTTTCACATGCGCTATTCCAAGCACAACTTCTGCTATGTTGTACTTTATCATAAAAATGTTGATAGTTAAGGAGCTAGAAGGACCAACTTGGAGTAGGGGTAAAAAAATCTTCAAATTTCAGTGTTTTCTTTACATTACAACGTTAAATCACATGTATCTCGAAAACGGTGAGAGATAATTTAACCACATTTTTTTCTGCTACTAGGAATAATATTCTCTGAAGAATGGTGTCATAGCTGACATTTGCCACCATGATGAATTTTTCTTAAAAGTCTTTAACACTGAATATCAAGTGGAATTTGGTCATTTTGATAATGTATTAGCTTCTGTTTACCTCTTAGACAAAAAGTCATGTGAAGGTCAAACACTGTGTGAAGGTCAAACAAGAATCTTGAAGACCTAAGTATTGACGCGTCAATCCTAGTTAGGTCTTCAAGACGAAAGTCTGAAGACCTATTGTTTTTATCCGAATTTTTATTATTATTATTATTATTATTATTTGTACTCATTTTGTGTCAAATGTACAGCCTTCCCTCCTTAACCGAATTTCATGAAATTTTCAGGGAATGTAGCTTTTTCTTCAACTTAGTGAATGACCATGGCGATTTTTGAATTTCGCTTTCGTTTTTGAGTTATCTCCCCTTAAAGGAAAAAACGTCAAACCTCAATTTCTCGGTAACTATGGGAGATAATTTCATAAAACTTTCACCAAAATGTGGGCAACAACATTCCTCATCGATTAAGCCCATAGCGGTTTTCGGCCGTATAAATAGATTTTTTGCTATTATCGAAAAACTGAAATTTTGGCGAAATTTTCCGGTTTTGACGGTACGCGTCTTTGAAAATCTTCTCCTCACTAACTGCAATACATACAGACGCTTGCTATAGCTCATTTTAAAGCCAGAAGAACGCTGCAAAAAGTAATCCCCCAAACCTGCCCTCTATTTTCAGCGGTTTTTGAGCTACATCAATTTCAAAAATGAACTTTTGAAAAAAATGATTTTTCTGCGTCACGTTCAAAGGGGCACTACTCTGTTAGGAAATGTAATTGCAAAGATCTGTTTTTTTCATTTTGTTCTACATTGATGGGTGAACAAATTCACTACAGGTCATTATTATATAAAAGTTTATATTAAAGGAAATATGTGGACATAAAGAGATTTTTTACACTTTTCGGCGATTTTAACATTTTTCGAGGGTTATTTTACTTTGAGAATTTTAGTTTCAAAACTGTTACAGATAGAAATTTAATCATTGATGTTTTGTGAAGCAGATGTAATAAGTAGACAGAAAAAAATATCAACAAGTCATGATAAAAAAATTTCTGTGCATGACCGGTCCTTGAATATCGCGATTTTTAGAAAATCCTCATTTTTAGCACATTTCAAAGTTACACAGTTTCTTTATTAAGAAAGATATCTTTAAATTGATTGTATTTTCACATGCGCTATTCCAAGCACAACTTTTGCTATGTTGCACTTTATCATGAAAATGTTGATAGTTAAGGAGATAGAAGGACCAACATGGAGTAGGGGTAAACAAATCTTCAAATTTCAGTGTTTTCTTTACATTACAACGTTAAATCACATGTATCTCGAAAACGGTGAGAGATAATTTAACCAAATTTCTGCTACTAGGAATAATATTCTCTGAAGAATGGTGTCATAGCTGACATTGGCCACCATGATGAATTTTTATGAAAAGTATTTAACACTGAATATCAAGTGCAATTTGGTCATTTTGATAATTTATTAGCTACTGTTTACCTCTTAGACAAAAAGTCATGTGAAGGTCAAACACTTTGTGAAGGTCAAAGAGGAATCTTGAAGACCTAAGTATTGACGCGTCAATCCTAGTTATTATTAGGTCTTCAAGACGAAAGTCTGAAGACCTATTGTTATTATCCGGATTATTATTAGGTCTTCAAGACAAAGTCTAGAAGACCTATTGTTATTATCCGGATTATTATTATTATTATTATTATTTGTACTTTTTTTGTTAGTTCATTTCTGATCTTATCAACGAACTGATTTTCATGAAACTTCCAGGGATTGTAGAGTATGACCTAACTTAGACATGCACGAGCCAGATTTTTGAATTTCGATTTTGTTTTCGAGTTATCTCCCCTTAAAGGAAAAACTTCAAACCTCAATTTCTCGGTAACTAAGGGAGATAATTCAATAAAACTTTCACCAAAATGTGGGCAACAACATTCCCCATTGTTTAAGACCATAGCGGTTTTCGGCCGTATAAATAGATTTTTTTCTATTTTCGATTTTGGTGAAATTTCGCGGTTTTGACGGTACGCGTCTTTGAAAATCTTCTTCTCACTAACTGTAATACATACAGACGCATGCTATAGCTCATTTGAAAGCTCATAGACCTAACTTAGGCATGCATTAGCCAGATTTTCGAATTTCGATTTTGTGTTTGAGTTATCTCCCCTTAAAGGAAAAATTTCAAACCTCGATTTCTCGGTAACTATGAGAGATAATTTCTTAAAACTTTCACCAAAATGTGGGCAACATTATTCCCCATCGAATGCACCCTAAGCCGTTTTCGACCGTATAAATAGATTTTTTGCTATTTTCGAAAAACTGAAAATTTTGTGAAATTTCACGGTTCTGACGGTACGCGTCTTTAAAAATCTTCTCCTCACAAACGGCAATACTTACAGACTATTGTGATAGCTCGTTTGAAAGCTTAATTAGTGTGTAAAAAAGTTTTCTGGGCGGAATTTTAAATTTCGACCTGTGACTTGAGTTATCTGCCCTTGGAATTCGACATTTTTTTGAAGGGTCATTTTTCGTGTTACTTTCAAAGGGAGGTTACTCTGTAAGGAAATGTCAAGTAAGAAATCTGTTTGATGCATTCTGTTCTACAATGATAGTTGAACAAATTCACTACAGATCATTATCATATAAAAGTTGATATTAAAGGAAATATGTTGACATGAAGAGACTTTTTACATTTTTCGGCGATTTTAACATTTTTCGAGGGTTATTTTACTTTGAGAATTTTAGTTTCAAAACTGCTACAGATAGAAATTTTATCGTTGATGTTTTGTGAAGCAGATGAATTGAGTAAACAGTAAAAAATATGAACAAGTCGTGATAATTTTTTTTCTGTCCATGACCTGTCCTTGAATATTGCTGATTTTTGAAAATCCTCATTTTTGGCACATTTCAAAGTTCCACAGTTACTTTACACAGAAACATATCTTTAAATTGATTGCATTTTTACATGCGCTATATCAGGCACAACTTTTGCTATGTTACACTTTATCATAAAAATGTTGATAGTTAAGGAACTAGAAGGACCAACATGGAGTAGGGGTCTAAAAATCTTCAAATTTCAGTGTTTTCAATAAAGTTCCAAAATTTATTTCTCCATTACTATTTGAGTTATCAAAACACGACATACATCTTTGTATGTGGATAAACAAGCCCTCTTAGACAAAAAGTCATGTGAAGGTCAAACAGTATGTGAAGGTCAAAGAGGAATCTTGAAGACCTAAGTATTGACGCGTCAATCCTAGTTATTATTATTATTATTTGTACTTTTTTTGTTAGTTCATTTCTGATCTAATCAACGAACTGATTTTCATGAAACTTTCAGGAATTGTAGAGTATGACCTAACTTAGACATGCACGAGCCAGATTTTTGAATTTCGATTTTGTTTTCGAGTTATCTCCCCTTAAAGGAAAAACTTCAAACCTCAATTTCTCGGTAACTAAGGGAGATAATTCAATAAAACTTTCACCAAAATGTGGGCAACAACATTCCCCATTGATTAAGACCATAGCGGTTTTCGGCCGTATAAATAGATTTTTTTCTATTTTCGAAAAACTGAAATTTTGGTGAAATTTCGCGGTTTTGACGGTACGCGTCTTTGAAAATCTTCTTCTCACTAACGGCAATATATACAGACTAGTGTGATAGCTCGTTGGAAAGCCTAATCAGTGTGTAAGAACGTACATTTGCCGAAACTTTAAATTTCGAACTGTGACTCGCGTTATCTGCCCTTGAAATTCGACATTTTTTTAAAGG
Source organism: Steromphala cineraria (assembly GCA_916613615.1). Lineage (NCBI taxonomy): Eukaryota > Metazoa > Mollusca > Gastropoda > Trochida > Trochidae > Steromphala > Steromphala cineraria. Next base: position 38,574,535 of record OU744731.1, on the reverse strand, counting down.
GTCATTTTTCGTGTTACGTTCAAAGGGACATTACTCAGTAAGGAAATGTCAAAAATGAAATCTGTTTGATGCATTCTGTTCTACAATGATAGATGAACAAGTTCACTACAGGTCATTATCATATAAAAGTTGATATTAAAGGAAATATGTGGACATAAACAGATTTTTTACATTTTTCGGCTATTTTAACATTTTTCGAGGGTTATTTTACTTTGAGAATTTTAGTTTCAAAACTATTACAGATATAAATTTTATCATTGATGTTTTGTGAAGCAGATGTAATGAGTAGACGGAAAAAAATATCAACAAGTGATGATAATTTTTTTCCTCTCCATGACCAGTCCTTGAATATTGTGATTTTTGGAAAATCTTCATTTTTAGCAAATTTCAAGGTTCCACAGTTTCTTTATTAAGAAAGATATCTTTTAATTGATTGTATTTCCACATGCGCTTTTCCAAACACAACTTTTGCTATGTTGTACTCTATCATAAAATTGTTGATAGTTAAGGAGCTAGAAGGACCAACATGGAGTAGGGGTCTAAAAATCTTCAAATTTCAGTGTTTTCAATATAGTTCCATAATTCAGTAATCCATTACTATTTGAGTTATCAAAACAAAACATACATCTTTGTATGTGGATAAACAAGACCTCTTAGACAAAAAGTCATGTGAAGGTCAAACACTGTGTGAAGGTCAAAGAGGAATCTTGAAGACCTAAGTATTGACGCGTCAATCCTAGTTATTATTATTATTATTTGTACTTTTTTTGTTAGTTCATTTCTGATCTTATCAACGAACTGATTTTCATGAAACTTTCAGGGATTGTAGATTATGACCTTACTTAGACATGCACGAGCCAGATTTTTGAATTTCGATTTTGTTTTCGAGTTATCTCCCCTTAAAGGAAAAACTTCAAACCTCAATTTCTCGGTAACTAAGGGAGATAATTCAATAAAACTTTCACCAAAATGTGGGCAACAACATTCCCCATTGTTAAAGACCATAGCGGTTTTCGGCCGTATAAGTAGATTTTTTTCTATTTTCGAAAAACTGAAATTTTGGTGAAATTTCGCGGTTTTGACGGTACGCGTCTTTGAAAATCTTCTTCTTACTAACGGTAATACATACAGACGCATGCTATAGCTCATTTGAAAGCTCATAGACCTAACTTAGGCATGCATTAGCCAGATTTTCGAATTTCGATTTTGTGTTTGAGTTATCTCCCCTTAAAGGAACAATTTCAAACCTCGATTTCTCGGTAACTATGGGAGATAATTTCTTAAAACTTTCACCAAAATGTGGGCAACATTGTTCCCCATTGAATGCACCCTATACCGTTTTCGACCGTATAAATAGATTTTTTGCTATTTTCGAAAAACTGAAAATTTTGTGAAATTTCACGGTTCTGACGGTACGCGTCTTTAAAAATCTTCTCCTCACAAACGGCAATTCTTACAGACTATTGTGATAGCTCGTATGAAAGCTTAATTAGTGTGTAAAAAAGTTTTCTGGGCGGAATTTTAAATTTCGACCTGTGACTTGAGTTATCTGCCCTTGAAATTCGACATTTTTTTGAAGGGTCATTTTTCGTGTTACTTTCAAAGGGAGGTTTCTCTGTAAGGAAATGTCAAATAAGAAATCTGTTTGATGCATTCTGTTCTACGATGATAGTTGAACAAATTCACTACAGATCATTATCATATAAAAGTTGATATTAAAGGAAATATGTGGACATGAAGAGACTTTTTACATTTTTCGGCGATTTTAACATTTTTCGAGGGTTATTTTACTTTGAGAATTTTAGTTTCAAAACTGCTACAGATAGAAATTTTATCGTTGATGTTTTGTGAAGCAGATGAATTGAGTAAACAGTAAAAAATATGAACAAGTCGTGATAATTTTTTTTCTGTCCATGACCTGTCCTTGAATATTGCTGATTTTTGAAAATCCTCATTTTTGGCACATTTCAAAGTTCCACAGTTACTTTACACAGAAACATATCTTTAAATTGATTGTATTTTTACATGCGCTATATCAGGCACAACTTTTGCTATGTTACACTTTATCATAAAATGTTGTTAGTTAAGGAGCTAGAAGGACCAACATGGAGTAGGGGTCTAAAAATCTTCAAATTTCAGTGTTTTCAATAAAGTTCCAAAATTTATTTCTCCATTACTATTTGAGTTATCAAAACACGACATACATCTTTGTATGTGGATAAACAAGCCCTCTTAGACAAAAAGTCATGTGAAGGTCAAACAGTATGTGAAGGTCAAAGAGGAATCTTGAAGACCTAAGTATTGACGCGTCAATCCTAGTTATTATTATTATTATTATCTGTAAAATAATTTTTTAAAAGATTTTGATTACATGTTGTACCTTTTTTTTCAGAAGTCTGCTTTGAAAAAGAACAACCCAAGAAAAATGGAAAAAAAGGGTCTTCATCAAGATCCAAACCTAGACCTGAAAGTAAGTCAACGAAACCAGAAACCGACAGCCTGTCCTCGGAGGAAGACCAAAAGACCTTAAACGGATGCAAAACATCATTGAGACCTCGGACAACATTAGCTTATGGTCCTGCTCATCAATCTTCAAACATAGAAGGGACTAATCAGACTCCGAGGGACGATACTGCCATTGTCAGAGACTTATTGGTTGATAAAAAGTACACATACATGCCAAGGGGGAAACAGGAAGTTGACAAGCAGAGAGAAGATCAAAACATGCATGTCCTGAAAGAGGACAATGAAGGAGCTGTATTTACTAACCATTCAGAGCAAAGGTTGAGAAAGGCTGAAGTCGAAGGGAATAGAGACGTCATTGTTAAACACCAACCTGAACGAAAAGATATTCCAACCGTTAATATGCCAAATTTGGAACAAATTCTGCCTTCCGATTCGTCGCATATTTCAGAAGCAAGTGATCAAGAACAGTCTGATGTTGGAACAGACAAACTCTTTGGACCTGGTCAAACAAAAGAAGTTCCTGATCAGAAAAATGGCAAGGAATCAGATGCAACAGTTTACTGTTCAACCCTCCAATCCTCTATGCTTGAAGATTTACCAAATACACTGAAAGATTGGACAGGACAAGGGTACAGTCTCTCATTCCTCCGAAGTGAATGTTCAGACACGTCCACTGATGCCGAACAGTTACGTGAGGTTGTTTTAAGAAGACAAGAAGAATCGAGCAAAAAAAGGAATGGCTTAGATCATGGAAATCAACAATTTAATCAGGAACATAAAGAACCATATAACGAGGATCAGAACCCAAACTATTCAAATGATCCTGAAGAACTTCTTCCAAACAATGGCCGAAAAGATGCTGACAAAAATTTGAATTCTGAGCAAGACCATGGTCCAGATAACAATGATGCTGGTGTTTCGGATGTGACTTTCGCAACCAAGAATGATGATAATCAACAGTTGAGAGTTGAAGAAGGCCTTCCGGGTACAGTTGATTTGGAATTTGAACAGATTGGCAATACAAGAGGAGAAGATGCCCGGTCATATCCGTTTGGACAAAACCAAAATGGTGGCCACCTGGAGATCAGACCTGATTTGGGAGATGACAACAGTAATGCTTCAAAGGAATACACCAATACACCAGATTCAGGCCAACATTGCAGCCTTTCAGAGTCAACAAGTCTTTTAGAAGTCAACAACAAAAGTGCATCCGGAAAATGCACAGACCAAAACAGAGAAGCTATATCTGATGAAGTTGAAAACGGACAAGAACTCAATGGCGCCTGTACAGAATTTGCCAGAAATGTGGAAAACAACAATGGCAGAATATCAAAGAAACTCACCGCCCAAGAGGGAGAAATTTCATATGACACAGTTCTAGTCAGCCACCCTGAGACGAGAACTGATTTAGAAGACGACAATTGTAGTGGATCAAGAGAAAATGCGGACCAAAGCAAAGAGGTTATACCTGATTCAGTTTTGAATAGCTGCGTTCAAGAGTTGACAACTAATTTTGACGACAACAACAAAACTGCATCCAAGAAACCAACTGAGTCAGCTGATTTAGTTGAACCCAGACATGATCCACAAGGTGCCGATCCAGAATTGGCAAGAAATTTGATAGACATTGGGGCATCAAGGAATGCCACCGACCAAGATGGAGGATTAACATATGATTCAATTCAATGTGGACAAAATGAGCATGGTAGCCACACTGAGATTATGATGGAAGACAACAAGGATAGAGCATCAACGAAACTTGCTGACCAAGAGGGTGGAATTACATATGAATATGATTCAGGTCATGTCAGCCCCCTTGAGATGAGAACTCGATTGGAAGATGACAATGGTACTACATCAAAGGAACAAACTGACCAAAATGGAGAATGCACTTCAGTCAAGCAAGAACAAAATGGTGGGAATCCAGAACTGGCAAGAAATTTTGGAGACAACAAACTTTCAGCACCTGAGACTCGAGCCAACCAACATGGAGAATGCACTTCATTTGAGCAAAGACAAGAACAAAATGGCGGAGATCCAGAAGTGGCAAGAAATCTTGAGGAGAACAATATAAGTGCATCAGAAATTCTTGCTCATCAAAATGGAGAATGCACTTCATCTGTGCAAAGACCAGAACAAAATGGCGGCAATCCAGAGGTGGAAAGAAATCTCGAAGACAACAGTTTTAAAGCATCAGAGATTCCTGCTTACCAAAATGGAAGAGTTCTTGGTGAGTCTGGACAAACAGACAATGGATCACCAGCTTCAAGATCTTCTGGACTTTATCATTCTATTCCAATATTGCTCGAGGTCTGGAAATGTACTGATGTTACTAACTTTTTCTCACTGCCTATTATCAATAGTACTGATAAAATCAACAAGAAGGCATAATCATCAAAACCCCACCAAGTTTTATTAAATTTTAACTACCAACATTTCCTAGCAGTCCAGAATCATGGAAAAAGGGCAGTAACTCCTTCAATAATTAATTGCACACTTTTGATTTTTTAACTCCATCAGGGTATTGATACCAAGTAGTCACACAGCAAATTTTGATATCTTGTCTTTATCAGTGTCTGAGAAAAATCTTCCCTTTGAAGATACCCTCGAACAGTGTCCATAAACACAAAACAAGGGCAAACTCTGAAAAATATTATTGCATACTTCTGATTTTCGAACTCTAAGAAGGTATTGATACTCAGGGGCAGTAGCACGTTTTAGGGGGAATATAAGGTGATGTCAGGAAAATGAAAAATAATGGTTTCAATTGAAAGACAAGGTTTTTAAAGTAGATGGAGCAGTGATAATTCAAATATATAACGTTAAGTTTAGCAATGCAATTCCTTTTTCTTACAAAAAATGAATAAAAGGTGTTCACACAAAATGGCCGCCAATGGATTTTATGTGATTGTTCATACTTTGTCCTCTGACTATGGATGATTGGCCTGTGTAATGTGATTTTTGACACTGTCAAAATAATACATTTAGCATTAACTTACAATTATCAGTGAAAATTTCAAAATATATCATTATAAAAAAACGTGCCACTGCCCCTTTAAGACACATAGCAAATTGGTTATCTTATCTTTAAACTTGGATGTATGGATGGACGGAGACTAAACCTATTTCCCCCTTCCAATGGCAAGGAATAATAATGGCACTTAAGAGACTGGGATTAGGCACAAAAAAACCAACTGTTTTTGGCCTTTTCATACTATAGTTGACCTAATAAGCGCCCAGGGCGCTTACGAAATGGACTAGGGTGGGCGCTTATTAAAGTGGTGGGAATGACGACCGAAAACTAAAGACTACTCAAGTGGAACTGTGTTAAGGCTGTCTTTGATAACTGATACAGACGTTCAAAACATGCTTACAAATTATTGAGTCGAAAATAATACATATTGTCGCTTAATGTACAGTAAATTTTATTATATTAGTGGTACATGGCCGGTTATTAGACCAAATTACAAAACCCTTATTAAGGGGCGCTTATTGGAGCAGGGCGCTTAATATTGTAGGTTGAATATGGTATAGGCAAAAATTATGCGATAACGCAGATTTTTTGTTATTATCGATTTATTAAACAAATTTGGAAGAAATAAGTAAATATAAACTTTAGATCACTTTATCACTGCGTCTAAGAGGGACTACATGAACAGAGACAAGGCCACCGGACTACATTTCCATTTTTTCCCTTGTCAATAGTGGAAAAAAGACTTGGTGTGGGGGTTTGAAACTGACGCAGACACAAACCAGAAACAAATTACTTTTTTTCTAGGCCTTGTAGGGGATTTTCTTTCTTGTCTTATAGCATATATACAGTAGTATCCCCCTTGTTATTTCATGGATCACAATATCTACATAACCATATATTTTGGTTGAATTGACTTGTTTAGTTGAATCCCTTGTCAGATTTGAACACACAATGTCTCATCCTGTCTCAGGGTACGAACTTTACGCTAACTCCACTTATTGGTACCCCGGGCTCAGATGCTAGAGTCGCTCGCGCGGCCCAAATTGGGATGTAGCCAATCAAATCATTTTCTCGCCACCTTCTCATTAAGATTTCAACGAGAAAATGATTTGATTGGCTATATCCAAAGTCAGGCCGCACAAGTGACTCTAGCTTCTGAGCCCAGGGTACAGATTATGGGTAGTGGAGTTAGCGTAACGTTCTTTCCCTGAGACAGGATGACAATGTCTGAGCCAGGGATGCTTTCCTACTCTGAGGGGATCAAGGGTTTTGATCTGAAAATGTAGAGGAATTTGTACTATTGCAGATATTTTGGTCCCAAATATAATTTTTTTTAATTTATTTTATCCCAAATAAAATTTTTATTTATTTATTTTATCCCAAATATAATTTTTTTTAATTTATTTTATCCCAAATATAATTTTTTTTTTTATATTTTATCCCAAATATAATTTTTTTTAATTTATTTTATCCCAAATATAATTTTTTTAAATTATGTAATACTTTGATGTAGGCATTTGACATTTGTTGTTACTTGTTCTTATATCTATATCCATGTCTTATTGTTCTTTCTAAAAGAGGTTCTTAAGTCATGCCAACATAACCTCTGTCACCAGTTTGCCATATTTCAAAATCTCCTTCAAGAGAAAATTTTGGCAGCACAAGTACTGTTCTCACAAATATGTATATTGTTTCATGTGTAGTATATGTCATGGTTCTTTAAATTCATGTACAAAAGAAAATTTGCAAAACAAATACTGTCAAAACAAATAGAACATTGAAATGACTGTATATTGTTACATGTGTATGGTGTCATGGTATTTAAATTCATGTAAAAAAGAAAATTTGCAAAACAAATACTGTCCACACAAATAAAATATTGAAATGACTGTATATTGTTACATGTGTATGATATGTCATGGTTCTTTAAGTTCATGTAAAAAGGAAAATTTGCAAAACAAATACTGTCCACACAAATCAAATATTGAAATGACTGTATATTTTTACAGGTGTTACATGGTTCATGTAAAAAAGAAAATTTGCAAAACAAATACTGTCAAAACAAATAAAATATTTAAATGGTTGTATATTGTTACATGTGTACAATATGGCGTGGGTCATTAAATTTCTGTGATAGAGAAAATTTGCAACACAAAAACTGTCCTCACAGATCAAATATTGTAAATACAGTACATTCTTACATGTGTATCATACGTTAAGTTATTAAAGTTTTTTTTAGAGAAAATGTGCAACACGAAAACTGTGCATATGTATCAGATATTGTAAGGACTGTACATCGTTCCACTTGTAACTTGTAATAGTATAACTCATTTGCATATGCACCTCTGCACATGTTATTTCATTCTTCTGTGTATGTACCTCCTCGCATAATGCTATAATTCCTCTATATATTCATTTCTACACATGTAATATAAATAGAGAATCTCACCCAAGTGTCTTCTGATATCAAATATATCAACACGAGTTGATTAAAGTTACAAATATCCGAGGCTTGCCGAGGATATTTTTACTTTAATCAACGAGTGTTGATATATTTGATATCAGAAGACACGAGGGTGAGATTTTATTTATCATCCAAATCATTTTTCAACAGTTATTAGCAAAAGAATGAACATATCTGAACACGAAACTGCCATTAGATTTCTTGAACAGTGAGGTAATTGCATTGTGACGTCATCAGCATTATGACGTCATAGCATTGTTACGCCATGAACTTTGTGACGTCATAGTATTGTCATCTGTGTTCTAAGTGATACAAAAGCCTTGTGATGTCATTTAACTGATGATGTAATAGGATTATGACGATATGATTGTAGCGATATCTACAATGTAGATATCGTTTGTAGATATCGCTTGATCTCAGAAAAGCGATATCTACTGTGGTAGCCACTTTTGGATGATAATTTCTTTTATCATCCAAAACTGTGTTCCACAGGAGATATTGCTTGTGGAAGATCAAGCGATATCTCCTAGGTGATATCGCTTTGACAGTAGATTTTGAACAATGCCCTGTCAACAGAAGGGACATGACATCACAAACGTTTTGCATCATCAGAAATGACGTCACAATGTTATGACGTCATAAACACAATGACGTCACAATGCTATGACGTCATGAACACCATGACGTCACAGTGCTATGACATCACTGGTATAGGAGTTTTGGAGCTATGCAGTGTTCAAAGATGTACATTTTTCAAGCAAATGTGATGAAAAATGATTTTGTTACTTTTATCAACTTGTGTTGATATATTTGATATCAGAAGACACTTGGGTGAGATTCTATATGTATATGAACCATGGCACAAGTCTATGTATTCCCTTGTAAGTGCACTTAAGCACATGTACGTTTTCACTTATACCATGGTTCATACAGCCAAAACAGAATACGAAAGTATTGAGAGAGCAATGGACATATCCAGCAAAATTGCAATTGTTGGCGATTTGAATGTGAACTTGTTATCTGTAAAGAGTTGCCATCTGAAGAATATATTTGAAAGAAAACAGTTAAGGAATATAATTAAAGAACCCACAAGAGTAACAGCAACTACCAGCACTCTGTTAGACCCAATTATTATAAGTGAAGAAGTAAATGTCGATGATTGTGGAGTGATCGACTTTGACAGTAATATATCTGACCACAAGGGAACATACATCTCGCTCAATGTAAATATAAATACAAAAAAGTCTTACAAACGAGATATATGGTGTTACAATCAGGCAGATTTTCCTTATCTGAACAGTCTTATTGAAAGTATAGATTGGGCTGAGTTATTTAGCCATTTTTATGATATAGATGACATGTGCAATGCTTTCTATGACAGACTGAATGAGTTAATTAAAAGGTGCATTCCAACAAAAGAAGTTATTTTACGCCCTAACGACAAACCATGGTTTAACTCAGAACTTAGACGTGAATGCAGACGACGAGATAGATTAAGGAAAAAAGCAAAAAGAACTGGTAATGAAAAAGATGTCATTTCATACAAAAAGCAGCGTAACAAAGTAAATAATATGAAGTACTTTGCTAAAGAAACATTTTATGCAAATCTTGACGAATATCTTACTGAATTATATATAGTAAATAAATCATCATACTGGAAAATTCTGCGTCATGTTGTAAGAAAGTCTGAAATATCGTCAGATATACCGCCCCTTAAAATAAATGACACTGATGACGGACCAACTTTGTTTACTGATATAGATAAAGCCACAAAGTTAAATGAATATTTCAAATCTGTGTCTACGTTGGAAGGTGGCAACAAGCATTTACCATACTTTGGGAAACGCACAAATAAGGAAATTAGTGATATCAATATAACTCCAAAGGAAATATCTGATATTATTAAATGTTTGCCGGAGAAAAAGGCATGTGGCCCAGATAGAATAAGTCACAAGCTCCTCAAGAACACAGTTAATTCCATAAGCAAAGTTTTGTGTCTCCTATTTAATTATTCACTACAATCATCAACTTATCCCAATGTTTGGAAAGTGGCACATGTATTACCATTGTTTAAAAAAGGTGATCATTCAATTGCTTCAAATTATAGACCCATTTCTCTCATAAGTTGTGTTGGAAAAGTGTTTGAGAGAGTTGTTTATAAGCATTTGTATAATTATTTTCATTGTAATGATTTACTTTACAAGTACCAAGCTGGTTTTCAGAAAGGTCACTCAACTGTACATCAATTGCTTGAATTGTACAATCAAGTATGCCTATCGTTAGATAATAAGGAAACGTTTTGCATGGTGTTTTGTGATGTTTCGAAAGCTTTTGATCGTGTCTGGCATAGAGGGCTTATGAGTAAATTGGAAATGTATGGTTTAAAAGGCTGTATACTTCAGTGGTTATCAAGTTATATAACCAATCGAAGTCAATCTGTTTTTGTAAATGGAGCATTGTCAAAGCCTGTATACTTGACAGCTGGTGTTCCCCAGGGCTCAGTATTGGGTCCCTTTCTTTTTATTGTATTTATAAATGACATTGCTGATGAACTTAATTGTTTAACAAGGTTATTTGCCGATGATACATCACTTGGCTTTTCATCAATTGACCATAGATTACTTGAGTATACTTTAAACTCGAACCTTGAAAAGCTTAGTTCTTGGGCAAAGCGTTGGCTAGTCAAATATAATCCAAATAAAACAGAAGCTATCATTTTTACTCATAAGAAAGAAAGTAAAAACATAACACTGTATCTTGACGGGTGCGAAATCAGAAATGTAAATGAACATAAACACTTAGGTGTGACACTTTCAGCCGATGGGAAATGGAATAAACATATTGATAAATTAGTATTGTCGATTTCTTAAATGATAAATTCAATGCGAAAACTCAAATTCATATTAAGCAGGCAAATCTTAGATAAGATTTATATTATGTTTATTAGACCACATTTTGAATATGCTTGTGAAGTTTGGGATGGGTGTAACTCAGAACAGTCATTTCGACTTGAACAATTACAGTTAGAAGCAGCTCGTGTTATTACTGGTCTACCAAAATACACTTCACTGAAACATCTCTATTTTGAAACTGGTTGGGAAAAATTATCAGAACGGAGAGAAAGGAGAAAGTTAACACTTTATCATAAATTACAGTGCGGTAATGCACCATCATATCTTGTAGATTTACTCCCACCGACTGTTGGAGAAACTACTTCTTATGATCTTAGAAATGCAAATAATTTTGTTATTCCATCATATAGATTGAAACATTCATGTATGTCTTTTATTCCTTCAACCACAGTGTTATGGAACGATATCCCATTAGATAAGCGAAATGTAACATCAACAGAAAAGTTCAAATCATATTTGAAGAAGCCAATTGTTTCGGCACCATCTTATTTTTCATCAGGTATGCGTAGGTTAAATATTTATCATACACGTTTAAGATATCACGTAAGTGAGTTGAAATATGATTTATTTAAAGTTGGCATTAAGGCGGATTCAACATGTGAATGTGGTTATTTATGCGAAAATGTTTTTCACTTTATGTTTGAGTGTCCTTTATATGATGAACACAGATTAAGAATGTTAAATGTATTAAAATCATATGTAAATGAAGATGCCGTAAATTTAGATTTAGTTTTATGTGGCAGTAAAAGCCTTTCAATTTTACAAAATCAGGTCATTTTCAAGGCAGTCCAACAATATATTTTAAACAGCAAGCGCTTCTGTTGACTGCAGCATGTACATATTTACTTTTGTAAATATCTTTCTACCATTCTGTATTATACTATTTTCCATGTTTTCATGTATGTCACTATATATCTATCATTTTGTAAATACTTGGGAGAAGGTTACCTAAGTTGGATAACTTGTTCCTAATCCCTTTCTTTATTGAATAAAATATGTTTAAATAAAAAAAAACAGAATAAAATACCAGTACTTTTCAAGGACATTTTACCACTTTTCAAGTACGTATATTCGCAAAACTTTTGGTTTCGATGCCACCGTTTTCCAAATTTCCCGAAAAAAATTGATCGTGAGAAGCGGCAATTACAGATTGGTTTCCTTTAATTTCATTCTCTATCAATTTGCACAGTTAGCAGAATACTTCTGTGTTTTCGATTGTGATCCATGTCATGGGGAATTATAGTACTTTTTTGAAAATTTCAAAGACATTACCGTGAAATCCCAGTACTTTTTCAGGACATTTAGTAAGCATAGTAAATTCAATTACCGGTACCTTTCCGGTATCAAAACAAAATTCAAGTACTTTTCAAGGCCCATAATATACCTTAATTTCATGCTCACTTTTCATAGTGTGGTAACTGACCACTAATATATATCTTTTCATGTGTTAACCTTTTATTACATGCTCGCCTCTCATTTATGCCTTTCACCTATTCCTATATCTTCACTATCTACTCTTCTTTAGTTTTCCATATGTCAGGGTCACCACCCCACCCAACTGTGATATTTTCTTTCAGGGGTAGTGACCACCCAACTCTCTGTCCAAGTTTGTACGGCCATATTTAGTTCTTTTAGTCGTTTTAATGAATAGAGTTTAATATATATTCAAATTTTAAGAAGTGATTCTGAGAGATTTTGTAGCGAACTGTTATCACAATGTAAATTATTATTTTTATTGTAGAAATGTCACTAATTCTATTGAATCATTGCAACTAGATGCATAACAATAGTTTTCAAATTTATATAAAATTTAATAAAATTTAAAATCCATCCAGCTATTTGTAACCTGTTGTTTATGATCTTGTGATTTTGTATTTGTATTTGTTATATTTTTTCCACTTAAATATTTAAGTTTTTGGTATGAATTTTTTAACAAAATTTATATTCATAGTTTCTTTTAAATTTTACTTTACATCCTATCAGTTTGAATAAATCATTTGATAAAATTTAATCTTGTTTTTTATTTTTGATCTTAGTTTGTTGTTTCTTAATATAGCAGCAATTAATTCAGTACGATCAATTTAATCCTTGTCTTGATGGACTGATGTTTTCTATGCTAGAAATACATTTTAATATGTTACTGCAATCAAAGTTTTGAAATAATTTTCTCAAAGATAGACGTGTGTACTACAGTCAACGAGACACTAACATACATCGTGTGAATTTTATCTTTGACAACGAGTCTTTATAAAATACATGATGTAGTGGAAACGATAGAGAGAACGTAATCAAGCTAAGTTAACTCAGCTACAACGAGTCTTAATATTCAGAATACAATAATTCGGACAAAAAAAGGAACTGAAACGTATCCCCAGTGAACTTATTCTAAGGACTTGGGATAATTTTGCACATAACAACGATAAAGGAAGAGTGTCTATGCACTGGAATCAGACTCTAGTTTTACATATTAGTGTTTCTATAAAAGAGTTTTGACATTTGAAACAAATCCAAGATGGCTGACTCTGTACAGCCATCTTGGGTTCGTCTCAAATGGACTATAAAAAGTTCATAGCATCAGTCCTTCTGGGTCCTTCTTCAAATACTCCCAAAATTTTGAAATGACTCATGGGTCGCTCGATGCGAGGTTTTTTATCTGGTAATATTGCTTATACTTTGAAGGTCCCAATAGATTTCCAAAATTCTTTTCCAATTTACGTCTTTATGTATACAATGTAAATGTACTTGTTAGGGCTGCTTTTATGTATCAAATAATTTCCGTTTATACACATATTCATGTTTAAAAACATTTTTTTCATAGTCGCACATTTACATCATGATTATTCTGCTATGAGTACATCTCATTCCAAAGCTCACAGAAAGTTCATTCCACCAACTTTGTTTCCTCTTTCACTTGCTATTTCTGTTAGTTGAACTATTTTGGTTTTTATTCATTTCTGTTATCACATTGAGTTCCGATAATTAACAAGGGAAACATACATACTTAGTTATGAAAACATAAATCCAATCACAAGCCAAGGATTAATTTTGGAATTTATTGGAATCAATTGACCAAGTAAACATATTACAACTATCAAATGTAGGTTGAATACAATGAATATATAATCTTTTATTTTCCGCCTTTTTTCCTCGGCCCTTAAGACTATTTACTTCGGCCCTTTTGACTTTTTTATCGGCCTTTCATCCTTCGGCCCATTTGACCAGATCCCATGTCACAATGACAAAGTGATATTTTGCCCTAGGGCAACATATGAAAAATATTAACGTCGATAAGACTGCCCTCGTAGGTAATAAAAAGAGTTTGAGTTTGTTCTATGTAAAGGTATTTCTGGTTGAAAGGTTATTCGGGGAAATTTTTGATTATATTTTGACACATCATTGACACAGTAGTACTTATAAATTGATTGAAAGCATTTTACTGAGTGGATTATTCACATCATATTTTGTTTCTTTTTATAGTTTTAAATTTAACAAAGAAAGAAAAACATTGACAAATGAAGTCACTCATGTTGATATGATAGACAAACCTTTCTACAGTAAATCCATCTATCATCTTCCCTTCAAATATTGAAAGTTCGACATTGGACGGGCCATTGACAATATCAGATTATAAGCCTGTTGAGCTACAAAAACCACTATTCCTTTGCTTGTATTATATCCTCTCTTGGTTTTTTTTTAAATATAGACAGAAAAGTACAGGATAAGAGGTTCATTAAGTAATGTATATGAGCTCCTGAAAAAAAGGAGAACAATCTTCGTCAACAATCTTGATTTGAGCGTGTATTAATAATTAATATTTTTTAGTACAAACACATATACATTTACGCTGCATGACAGCAAAGTTCAAGGTTTCAAAAAAAATGGGAAATGTCTGATTATAAAATAATCAATATGCAATTGCAGATCAGATACGAAATACATATTAACGTTTCTTATCACTGCAACGAAAGCTCCAATCGTCTATTTTTAGTAACGGGATTTCCAAGGGGATTCCCCTTGACCTAATCACTTAAAATACCTACGCGGTACATCAAAGAGAATGCTGTATATTTTATGTCATATAAAACAACTCTAAATAATGACATATATACAGTATCGATTGAATTAGGAGCATAATCCTACTGTGTATATTGCCATATTGCCTTTCCTTTTTAGGAGAAAAAGTCATGGGTGATATAACTCCGCATTTCCGGTGACGATAATGGCGGACAGATGAGGTGTTGTGATGTAATCCTCGATAACTTGTGTTGACAATCACCGTCTCCAATCGAGCGGAAAGGTTTGTTTGAGTAATGACCCTTATTCAAATGAGACTTGCAAAAAAATCAATCCTATTATTTGGAGAGAAATCAGAACTAAAAGTCGTTTAATTATCTCTGTGTTTCTCAATTTTTGTCAACTTGGAAATTGGTCACGTTTTGGTTTATTATCTTATCAGATTCACATGACACATTATAAAAGTGTTCAATTTATTATTTGACAAAGACATATGTCGTATATTCGACAAAGCTAAAATCTTATAATCTTAAAAGGGACAAATTGTAAGGTAAAAACTTCAATTTACAAGGGGTAATTCTTACATTATGATTATCGAGGATATATCGTAAATTTATTCTATTATATATAATCGGACGAAACGTCATTTAAAACGAAAAACGGAGCAACTATACAATTGGTTCGCCACCCAAATACTTACCCTCAAACAAACCCTAACCCTTACCCTAACACTAACCCTAAATAAGCCCTTACCCTAACACGTACCCTAACCCTAACCCTTAACCTAAAACAAAACCTAACCCTTACCTAAAGAACAGTTTGGTAACACAATATATTATGAAAAAGGTGGCGAACCAATTCTTCAGTTATACCAAAGTGTGTTCTGCAATCACTACCAGGGTAAGAAATTAGTCCAATCGGGGTACTAGCCATTCGGACTAGTGCATTCCTAAGAGCACTAGCCCAAAGACATTCTGACTAGCCAAATACACCGTTATAATCATATTTGCTTTAAATTCAACTAGTCCTTCGGACTACCAGTCATTACACTTTACTAGCCCAGCATCTTTTTAACTAGCCATGGGCTACCGGGCTAGTGTTAATTTCTAACCCTGACTACTGTAGAGATGCTGTTTTAGAAATTGATTAAAAAGTTCACTTTGTACCTCAGTGTGTCTTCTTGAATAACAACTTGAAGCCAAATGAAGATCACCTAATTAAAGGTTGATTGGCAACTGAATCTGGCTAAAGGCCATTGTGACAATAATCACACTATCCTTTGAAGAAGTGTTTATTGTTCAAAAGTTTTCAGATAATTTGTCGTGCAATTTTTGAAGCTAAGTGAACCATAGAAAACCAAACAGTGATCAGAATTTTATGACTTAAACTTCCCTGAGGTAAAATGGTTAACTATTTAAAATTTGTTGATACTCTTTTTCATCACAATTGTCAAAAAATAAAAAATCCACCAAATGATTTATCATGATACAACTAGAAAGGATTGATCCCAAAAGATGGACAATTATCTTTTAACAGTTAATTTTATTCCATAATGCAGATTTATATATTAAATTTAAATTCACTGTATCAAAATTGAATTTCAAAATTATCTCTTTCAGTTTATTTTATTCCATGAGTAGTTGTTTATAATAAATTCACTGTAAGCCCTGTAAAAGAGGAATCCATAAATTTAGTACTAATTATTATAAATTAATAGATATCAAAATTGAATTGCAATAATTTGAAGGATGTTAATAAGTACAATTTTCATTGATCATGGTTGTAACAATGTTGATTTTTGTCTTCTTTTTTTTCAGATGATGTCTCGAAGAGAAATCGAGGACAAAGTCAAAAGAGTAATCAACAAAAATTACACCAAAATAATTTACAAGGTTGACCCAGGGCCACTTATTAGAAGTCTGAGAGTGTCAGGAATCCTTACAGTGGCTGGCCATGATGGATACTATGTAAGTTCTGAATATTCAAATTTCAATATAACAGTGACACAGAGTATGTTGATGGGATCACATATGTCAAATTTTGAAATCAATGTTGTTTTATTGAGACTAGAGGTGTAACCGTACAGGACTGAGGAGGGTTGCGATACGATACGTATCATGATATTGGGGTCAAGATACGATACATATCACGATACACAAACTTTTGGAGTCAGTTAATCTTGAGTAATAATTTTCTAAAACTTTTTTGATGTAATTGTAATATAATCAAATTTCAAAATTTTCAATTATGGTTCTTGTGTGCATAATGAAATATCTTTTTAATGAATATCTAAATTTTGAGCATCTCCATTGAGAATTTATCATTATTTTATGTATCCCGATACGCTTCCTACGATACGATACGATATAGATTGTGACCCATATATCACGATACGATGATTTATTGCTGTATCTTTACACCTCTAATCGAAACTGTTACTGAAAATTATAAGTTCAAGGTCAATCGCTTAATTTCAGCAAAAATACGACCATTCAAAGTCAGAGTTTTGATTGAAAACCAGACAATGTGGCTCGAGTGGCGTACATTTTACGATTTGCCAAACATAATTCTTAAACCTTATCAAAAGCTGACAGGAAGATATATTCGATTTGATATCAAACAGTTTATTTGAATAAATATCTTGATGAAACTTTTTGAATATTTCTATTTGCAGGAAGAACTGAGTAAAAAGTTGGAGAATGGCAAGACCAATGCTTCTGTTATGGAGAGATTGATTGACATTCTTTTCCATAGAGAAAACTGGTGGATTCCGTTAATAAAGGCTCTTCGTGAAAATGAAAATAATGAAACTGCTGACATTATTAAAGGTAAACACTTATATAGAAGGGCCAAAAGTTTAAGATTACTGTAATTTCTCCATTAATTCAACGTCTCCAATAATTCAACCTAATAAAAAAATTCTGATGCCACACTCAAACACATTTTAAGTTTCAACCAAGAGACAAAAGTGACAAAAGTTGATGCTCCTATGATTCAACCATTAATTAAATCATGTGTCCAAAAATTGCAAATCATAATTATCTCCTCTGCAGTAATCAATATTTCCATAATGACAACATTGCCAGTCTTATGTGGTCATTTGTAAAAGTTATGCATTGATATCACACTTGTGCTTGATATTTTCAAACATTTCGACCATAGTGACAAATCATGAGTGATCGAAAGTGTATAATAGTTCAACTAAGGATGGGTATCATTCCTCATTTCTGTATTGCAATATATTGGTACCTCTTTTATTCAAGAATATGCATGCATTTCTGTCTAAATAGGAGCGTTAAGAACGATCATCATTGCTCGGCAATGAGTCCTTTTTGAAAGGGATAATATTTCAAACACTGTTTATGATCTGTATACATATTTGAGCTTTTTTTAAAACGCAACTTCACACTTTGTGAAGAACTTTCTGTCAATCATGTTTTATTTGGTTGGGTTTTTCTTTCAATTATAGATGGAAATAGTTAATTTTAAAAAGTTCAATATATTGTATATATTTTTTATGATTAATATTCATACATACAATTAGTAAAATATAAAAAAATGTGGTTAACAAAATATTCTCATTATGACATGGCTTTTTATTTCTGCTTCAGGAGCATTGCCAAACAGTGAAAAGGAGAAATTAATCGAGAAACCTAAATCAAAGGAAAGAAGACGAGAGAGAACCAGAAGAGGTCAAGAGCGTTATCCACAGTATGAAGATACAGATTCAGACTGGCAAGATGACAACTTGAGGCCACGCTCCATCAAACAAGGAGATCACCAAAGGAGACCTTCACCAGATTACTCATCTAGTTCTATGGACTCTGAGGTTGAACCAGCAAGAAACAGAATGGCGCCCTCTTCTCTTCAAAACGGTCCATCAAGAATGCAAGCAAGGAGACCACCTTCTGGTGATGCCCGACAGTATTCTTTACCTGATAGATCTAGAGTCCAACATAATGGTGGAAACCCTGCTGGTCGTGATTATGATAACGATTTTGCTAGCTATGTTTCCCAAAATCGAGAAAGGGTGGTTCCTAGTGGTTATGGCTCATCGCCACTGAATCAATTTGATCATCATAATGGCTTTTCAGGGATGAATCCAACTGATCAGTTTTACGAAAACCTAGACCCTGAAAGCCAAAATCCAAATAGATTTGACAATCCACAGTCATGGCCACCAGCCACCAGTTTTGAACAGACTCAGTTCTCATTAAAACCGAAGATGATATCTATGAGACATCAACCTGCACAAGCTCCTCAGAATGGACATGAACAATCCATAGGGCAATCTGTTGATCTTGGTCAACCTCGAGCTACAAGGCAACCTTCAACATCCAATATGTATCCTGATACAAGAACAGGTTCATCTGAGGGTTCTTCTATGCGACAAGCCACTGGAAATGTTCCTGCATCAAGAACTTCTTCTATTGGGCATCCATCTGCTTCTTCTCTTCCTGCAGTGAGGTCAAGCAGAGATGATCTGCAAACAACATCCCAGAACCAAAATCTGTCTCTAAACAATCCTTCTACTGGAAACCCTCCTCCAACTTTGATCCAGACCCAAGTTGATCAGACCCCACTTGAAGACATTGGAATAAATAGACCATTGATCCAAGGTGACTCTCATGCTTATGTTCCAAATCCATTGCCCTCTTCAAACCTATCACCTTCTGTCCAAACAGGTGTAGATGACAAGTCCACTGGAGACCGTGGCACCAATAGCACATCAAACCAAAGTGATCCTACTCATTTACAACCTCTGCCTCCAGCGACTCTGATGCCTCCTTCAGACCTTCAAGCCAGTATAGTTGATGAAAGTGAAAGCAATGGGACGAATATGACTTCAAATCAAACTGACCCTGCTGCAGCCACTCTGATGCCTCTTCCAGATCTTCAGGACAGTGTTGATGAGCAGACGGCACTCCTAACTCTGGACACTCCAGTGCCTCGACTTCCTCTGGTTGTCATCAATCACTTGGAAAAAATGGACTTTGATGGAAGTTGGAAGAAGTTCTCAGGGGAACTAACAATAAGTGAGTTAATGCTTTTTATTGTAAAGTATAGTACTATCTTTGAAAATTTATTCACATTGTGGCCCATTAAAAGGATATTACCTAATGAGTGAGTGAGTTGGGGTCAGCTATTGCCAAAATAATAATGACATTTCTTACAATTAACAGTAAATTTTGTCAATGAAATTGTACATTAGTCTAATTTAAGTGCAAAGTTAAAAGGTGAATATTTTGAAAATGTGGTGGAACTTGATAATCATTTTTATTTTATATAGAACTTTTGGTCAATCTACAATGAATATTGAAATGCCTAAAAATCTTCTTTGCTAAAAACACATGGTTGATAATACACTTGAATTTATATCCTTTTCAGAGATCACTTTCGACGATGCAAACCGAATTGCCTCCAACAAAAATGACAACAAGGCATATCAAGTTGTCCAACTTTTCCACGAACGGGAAGGTAAAAAGGCAAATTTTGGCAAAATAATGGCAGCTTTGAGAAAAATCAAAAGGAGAGATGTTATAGATGGCATTAAAGCAAGCACAGGATTTGCTATGGAAGAAGAATCTGATTCAGACATAGCTTCAGTCAGAAGCCTGGCAGATTTGGACTTTTCAACTCCAACTACGGTGCCAAGTCCCACACCTGATTCTGAGGAATCTAACAACTTCACAGATGTTGATAAGAGCAGTCAAGCCAGTTCTGTTGCTCATGATGAGTGTCCAGAAGGAGCAGGGGCAAGTCCTCCAGATCCCGAAAAAGATTGTGACCAGAAACCTCAAGCTTGTTCTCCAGGGTCTAAAGATCCTCCACAAACTGTTGCTGGAACTAGCCCTGAATTGAGAAAGTCAACAATGTTGGAAAACGATCAAAGGCAATCACTGATCAGAAACTCTCAAATAAATGCGGATTTGTCTGAAAATGATTTCACTGAAAAAGCAGAAGGTTGCGAATCCTCAATTGGCAGGAGGATCACTTCAATACAGAAAGAGAAAGAGAACAAGATTGATGAAAATAACAGGAGTCAAATTCCTCAAAGAGAGGCAATTGCTGATGCTCAAGAAGATGAAACAGGAAGTTCAGAGAGTGACACTTCAGACAGCAACAACCTTCACATGAATATTTGTGAGGATGAAAAAAACCAACTCAATGACTCTGTAATGGCCAATATGAACACGCCGGATACAAAGACGTCGCCAAAAATAAAGAATATTGGGGAGTCTGATACAGCCGATAGTGATTCAAGTGTTAGCATGGGATCTTTCATCCCATTGGACACAACCAAAAGGATTCCACAGGCTACCGAAAAACCAGAACCTGTTCTCATTCAGCAACCTGTCAGGCCTTTGAATCAGAATCCCCCAATGTCAGCCCAGTTGCAGACTGTCGGTACCTTATCTTACGGATACCCTGCGATGCCTCTTCAACCAACCAATCCCCAAGGGATAGTTATTACCGGTAATGGACAACTTGTTCAACTTCAAGGTGTACCATATGTACCTGGAGTTAGTGCTGCTGCATTGAACTCTGTCTCCTCCAATATGCTCTTTCCTCAACCACCCAATCCACAAATGACAAGTGCTGGGTATCCTGTTCATTGGCCTCATTACTCTCAAACCAATTTACTAGCCATGACCCCAGGGAATCAGCAGCCAGCTTTGTATAATTCAACAATTGCTGCTGGATCTGCATCAAGTCAGTCAGTAAATCCATCTGATGGTAGAAAAACAGAACTTCCACAGAATTCAAATCAGAATCCAAATTTGAAAGAAACATCCACTGGAAGTTTGTATGTAGGCAGTGTTTCTTTGTCTGATTCAATGACCGATGAAGTTCGACAGATTATTGATCAAAGCTGTGGAAAAGAAAACTCTGTGTCCTCTTTGCCTCCACAGATACATGAGAACCTGGCTAATGCTGCTCTTGAAGAAAAGATTGCAAAAGCTGCTAGTACAGCCAAGTCAGAGATAGAAGGCGCCCAAGACAGTGAAGATGAAAGTGATGAAGAAGATGACGATGACGATGAAGATGATGATGATGATGATGAAGTTGATGATGTTGATGAAGATGGAGGTCATGATGAGGCAGACAGTGACATGAGAACACGAAAAAGGGAAGACGAACTTGAAAACCAAACCTTTCCAAAGCAAGTTGAAGGAACAAACAATGAAGAAACCTCTTTAAAACAGCCTTATGAAGGATCAGTTGCTGCTTCATCTCCTGAAAGAACTGCAGATGATGCAACAGAATGCAAAGATGTCAGGCAAGAGGCAGTGAAGACATCATCAGCAATAGCAGCACCAAACAATGATGCTACAGTTGACCCATCAGTGAATCATCAAGGAGCATCTCTTCCTGCAGCTCCAAGCTTACAAGGTTGTGAAAAAGCACCGAAGCCTCCCAAGGT
Organism: Steromphala cineraria; assembly: GCA_916613615.1. NCBI lineage: Eukaryota > Metazoa > Mollusca > Gastropoda > Trochida > Trochidae > Steromphala > Steromphala cineraria. Next base: position 38,552,279 of record OU744731.1, on the reverse strand, counting down.
TGAACATGCAAAGGATTTGCAAAATCCTGAGTTTGAACCCTCTAGGGTTTCCCAAAACACATCTACTCCTTTGGAAGTGGAACACTCAAATACCACCCGACAAGCAGCAGCATCTAATGAAGCTGAGAATAGTGAGAAGAATATCGACCCATTAGCGATTCATCAAGGTGCACTTCTGCCTTCAGCTGCAAGCTTACAAGGTTCTGAAGAGGCACCTATGGCTTCCATGGTTGAACATAACGAAGATTCACAAAATCCTGAGGCAGAACACTCAAGGCTTTCTCAAACAGCATCGCCTGGAGATAAACACTCTACGGTTTCCAAAGGAGAATCTAAAACTTTGGAAGTGAAACGGTCAAATACAACGCAACGGGCAGCAGCATCTGTTGGAGGCGAACAATCAGCTGCTGCAGAGGGTCCACTCCCTGATTCTGACAGTGGTCCCTCAAGTGGAGTTAAAACTCTGTTTAAATCTGCAGTGAAACTGTATGATTATTTTTCTATAGTGACTGGTGACAACACAATACAAAGATGGCACTCAAATTAACTTTGAAAATGAAGAGATTCTCTGTATGGCAACAACATTGTGCAATAATAGAATGTCCAAAACTTCAATTATGTAGAAAATGAATTTCAATGAAAATAGTGCTCAAACATTTTTGGTGTCTCAACTGGGATTTGAACCAAGAGAGACCAGTTTTCTAACCAGTACTGTGCTAAACAAAGATCCAGTTGTTGGACTTTAATGAGTATCTTCACAAAGAATGAACAGGATTTGAACAGGCATTGTTCAAAATCTACTATCCAAACAATATCTTCTGTAGATCAAAGTTTTGTATGACAAATTAGGGTTACTGAGTCCTGTAAACTATATTTCTCTCACTTCACTTTGAAATAGTCCCCTGTAGCCAAAAGACTGAAGTGAAGGGAAAGAAATAAAGTTTCCTGTTTTATTGTATGATATTGAGTTCAAATTGTGATAACTATGACTGTGATATAATGTCAATTATAATATTTATTCAATGCAAGAAGTATTATTGATATTTCAGTAATTTTGGGATTATAAAACTGTCAATCATTTAGACTCAGTCTAAATAAAGCCATTTACTTTTCTACAACTATACAGCAAGGGGAAAATTCTTCCCAAACCTTCTGTTAAGTTAAGAAGGATGAATTTCATTTATATCTTTTGTTATCATGCCTGTGAACATCCGAGTTTTAGTTCAAAGTTTCGGTAAAAGTTTTCAACTGAGTTTTACCATTAACAAAGTCAAAACTGTAATCTTTTTACCTTTTACAGTTTATCTGTTGACAGCCCCTGTAAAAACTGTTGACTAATTTTGATTGTCTACACTGGAACCAAGTAAATGGCTTTAATTTTGTTTACACAAGTGAGTCTTACCTTTTGATTGGTAGTATATTTGCAACACATTTGTGCATGAGAAATAAATTTCAATATGTTTATGTACATCATTTTAACTTTTATGTTCCAAACTGGTTTTGTTTTGTTAAATATCTTTGGGTTTAAAAATTCTGAGGGGCCTGAGTGACAAAAACTTTCATAAATTTTGTGTCATTTAAAATTCTTGTCACAAATGGTATTTTACCTAATGAAACATGAACAGCATAATTTTGAAAAATGATGATATGTTGAAAAATAATAATTATGTTCTGTTCTCTTCTTTTAAATTTATTTGAATCAAATTTGATATTTGTTATAGGATGGTATCAATGAAAAATTGTATGTAAATTGTTTTGTCACAATATTTCTTAAATCTCAAAGTGTATTCAATGAATGGTTGTTTGTGATGTCATATATATTAGATACTTTGACAGATTATTGCATGAAAAAATTGTCTGTTTCTTGTCCAGTCTACTTTCTTGATTTTTGCCATTTATTATTAAAATTTTTTTTATTTCAATAAATTTTTTAGGGAAAAAACATGAAATTGTAACTGTAGTTGTAAAAAAAAATAGATATAAAAGAAATGCCAGGTATAAAAGAAAACACTGAGAAGGAGCCGTGTCAGTGATACCATTAAAGACACCACTCGAGCGGCTTTCATCCGCCATTTTGAAAGGTTAGCAGTGCGAGAAAATGGGCTGTAATATGCTTATTCATTAACAAAATGAAGTAATAACTACTTGATTGATAGGAGAGGAGCATATTTACAAATAATTCAAAATAAAAGTTATCAGTTACGACCGAATTTTTTCGTAGTAATGCATTCCAGGATCGTTGCATCGATGATTGGCTTCATTTCATGTTGTTTTTATTTTTTGAGCGATACACTTTCTTTTTTGTCAAATTGTCAAATCCTTAACAAAAAATGCTTATTATTATGAATTATATGAAATTATCATGTACAAATAATATATAATTGTAAACAGGAAAGTCCTCCTGAATTTCGTTTCCACAAAAAATACCCTGCTCAAATGGTCTCTTTAAAGATATCAAAATCCAATTTACGAATCACCCTCACATGAACATTTATTGTTGGAATAGAGATGTTTTGTGCTGTTGCTGACATTTGTTTTCAAATTAATTTTGGCAACTTTTTTTAGGACAAAAATATGCTTACAGTCTTTTTAGTGCCTTTGTTCATATTTGTAAGGTGTAAGATTTCAATATGTTACAGTAATATTGGCAGTCAAGGGGAAACCATTAATGGCATTAAAACATTATATTGCTAACAGTGTGATATGGTCATTGGCAAACTTGTGCTTGTAAGAAGGTGTCTTATTGACTCGTTGCTACGTTGTTTGAAAACAATGGAACAATGAAACATAATAAAATGCTTCAATAAAGTAATATTTTCAAAGTCATATTTTTTTGGCAATGAAATGTCATGGATAAGATCTACTTAAAAAAAATTTCACTCAGTACTGTTTGACATAAGAGATAATATGAAGTTAGAGATTATTTGTTTACCTCCATCTTCCTATGCAGAGCCTAAAAGGCCAGTTTCCAAACTGTCATTTTATGCCTTGCTGCATAGCCTTGAATTTTCTGTGCTTGCTCTCTACTCTGTAGGGGCACTATAGCAGCACAGAAAAGTAAAGTCTCTGCAGTAAGGCATAAAATGACAGTTTGGAAACTGGCCTTTTAGGCTCTGCGTAGGAAGATGGTTGACCTCTTATACACATAAAAAACATTTGTTGTACATAACAAGTAAAAGTATTTATTATACGATCTGGCAGGCAACAGCTACTAGTAGTGCCAAAGTACAGATTCAAGACTCGGATCTTTTTCATATACCGCCCCTGTTCTCTGGAACTCTCTGCCTTATGACATTAAGATTTCAGACAATTCAACATCTTCAAGTCATGTGTCAAAACCCATCTCTTCACAAAGTATTATTCCTCATAGACCCAGTGACTTTTTAGCTCATCTGGCCTGTAATAAGGGCCACAGGGGCCACGCCCTAAAAACCTATTTTCATCTTCTTCTCCAGAACCATAAGGCCTAGAAAGCTGAAACTTTGTGTACAGACTCCTTGGCTAGTGAGGATTATAAATTGAAGCTTTGGTAGCCCTGTGACCCCAAATAAGGGCCACAGGGGCCACGCCCTAAAAACCTATTTTCATCTTCTTCTCCAGAACCATGACGCCTAGAAAGCTGAAACATTGTGTATAGCCTCTTTGCAGAGTGAGGATTATAAATTGTAGCTTTGGTGGCCCTGTGACCCCTAATAAGGGCCACAGGGGCCACACCCTAAAAACCTATTTTCATCTTCTTCTCCAGAACCATAAGGCCTAGAAAGCTGAAGTGAAACTTTGTGTACCGCCTCCTTGGCTAGTGAGGATTATAAATTGTAGCTTTGGTTGTCCTGTGACCTCTAATAAGGGCCACAGATGCCATGCCCTAAAAACCTATTTTCATCTATTTCTCAAGAACCATAAGGCCTAGAAAGCTGACACCTTGTTTGCAGACTCCTTGACTGGTGAAGATTATAAATTGTAGCTTTGGTAGCCCTGTTGCCCCTAATAAAGGCAACAGGAACGTCCTTCAAATCTATTTTCATCTTCTTCTCCTGAAGTATAAGGCCTAGAAAACTGAAACTTGTCGCCTATATACATAATTTTATGATTGGTGCCCATGTGGTCTCTACAAAGGGGGAATTACATTGGCCACACTCTACAGCATAATTGATGATGAAGCCTGATGAGCTACTCTATTTTTTATTCACCCACATCCCCCAGCTGTTTTTAACTCTGTAGCGCTCGGAGCATACTCCAATGTGTGGATTGAGCGCATTTACAAATAACCACTATTATTAGCTCATCAGGACTGAAAGTCCAGATGGGCTTATGGCATGGCCCGTCGTCCGGCGTCCGTCCGTCGTCCGTCCGTCCGTCCGTCTGTAAACTTTTGACACTTTCGACTTCTCCTCATGAACCATACACATTAGAGAGCTGAAATTTTGTGTACAGGTACCTCAGCATATGGAGATTCTAATTTGTAACTTTGGTGACCCTGTGACCCCAAATAGGGTCACAGGGGTCACAACTTTAAAAACCTATTTTCATCTTCTTCTCCAGTTCCAGAAGGACTAGAGAGATAAAAATGATATGTGCAGACTCCTTGGCCAATGGGGATTCTAATTTGTAACTTTGGTGACTCTGTGACTCCAAATAGGGTCACAGGGGTCACAACCTTTAAAACCTATTTTCATCTTCTTCTCCAGTTCTAAAAGGACTAGAGAGTTGAAAGTGATATGTGCAGACTCCTTGGCCAATGGGGATTCTAAATTGTAGATTTTGTGACCCCATGACCCCAAATAGGGTCACAGGGGTCACAACCTTAAAACCCAATTCTCATCTTCTCCAGGTAGATAGTTAAAAATGATATGTGCAGACTCCTTGGACAATGGGGATTCTAATTTGTAATGTTGGTGACCCTGTGACCCCAAATAGGGTCACAGGGGTCACAACCTTAAAAACCTTTTTTCATCTTCTTCTCCAGTTCTAAAAGGACTAGAGAGTTAAAAATGATACATGCAGACTCCTTGGCCAATGGGGATTCTTAATTGTAGATTTTGTGACCCCATGACCCCAAATAGGGTCACAGGGGTCACAACCTTAAAAACCAATTCTCATCTTCTTCTCCAGTTCCAAAAGGAATAGATAGTTAATATTGATGTGTGCAGACTCCTTGGACAATGGGGATTCTAATTTGTAACTTTGTTGACCCTGTGACCCCAAATAGGGTCACAGGGGCCACAACCTTAAAAAACTATTTTCATCTTCTTCTCAAGTTCCAAAAGGTCTAGAGAGCTGAAATGATATGTGCAGACTTCTTGGCCAATGGGGATTCTAAATTGTAGATTTCGTGACCCCATGACCCCAAATAGGGTCACAGGGGTCACAACCTTAAAAACTTGTTTTCATCATCATCTTTAGCTCCTAAAGGTCTATTGAGCTGAAAGACTGCATGTAGACTCCTTGGCCAATTGGGATTTTAAACTGTAGGTTTTGTGACCCCATGACCCCAAATAGGGTCACAGGGGTCACAATCTTAAAAACCTATTTTTCTCCATTAGATGACAGTCTTTATTTCTCCTTGGATATTTATAGCGTTGACTTCTTTCACTGTCTGATATTGGCGATCTAGAAAGTGTTGAATAATAATAAATCATTTGGGTACGGAAATTTATTCCGAAATCGTTAAATTTGTTTTGTAATTTTGTATAGGTTTTCTTGCAATAGGTAACATCAGTTTCATTTTTAGCTCATCTGGCCTGTATAAAGCAAACTTGATATGATGCCTGATGAGCTACAGAGCCAATGGCTCTCATTTTATTATTATTATATGTTTGGCATTGAAATACCAAGATCTAAATGCAAATAAACTACCGGTGTGACAATGACTGATAACAATGATCTGACGTCATCGACCACTTCTCTGACGCAATAACATGCTTAGCTGTTCGGCTCTTAGAAGCCGAATCAACATAAACATGCTTCAATTTTGATAAAAATACTACAATTTGATCAAGAGAAAATAGACAATTTGTCTCATCTTGACAAATACCATGTTTATCTTATCTCTTGAGGCGGAAAGGTTTTATTTTATTACTCATTGCGGCACTTGTGAAAATACGAACTTTCTTCCTCACGCGGTTAGTTAAACAATGTATTTGTCAAGAAAAGACAAAATCCAAGTATATCCAAATATATCCAAGTATGCTGTTCAAATGGTGTAAAGAGACAAAATAACATAGATGCAAGTTCTTGGTAAAATTAGTTTATGGCATTCAAAATTGTATGATAAATATTTTATCGGTGGGCTTTCTACAAGCCTCAGCATATTGGGCATTTTCTTGTGACCTTGACTTTTGACACTCAAGGTCACGCAATCAATGAATACATTTCATTGAATATAACATTAATTATATGTTGACCTTGCTGTGACCTTGACCTTTGACCTTGAAAGTAAACATATCATTGTAATTTCCCAGAGGTGTAAACACTTATACATGTTCATGAGTTCTGAAAAGCTTAATGGGATTAATTTATATCCAAATTAGTTGCACATTGCAATAACACTAATCTCATGACCTTGACCTTTGACCTTCAAGGTTACACAATCAATGAACACTTTTCATTGAGGATAACAATCATCTATTGATTAAAAGTGGTCATTGTTAAAATAAAGCATTTTCGCAAAACCATGCTAAAGTAGTGACCTTGCTGTGACCTTGGACAGATTGTAGCGAAAACCTTTTCAAAATTGTTTACTCTTCCAAGGATGATACATAACAAGTTAGAGCTTCATAGCACAAAAACTTTTCAAGTTATCGCGTTTACAAGGAAGTTTTTTAGTGATTTTATAGCTCGTGACCTTGACCTTTGACCTTGAAAGTGAACATGTCAAAATCGTTCCCCCGAGGTATGAGCAGTAAGTTATGAATACAAGTTCTGTAAAGCTTAGTAGAAAAAAGTTATAGCCATTAGTATGAGCGCGGCGGCGGCGGCGGCGGCGGCGGCGGCGGCGGCGGCGGCGGCGGCGGAAACTGCACAAAAACTGAAAGCAGCCCTGTCCTTAGACGGGGCTGCTAATCAGCCATTTGCTCTGTAGATCATCGAGTTTCATATTTAGTTTTTTGTTTTATGGTGTGGTCAATGCCTTGTGCTACAGTTCTGGAGAAGAAGATAATAATAGCCATGTTATAGGTCACCAATGCATTAAATGATAATCTTCATTAGTCAAGGAGTCTGTATACAAGGTTACAGCTCTCTGTGGCTTATTCCTCAGGAGAAGAAAACGAAAAAAGGTTGCAAGGTAATGGCCTAGTGAAGGTGTCTGTACACAAGATTTCAGCTTTCGGGATCTTTCGTCTTTTTCAAGAAGAAAATGAAAATAGGTTTTATTGGCGTGGCCCTTACAGCCCTAACCGTGGTCAAAAGGTCACCAAAGCTGTAAATTATAATCCTCACTAATCAATTCAGCCTTCAAGGCATTATGCTTTTGGAGAAGAAGTGGAAAATAGACGTTACATCTATGGCTGTTATAAGGGCCAAAAAAAAAACAATCTACAATTATTATATAACATAATATATAATTATTAGTCAAAGAGTCTGTACACACATAGTTTAAGCTCAAAGTCGATAATGTACTAAGTTTACTGGCAGACGTTCGGAAGGCCGGTCGTCGGACAACATCCAATGCCACAAGCCCATCGGGCCTTACACTTGTCAACAGGCTTGATGGACTAAAATTGCATAAATCATACATTGTTCATACAAACATTTGTTTACAAAATAATGGTATAAAAGAGCAGCTTTTGGCATCGTGTTTTTGAAAATGTAGAGACAGGATGAGCTTCTGTTAAGAAACTGTTGTAATCATTAGATCACAATGACATAATGATGCTCTAAAAAAGTGGTACCGTATTTCTTCGAATAGACACCGGGTCTCGAATAAACGCCTGGTGATAAGTTGATTAATTATGCTCACGTAGTTGAATTGAAACAAGAAGACATGGTCATTAACATTCCCCGCCAAATGAGTTTTCATTAAAGCTCAAAATATTTTCCTAAATGCGCTGTAACTCTGTCAAAAGTAAATGCATTTACCTCATTTTTTAAACTCCATCAAGGTATAGATACCCTAAAGACACAATGCAAATTTTGTTATTCTATCTTAAATAGTTTTTGAGAAAAATTGTCCCCTTTGACGACACCCTCGAACAGAGTCCAAAAACACGAAACAAGGACATAAACTCCGTAAAAATAATTTTGCGGTACTGATTTTCGAACTCCAAGAAGGTATTGATACCCTGAAGACACATAGCAAATTTGGTTACCCTACCTCAAATAGTTTCTGAGAAAAGCTGTCCCCTTTAAAGGGGGTCAAGAACCTGGCTTGTGAAACCTCATTGACCATCGTTAACGAGAGCATCCAGACGGTAATAAGGGGGGTCACATGACACAAACTTGGTACTGGCTGTCAGCTGTAAGCGGTTCGCAACCAAATGATTTCGTCCCTACTGAGCATTTATTACTCTTTCGGGGTCCTGCTAATAAAACTCTGGCAGTTAAAAAATTCAGGTTGCAGACCCCCTTTAACTCGCACGGACGGCACGGACGGAGCCCAAACCTAAATCACACTGCCACTTCGTGGCGTGGGATTATAAAATATTCTCTCTTTACACCATCTATACACATTTTAATTTTCTACTCAAAATGGGAGCAGGACAAAAGCCACCCGAACAAACCACCCGGACAAAAGCCACCCGGACAAATGCCACCCGGACAAAAGCCACCTGGACAAAAACCACCCACTTATTTATTGTAACATACTTATAATATACTAACACTAATATCCTCAAGAAAAAAAAGATAATTTGAAAACAATTTTTTTACCACGCAGTGGACTTGGGTCTGATTGGTCAGTCTTAAGTTTATCTTTATGTAGTAAAGAATAAGTTAATATTTTGTCAAAATATTTTTCTTTAATGCTAACATATTTTTATTTCAATAATGAAACAAAGATTGGCAAACATGATGACATACATACTATGATGGCTTATTTAAACGCCGCTCTTATACATGATACATAAAACTGGACACAAGCACAAGAAATGTGAAAACTCAAAAGCTAATAAAAATTTGTAATTTAACAAGTAGGTTCGAAACAAGAGTTCAAACGTTGCTGGGTATGTTTAGTAATGAAGTTTGTTGCAAGTCAAAGTCAAAATGGTTAATAGATAATTGCAAAATGTTAAGAATCTATTACTCTTGTTTTTAAACTGATGTAATGTTTAAAGAATGTTGCTGTTTTAAAATGCTTTGTTAAAAATACGTATTGATTCTTAAATTTTGATATTTCCGACAAATAAACAGACTTGATTCACGTCTTCATAAGAGTGACCACATGAGCACCCAGGGTTTTCGGATATATGTCTTAGATATTTAGATTCCTTTAAAGAGACACAGAGTATGTTGATAGGATCCCACATGTCAAATTTGGAATTCGATGTTATTACATATGGAACCACTAACTGTTACTGAAAATAACAAGTTAAAGGTCAATCAGTACATTAGAGCGAAAGAACGGCCATTCCAAGTAGGGATTTTGATCGAAAACCGGACAATGTGGCCCCAGTGGTGCGCGCAAATTCGCCAAACGTAATTTTGAAACCTTGTCATAAGCTGACAGGAAGATATATTCGATTGGATAATGTTTATTAGTTAGTGTAACTAATGGACAGATTAATTGGATGCATTTTTTCGAATATTAAACCTTTTTGAGATGTTTTCTTGATTTTTCCATAAAATCACGCATTTTAGAGATATTATGCATGAATGGATATATTTGCAAGTCCAGTGATGAGATATGAACTTCAATCAGCATGTTAGATATTTTGTAGCATATCAAAATCAAATAATTTTTTAAGAAAGATACTCTGTGTCACTTTAAATTAGATATTGACGTAAGCAACAAAGCAGCCACGGTCTAAGGTCTCTAAATCAGGGACGTTATATAACATATATATAGAGTCTCAGTGTAAATGCATTGTTACCAATGGTGATAAATTTCAAATAAAAACAAAACATATACAGAAATCGAATTTCATAAGTATTTTTAATGTGTCTACGAACCGCTTTTGTCTACAAATTTAACGCGTCTACGAAAACACCGCATCCCGATAAAAATATTTTTAGTCTTTTGATATCGCCAACAAGATGTCATTACATAGGGTCTACTGAATAAGCAAAGTTATTTATGATTACACTCCTTAGGCGGTTATATTCCTTCTTTTTTCAACTACCTTCTTATAGGTGTTTACCCCCCCTTTGGAGGTTATTGCCTTTAGTTTAGTTGAATGTTATATGCCGTGAGCTCCATCCGCGTAGGTTGGTTATCTCTTAGAAACCTATCGGGGATTTCGTCTATTGTTTTGGAGGTCTCTTGTATTCCCGTAATAACCTCTAAGGAGGGTTTACATTGGGAAGTCAGGGCATTATATTCACATGTAACACCTACTCGGGGGGTTGGAAGGTTTTTATATTCATATGTAACACCTACTCGGGGGTTGGAAGGTTTTTATATTTCAAAGTCAAAGGGTTTTATATTCCTATGTGTAACCTAACCCCTAAGTCCACATTATCTTGAAAAAACTTACAATGCTTCCGATGTGCGGGATTCGAACCCTCAACCCTCTGAACCGTAAGCTAGCACTATAACCACTACTCTAACGGGCCAGTTAGAAGTGAAGGTTATGTTAAACAATCTATTGATTGAAGATCAGATTTCGGTACAAAAAATCGGCCCTAAAGCATTAGGAAATCCAATTGCACTTTAATTCCAATTTTAAATGCATACAAACATTCAAAATGGATATTAACAGTGTTACACCTTTTCATTTGTGATAAATTTAAAGGATCCAAATACGGTGTCAACCACGTGACTTGTCGATTGTCATTTGTAAAACCTTACACCTCGAAGAATGCTTTGCACGTGCATTATGTGCTATGTCAATATCAAAAAGTCGTCTGAACACAATGCTTTTTTTTAAGGAAATTCATTTTAATCTTTTATATTCAGAATTGAAGCGACAGTATAAAGTAATGTAATCCAATAATAAATGTTAAAATTAACCGACGAACATGAATCCTTGATGTTTGTTGTTTTTTTCTCAATTTTTATGATCAGTCTGAAAATATGATTACAAATACTACAATATGGACAAATGATTACGGGTTGTTAATAACGGCATCTAAGTTAGTTAAAACACTCGAACTCGGTTATGCTTGGGTTTTCAAAACCTTCGGAAAGAAAGCCTCGCGGGAAGTAAGACCTCAAGCTTCGCTTTCGGTCTTACTTTCCGCTCAGCTTTCTTTCCTCAGGTTTTGAAATCCCAAGCATAACCTCGTTCTCGTGTTTTAACCCTAACATAACCACCTTGGTCGGTTATAAGATTGTAAACAATTGCAAACAATTGGACTTGTAAAATTTGGATTTTTAATCAAATAAGAAATTTAAGATTTATGAACAACGAAAGCGGGATTGGAACCAGGGACCTCTACGTTGCCACGCAGCGCTCTTACCTGTTGAGCTACCGAGGATCCATGCAGATTGATCTAATTTTGTGTGTGTCATCAGTCTAAGTAAACCTAGCCTCACTATTATCCGTTACACTGCTATACTGAGTCTAGAAAGGTCTGCTTCTTTGAGAGGCATTTTAGAAGTTGGGATGACAATAATGCTGAGGAATATATGGATGACAACTTCTTTGTTCATTGTATGCGACGTTTCGACACAGATTCCTCTGCTTGAGAACGATACAAGAATCTGTGTCGAAACGTCGCATACAATGAACAAAGAAGTTGTCATCCATATATTCCTCAGCATTATCACCCCCTGGAACGTCCTGTTCTGCAGAGGTGCAGTGATAGCGTGCTGTTCGCGAGAAAGTGCAGTGATAGTGTGCACGTCACGGATGTAAACGTAAGTTCGGTGTTAAAAATCAGTGCAGTATTACCAAAATACACGCAATTTCCTTCATATCGTAACAGTTTACAATTGTTTATTTTATGGTTAATATGTCCACAAAGTTTTAAGTTGCTAGGATGACATTTAGAAAAGTTATGCGTGATTATCGGCAAACTACGTTGTTTCAAGAAGACAAATTTTCAAACTATTTTCTTATTGTTGCCTCTGGAAGATGTTTAAGAATGAGATATTGTTAATGTTTCACGTTTGAAAGTAAATGTCAAGTTTCAGTTCGATTGAGTGCTTATTATTCATTAAATCAGCGAAAAAGTAATCATGAAGTGATCGGGTGCAAATGACTGTACATGACTGTACATGCCTTCAGTGATCGTATATAATTTTGCAGTGATCGGTAGTGTACAGGAGGCCTATCTCCACGTTCTCATGGAGATTTCGGAAGAGAATGTAGATCGTTTAGATATTAGCTTTGTTAGCATAGGATCAGAGGTCGAACTTCCGACATCTCCTGCCCTTGATCCAAGCGTTAAACCCACGCCAAGTACATCAAGCCTTAACTTGGATTCAAATTCTAGGGCCATTTCTGCTAGTGAAACCATGCCGCGTGAAGTTAGGCCAGAGTCGGCTACTACCTCAGGCACATATTCCCACTTCTATGTTGATGGATTATCTAGATTTACTTCTTCCTTTCATAACGAATCTGATGAATTCAAGTATATCAAGTGGAGTTTTTCCAGACTCTCTTAAATCTGCTATTGTGAAGCCTCTTTTAAAGAAAAGTGACTTGGATCCTAACAATCTGAGAAACTATAGGCCTGTATCAAATGTGTCATTTATATCGAAAATCAGGCACATATTGCTACAGTGTGTGTCCCTAAAGCACCAGTCGCTCCACATCGATGCAGAGGCACATCCGGCGTCATGAGCCGACTTCTAAATATTAATGAGACATCTGTGGTAATACCTACGTAGATAAAGTTAAACTGAAGGAACACAAACTTAAGCATGGCGGTAAAAGCTTCCTTTGCGAAGTGTGTGCAAAAGTATACCAATCAAAGGATTCCCTCAGGGCACATACCAAGAAAGCACACACCAATTCGTCCACCTACAAATGTACTCTTTGCACAGCAGGGTTTATGTCGAAAGATCTGTTAAAAGGACAAATGAAAAGACACCAAAATCAGAAATCTGAAATATGTCCTAAATGCGCTCGCTTTTCAATATAAGCACAACATGGTGTCTCATTCAAAACGTTGTCCTGGTTTGATCACCCCGAAAACCTTGCTATGCAAAACGTGTGGTTTAGCTTTCTCTTCAAAGAAGGAGTTGAAAAGCCATGCACTTGCACATCAACCGCAAACGAATTACAACTGTGGTAACTGTGCAAAGGTGTACAAATACAGATCATCTTTGTCATATCATCGTAAGATCTGCAAGTAACAATCGGGACATCAATACAAGATTAACATTTTAGTTCATTATGTTCACCATTTGCTTTTAATGACAAATCTTGACGTTATATGGCGAAGATAAGAACGCCAAGTTTGCTTGTTTCCGTCCATAAGATTCATAGTGTATATGCATGACAATGATTCAATGTGACTATTTTTACCGTCCTTTTTTCTTGACATTCCAAGGTTTGGAATGGGAAGGGATATTTCTTTTTAAATGAAAAGATGAATATAAAAGTACCTTGTTAAAACTGCCAAAGACACATGTTAAAGGTTACAAGTTTAGATTGAATTTTTTATATTTTAAAATTCGTTTGTCATCTTTTGAGACTTTTTAAAGAAGGTAAGATGAAGTCGACCAAGTTCTATGGCTGATCGAGTTTTGTGTAGCTAGCGGATAAAGTGCAGATACTAATAACATACTAACAAGCAAACGATACATTGATTTGAAAAAAATAGAATAGAAACCATAGCGAAACTATTTATAAAAAAATATCATTATTCAAATGATGCGTATCACTTCCTTGATATTATACTGAAACTCTTCATCTATTAGGAACATAGAAGTTGATCACCCATAGCATTAGATCTTTCTCGTGTATCAGACCCGAACTATATATTTCAATGCAAATTAACAACCTTGTGTTTTAAAATGATTTTAACCATTACATTATTTAATTCCATATTCTGCTATTCATACATGCCACTCAACACATTTGAGGAATACATTGAATTAATTTGATAATTGTTTTTTTTATCGTTTATATGACATGTAGATCACATTCAATTTCAATTCGTTCAAATTAAATAAATGGCTATGTGTTTTAATCTATTTGAAAAGCAATCGAAAGCATGTGGCTTCACTTTCTTGTTCAGAGGGCTGGCTGTGTCCAAAGGTACCAAAGACAGAGATTTAGTCCTATTGCAAATGTTTAATGTCATTTTTTTGCCTTCAAGTTCGTTCGGAATAATATTGTAGACGCTTGGTAGGTATTGATTCTTGGCTTCTTTTTCATTAAAAATAACTGTCATTGTTTTTATTTTCATTGTTTTATGGTTCTCCTTACAGTGATATAACTTCGGAAAAATCCGCTGTATGGGAACAATACCCACACCAGATTCTTTGTTCCATACTGTGCAGTCTGAAAATGATCAAAACAATATCTTTTAAATCGAAAAAATCTTTCTGTTTTACATTTTTATTAAATGTTTGGAAAATCAGTACAGAAAATTCAGATCACTGCATTATTTAAATTTCCGATCACTGAATTGCGAGTACGCTGTACTTAACGATCACTGCACTAAATATCTGTTTTACATTTTGTCCAAAATCTTTGTTAATTTTTGACTGAATGTTTTCAACTTTTCACAGATAAATGTTTTAATACAAATGTTTAATAATATATGATATGGAAGGGAAAAGATAACTACTTTTAATATAAACCTCGAATTTGTCCTCTTGAAAAAACGTGGTTTGCCGATAATCACGCATAACTTTTCTAATTGTCATCCTAGCAACTTAAAACTTTGTGGACATATTAACCATAATATAAACAATCGTAAACTGTTACAATTTGAAGGAAATTGCGTGTATTTAGGTAAAACTGCACTGATTTTTAACACCGAACTTACGTTTACATCCGTGACGTGCACACTATCACTGCACTTTCTCGCGAACAGCACGCTATCACTGCACCTCTGCAGAACAGGACGTTCCAGGGGGTGATTATAGAAAGGTCTGGTTGAAGGTCGCGTCAGCCGACCTTTCTGCGACCTATGACCCTCCAACGTTATACCTGCGAAGGCAGACTATTGTGGCTTGGTAAGATCAGTTCTGATTAGTGAATTTTGTCACGTGGGCTGACGCGACTCTCAACCAAGCCTTTCTAGACTCAGTATAGCAGTGTAACGGATAATAGTGAGGCTAGGTTTACTTAGACTGTGTGTGTCATGTTTGTTTTTTATTTTTCCCTGTAAATATATATTAATATTGCAATAAAAAAGTTTTTAATGTAAGGAATCAAGTTTTAAGTTCTAAAACCGTAAGCAGGGGGTATTGTAAGTAGTTTGAAATAGTATTCTTATCAAGACGTGTCAAAATCGCAGAATGGATCACTAAAACGTTTTTCAATTATATGTATGTAAACCAATTTAGTTGAAACACCGTAATAAAATAGTTTTTATTGTAAGTAATCAAGCATTTATTTCTAAAACCTTAATCTGGGGGTATTTTCAATATTTTTTCTTATCAAGACATGATAAACCCGCGAATGATATCAGTAAACGTTTTCAAATTATTTGTATATAAACAAATTAAGTTGAAACCATTGCAGGAGCATTCCGCGAGAGTGTAAGTCAAATAATGACCCGTTTGCCTCGGTTTTATGGAAATAACCTCTGCTCGGGCTACCGGGTCATTATTTACTACACAACCCACTGACTTGGCTATCGGCGCACAGCCGTCCCGGTTTAAACCGAGTAAAGTGAGCCGTCTTCTCGTATGGGATATGCGACGGCGACAAGTGTTTTGTGGCCAGTTTTGTGAAGCAGCCCACAGTGACACGCGGACCGATTTGAAAAATGAGGGGATTCCCCTTAGCCTAATTACCTCAATGTTCCTACGCAGTTTTGACAGACAAATGTGTTTTCTATAATGCTGAGGAATATATGGATGACAACTTCTTTGTTCATTGTATGCGACGTTTCGACACAGATTCTTGTGTCGTTCTCAAGCAGAGGAAGAGTAATGAGCTAGGGGCATATATATAAGTAAATGATACAATGCACAGTATCATTTACTTATATATATGCCCCTAGCTCATTACTCTTCCTCTGCTTGAGAACGACACAAGAATCTGTGTCGAAACGTCGCATACAATGAACAAAGAAGTTGTCATCCATATATTCCTCAGCATTATTGTCATCCCAACTTCTAAAATGCCTCTCAAAGAAATGTGTTTTCATTTTACTTTAAAAACGACGATACATCAGCTTTGATGAAAAAGATTTGTAATTTTTGCAATATGAACTCATTAAATTAACATATTAGCCCATTTTTAAATAATATTAATCGAGTGCTGTATTACTACGCCAAAAGTCAAAAGAAGATGGAGATTGTTGTCAACTTGTAAGTTAAAGTTCCTCGGGGCGTGACTTATTTCTGGAAATAAAGGTTTGTTCTATGATTAATTCATACTTTTAGACAACGTAATAGGCAATTGTAGCTTATAGAATATTGCTGTTATGATTTATGACAATGGCTCAGGGTTTTCGTGGTGTTTAATTGTTGTACAATGTTGTATTATGATGATATCGACTATTGTACATTTTTAGCTCACCTGGCTTGTAAGGTCCGATTGGCTTATGGCATCGCAAGGCATAGTGTCCAGCGTCCGTCTGTCAGTCCGTAAACTTTGTGCCTAGAAAGCTTAAACTTAGTGTACAGATTCCTTGACAAGTGAGGATTAAAAATTATAGCTCTGGTGGCCCTATGGGGCCACACCCTGAAAACCTATTTTCATTTTCTTCTCCATTTACTGCACCCTGTAGTCCGTACTAAAACCTTTTTGCCTAAAATCTTAGGCCTAGAGTGCTGAAATATTGTGTAGGTAATCTGGATTCTGAAATGTACATTTGGTGACTAAGTGGGGGGGGGGTAAACATTGCCCGCGTCTTTAAGCAAAAATAGAATATGAAGCCTGATGATCTACAAAGACAATGACTCTTTTTTTTTCAGATGACAGCCAATAGAGAGGTTGTAGGCAAAGTCAAGAGAATTATCAACAAAAACTATACCAAATACATATATGAAGTTGATCCAGGTCACCTAATAAGAAGACTCAGGGAGTCTGGACTCCTGTCAGTGGCGGGTTCTGATGTACACTATGTAAGTTGTACAATTCACTTGGTCCTTCAGTCTTGTTCACTTTTGATTTTTTGCTCGTCTGGCCTGAAAGGCCTGATGCGCTCATGGCATGGTATGGTATCCGGCGTCCGTCTGTCCACCCATCCATCCGTCCGTAAACTTTGTGCATATTTTACTTCTTCTCCAGAACCCCTAATAAGGGCCACAGGGGCGACGCCCTAAAAACCTATTTTCATCTTCTTCTCCAGAACCATGAGGCCTAGAAAGCTGAAACTTTGTGTACAGACTCCTTGACTAGTGAGGATTATATATTGTAGCTTTGGTGGCCACGCTCTAAAAACCTATTTCCATCTTCTTCTCCAGAAGCATATGCCTAGAAAGCTGTAACTTTGTGTACAGACTCCTTGACTAGTGAGGATTATACATTGTAGCTTTGGTGGCCACGCTCTAAAAACCTTTTTCCATTCTTCTCCAGAAGCAAAAAACAAACTCCTTGACTAATGAGGATTAATGTTTGTAGATGTTTTGACCCTGTGACCCGAACTTAGGGAATACAGGGGGTAGGATCTGTTTCCGGGTCATATCTTCAAAACCTTTCAATATCTTTTTACAAAACTTTCTATGTGGTTAGACCTAATGGTTGTGTGGTGTCTTAGGCTATTTTGGGTTTTTTTTTCATTTTATTTTTTTCTGGCTTCCATGGAAACAATTTTAACTTAGTGGGGAGGATCTGTTACCGAACCATAACCGAAAACCTATTCAATATAATTTTACAAAATTTGATGTAAGGTTAGATCCAGTGGTAATGTGGTGCTTTTTGCAACTTAGGTTATTCTGAATTTCTTACTTTTTGATGGTTTCCATGGCAACAATTTAAACATTTTGCATTTTGGTAGAAGTTCCATTTCCAAGCTAGGGCTAAAACATTGTTAAATTTTGTCGTACGTAACTTGGTATGTAGTAAGATCTAGAAGAGGAGAGGTGCCTTTTGCTACTTTGGTTATTCTGAATTTTGAAACTTAAAACTGAATTCACTATCAGCGGCGGGGGACATTGCCATGTTAGTGGTAAACACTTGTTATCATTATGGTCAATATTTGTTATGTTGTGACACTGTGTCCCTTGTTAAGGACCAACTGTTATTTTACCCCTTAATATACATTCAACAGAAGAATTTATTCCTTTTTTTTCTTTCTACAGGAAGTGCTGAGTACAATGTTGGAGAATGGCAAGACCAAGGCTTCCGTTATGGAGAAATTGATTGACATTCTCTTCCATAGAGAAAACTGGTGGATTCCGTTTTCAAAAGCTCTCCGTGAAAACGGAAACGTTAAACACGCGGAAATCATTGAAAGTAAGTTCCAAAGAAGATGTAGCACTCAGATCTATCTATCTATCCATCCGTCCAACCATCCATCCATCCATCCATCCACCTTGAGCTACTATTTCCAGGATTCCTAATGCCTAATTTGAAACCTAAATGGATTATATAAAGTCTTAATTCAATTTAAACCCCTTCGATAAAATCTCCTCTGAACTAAAATAGATATTCAAATTGTAAACTAAATCAATGAATTATTATCATGTGCTTTATAGAGCAGTTATTCCTTGTATTTTTTTAGAGCAGTCCACAACTGGATACGACTTATAAGAAAGCAGGTATCATCAGAACTAATTCTAAATTTTACAAAAAAAAGTACATGCAATTACTAATTGTCAATAGCCTAATCTGAATGTTCATTTCTCTATGACATGACTGGCTTGTGTTTCTGTAGAACAACAATCAATATGTGACAACTACTTTACAAAATATTTTCAGGTGTCATACCAGACAGTTCAGAAGATGACGATGACGATGACGATGACGATGACGATGACGACGATGACGACGATGATGACGACATCAACGTCAAAGACGAGGACGAGGATGAAGATGAGGATTTGCATGTGCTCTATGATTATAATAGGAGTGTAAACAGGCAAAATAGTTAATATTATGATATTTGTTCCTGATCTCTTGTAACTTATAAAACAATTATTTTTTAACTTTTGATTATTGCAATAAAAAAATTACATGTATGTCTGAAGTTTCAAGATTCACAATTTGCAATGAAGCTTAGTTGTTAAGTAACTGAGTTTCAAATCAAAAGTCATGCTACAAGGCGTGAAAACTTTTTTTTATCAAATTGATGAAAATTCTCATTTCGATAAATGCATTAGAAAGTACATTATTAGTTTTATCAATAAGATGTCAAAGCAATATATCAATATTTTTCATATTTCATACCTTAACACTATTTGATATAAGATATTTATTTTGTGTACAAGTTTTCATCTTTAGATTGTTTTCTTTTATGGGGATTCTAGAAGTTGCGATGATGAAGAAGATGAATTATTTAGATTGTTTGCAAAGAAATGTCTGCTTCATGATCCTTTTTAGAAACTGGGGCCTGAGGAACTGTTTGCTTAGAATAAAAAAGGTTGTAGGGTACTGAGCAAGATTTTCAGAAAATCCAACTTCTTTAGTCAAAGAAAAGCGATGTTTAATGGTATAAGGATCAATAAAAAAATTGATATCTATAAAAAATTGTATATTTTAAAAAGAGGAAGCTTAAACAGGCAGTAGCACATTTTTGGTAATTGTATATTTTAAAATTTTCACTGGTAATTGTAAGTTAATTCTAAATGATTCGACAGTGTCAAAAACCTCATTACACAAGCCAATCATTCATATTCAGAGGACAAAGCATCAAGATTCACATAAAATCCATTGGCGGCCATTTTGTGTAAACACCTTTAATTCATTTTGTGTAAGAAAAAGGAATCGCATGGCTAAACTTTAACTTATATATTTGAATTAGCACTGCTCCATTTAGTTTAAATACATTGTCTTTCAAATGGAAGCATTAATTTCCATTTTCCTGACATCAACTTATATTCCCCCTAAAAAAGTGCTACTGTCCCTTTAAAGTCACAGGTGTTTGTATCAAGTTGTGTTTGGTTGAATGAGTTGACAATTATGTAAACCAGTGGTGTGTACAAATGAGCTTTTAATATATAGTGCTTTAAATAAAATTACTTTTTCAAAGTTTTGTCATGTTATTACTTGAATAACATTTCTGAAAATATTTTCAGTTACACAAGAATCTTTACAATTTTCACCTTTTTATAAAAAAAAGATCATTAGTCTTGATAGAAATACTTAATTAAGGTAAATGAAATGGTACCTTTTCGAGAAAATCACTGTATCGATACCTTAGTGTCGCGATACGTATTGTATTGTGAAGCAGGGAAAACCCTGGTTCAAATTATGAAAAGTAGAAAAATCTTCCCTTGGCCTAATATAAGGAGATTTTCAGAGAAAGCAATGGGATGTTTGAGGAGAAAAATGTTAGTTTTGCAATGAGACTTTCTCCACTCATTAGTATTGATAATTGGATATATTGATACATCAATAGGTAAATATCCCAAAATCCCTGTCCAAAGTGATCCCTGGTGAAGTTTCTGTTTATTTTTTAAAACAAACGTTGCAGAATATTCTTTTGGGTGACTTAATTTAAAGGGGCAGTTGCACGTTTTTAGGAGCAATATAAAATAATGTCAGGAAAATGAAAGTAAATTGTTCCAATTGAAAGACAATGTATTTCAACTAAATGGAGCAGTAATAAGTCAAATAGATAATGTAAAATTTAGCCATGCGATACCTTTTTCTTTCACAAAGTGAATTAAAGGTGTTCACACAAAATGGCCGCCCATGGATTTTAGGTGAATCTTCATACTTTGTCCTCTGACTATGGATGATTGGCTTTTGTAAAGAGTTTTTGACACTATCAAAATAATACATTAAGCTTTAACTTACAATGAATAGTGAAAAAAATAAACTATAAAATTGCCAAAAAACGTGCTACTGCCCCTTTAAGGTACACAATTCTTAAAAAAGTTTCTATGCACATATAATCCAAGGCTATGTCAACAAAGCCGAAACACGCGATGGTGAAATACTGTATATTTGATAAACGCGTGGTCTTCCCAATAAGCTGTACTATCTTTATCTACATACCATCGTTATACGATCATTGGCCTTTCCCTTCACTACCACTATCGGTTTTGAAGACCCAAGCACGGATAATAATTGATTCGGGATTTGAGGAGTCAATGTAGATCTGAAGAAATGGAGGTAAGAAAAAAACTTTAAATATTTTTGAACAGGGATATTTGCTTAATGTTTGTCTTCATGTGACAGCTTTTTTTGATTGGTGACCTATTTTTGCCATCGACTTACGTTGTGTAATGTCACTGTAAAATAAACAAGCTAAAGTAAGCTAATGTTCGAAATGATATCAATTCACACATAATTATTCAGATATTGTAAAAACGGTTTACTTATTGTCTATTAAAAACATATCAACGTGAAACGAACAGCTACAGTTTGAAATGACAATGTCCAGCTATAAATAGCTAATGTCACCGTGACCTGTTCGCCTTTGTATGCAATGTGGGGTTGAAAAGAAATGTTACATACCTGTACGTAAAAAATTGATTGATTGTGTTCATTCTTATAATTATTTAAAGGTTAAACTTATACACACAAGGAAAATATTCAAACATTTTGTAATATAAGGTAATAATGTGTAATAATTAGAAACATTCGGAAACAAAAGGCCACGTTCAGCAACATGCAGTTACTCGTACAACTTTCAACATTGTCAACAGTTACATTCAGTAGAAAATCAATCAGTATCGATAAATGCAGTCGCAAAGTCTAATGCGAGTGAAATACCATATTCAGTTAGTGGATTATAGTGTTAATAGGTAGGGATTATAGTGTTAATAGGTAGGGATTATAGTGTTTTAAGGTCGACAATAATGGAAACACTTTCACTGCGTAAGGCGAAAAAATATTTTACCATTAAATGACGTAGTGCCATTTTAACTAATGGATTCTTGATCTCACATCACTCATCTTTTATTCCCAGCAACCTCGTTATGACGTATTTACGTTGATGACACCGACCAGTGAATAGAATATCTGTCAAATCTCGACGAATACCTTGTTTATTACATCTTGTGATAAAATAGTGATACAAAGAACCGTGAAAAAAAGAAAGTATAACACGTTTATAATGCCAAAAACACAAACTTAAAATTTTGTTTATGGTCAACGAGAAGGCGTAGTAAAGGCTGCGCGGTATTATCGATATATCGTTAATCGGTATATTGCAATAAAGGAACAAGGTGATACGAATCGGTACATACTTTTGAAATTATCCAAAATATCGAATGTTTTCAAACGAGCAATTTCCATCTAAAATTACTAACAACACTAACACAAACAGATGAAACAAGGTTTACGTAATGTTCATTTCAAAGTGTAAAGTTGTGTCGTGAATATCGTTCAAATGTGTATACAGACTATAAACAGTGATTGAAAAATATATCAAAACGGCAATGATGATCGTTTTCAACACTCATATTTATAAAAGATAGCATGCAAATTCTTGAATCAGAGAAGTACCAATATATTGCAATACAGAAAGGATGAACTTTACCCATCCGTACGTAGTCCTGCGTGTCAACGGTGATATTGATGAATGGATTAACTACTTATGTTACCGTGTCTGAAACATGTGAAATCTGACAGACTGAAATGTAATAATCTTCGTGTCTAAGAGAACTCAGGATGCCTTACATTTTTAGGGTTTTGGTTTACCATAGTAGATGGATTTATCGCGATTGTCATGATTGGAGCCAATCGATCACATTTTATTTCATTCAAATACTTGGTGTACTTTTTATCCATGTTGTTCAAAATGAGTGTAATACCTTCTTTTGCACAGCAGTTTACTTTCATTTCTGACTTGCTTTTGTGAAAATATCAATTCTGTAGCACTGTCGTTATAATATAAACCTGATATAAAGAAATACATATGTAACAGCCAGTAAAAGTTATACACAATGTTTTAAGAAATAATAGAATGTCACTCAAGTTATAATCAATGACTAGTTAAACATCTATCGAAGTATCTATATGCAACATGCACCAAGTATTAATTGATTTGAGCAATGTCAATTAGCCTTAATAAGTTAATACAATATCATAAACAGTGTATTTTCATTGGCACTATAGTCAGGGAAAACTTACTTTTGTTCCCGGCAAAAAGCATTATCAAATGGCTCTTTATCCAGTTTCGCATTATAACCAGTGAAAAATAAGGGCAGGAAATCCGTTCTGACAAAAACGTGGCATTATATCCACTTTGGCATTAAAACCAAGGCCATTATAACCAGGGTTTGCTGTATCAATTAAAACTAGGCATCCGTCTTAACCGTTGATTGTTAACCCTTCATATCCCCTTTTCCAAGTGACGTTAAAAGATCGAACACTGTAATTTAAAATTAAAATAATTAAGTGAAGATTATTCTTAATAAATGTGTTTTATGGATGAATCTGAATAATGTTTTTGCGGGTTTTTGTTTCAGGCCGTGACAAAACGTAGGGAGACGGATAAAAAAGTCCAGGAGATTGTAAAGAAAAATCTGACATTTATTTCCTCGAAACTTGACCCGAGAGATGTTATTGAATACCTGTTTGAAAAGGGAGTGCTGACTGTTGAAAATCGTGTAAGTTATTTTATTTCTTTTTAAACTTTACTTTCTTTTTCGATAAAAGATGTGATTCTGCTACAAAATATAATGAGTATCCATATTAAATGTAAATGTTGAGATTTGTGCATGTTATTAAATTTTTAGACATTTTTTGTGATTTCATGTACTTTCCGTTTGCAGGGCATTGTTGAAAATTCATTCTCTAAACAATATATCTTGGGAGATATTGCTTGACCTTTCACAAGCGATATTTTTGTGTACACATTTTTAGCTCATCTGGCCTGTAAGGCCCGATGGGCTTATGGCATGGCATGTTGTCCAGCGTCCGTCCGTCCATCCGTCCGTCCGCCGGTTCGTAAACTTTGTGGAATTTCGACTTCTTCTCCAGAACCATAAGGCCTAGAAAGCTGAAACTTGGTGTACAGACTCCTTGACTAATAAGGATTATAGATTGTAGCTTTTGGCCTCAGGGGCCACACCCTTTAACCTAATTTAATCTTTTTCTCAAAAGCATCAGGCCTAAAAAGCTGAAACGTTGTGTGCAAACTCCTAAGTTGGATACAGAGGATTCTAAATTGTACAGGTGGTGACCCTGTTGTACAAAGTAAGGGAGGAACCACATTTGCCACACCCTAAAGCAAAATTGATATGAAGCCTTATGAGTTAGAGAGCCACTGGCTCTATTTTTTCTGTTTAATGCCTACTATTACTCTGCTTACATTTGTTGCTATAAAAAAAATCAGATATATAGTTTTCGAAATAAATGTTGAATTTTAAGTCTCGTTAATTCTTGCATTGATTAAGATGTATAGGATTCATTCAGAGTCCTTGGTTCGTGAAAATAATCAACTCGTCCATGCTGGTTGGTGATTATCACGAATCCACTCCACAATTGCATTTTCTATTACCTAATTCATCATGACCCTACATCCAAGAAAATTAATAAAATACTTCGTCCGATTGCAAATTTATTCTGGCCTTTGTTTCAAACCATATTTTTCCTTTTCTCGGGTAGAGCGTGCCTGAAAAGAGGTACTACGATGAACACGATCTATGCCGATCTGGTTGTCAATTCCATCGCAAGCGCATGAAAGAATCGCAAAGCACGTGCTTGGACGAATTCATTTGAAGCATGTCCCACGGTTGTGTCCCATATCCGTTAACTGATCAACAAAAATTGCAATTTTGTTCAGTAGAATGTGGGACATATTTAGATTGGAAATATTAATTAAATATACAATTTGTAATTTGTTGAAATCATAACTCGATTAAAATGGAGAATGCATTCAGAGTTTCAGAAAATAAACCACCCGTCGCGTAAATTATTTATACGAATCAACTGTATTCTCAACTACAAATATAAAATATGTTTTTAAGTGATGGTCAAATCTTAAGTTAAAATTTGTTTCAGGAACAACTTCAGATTGATCTTGGAAGGTCAACAAAATCTTTCGTCACCAGAAAATTATTTCTCGACATTTTGTTCCGAAAGGAGAATTGCTGGATCCACACCATCAAAGCCATCCGAAGATTTGAGCCGTCGAGTTCAATCGCTTCTCTCATAGAAAGTGAGTTTGGACATAGCTTATTACAAAATGTTTGTAATTCAAAAATGTTCTGATTGGTTATAATATGCAACATTCATTAACGTTATTGACCACAGGGACATGTAACGCTTAATTCAGCTTTAGAAAGACATGTATACTCATAGACCCTACCCTAATACTATAGTATACATGTCTTTCTAAAGCTGTATTTAAGCGTTACATGTCCCTGTGTTATTGACACTATCAAAATAATACATTTAGCATTAACGTACAATTATCAGTAAAAAAATAAATATTAAAATATCCAAAAACGTGCTACTGCCCCTTTAAACTGCAAATGGAAGGGAGTTAGAGAGTTAAAATTGTGATTATTCTATATTTCTCTATAAGAATGAATGTACTTTAGTTTGAGTCAATTGCGGAGTTGAGCACAGAAATTCGGCACTGATATTCCAAAACGCATTACCACCTAACCACCGGACTTCGTTTTTCGTTCCGGCTTTCATTCCAGAAACAACCTCGTCCATAACCAAAATCGATACTTTTACAATTATAACAATATAACATATTTCAGGCGCCTTACCGGAGGCTGAAAAGAGGAAGCTTGAGAGATGGTACAAACGCCATGGGATAAATACCCAGGAAGATTCTCACTGCAGTTCAGTAACAGACTCCGACACGAGCTCATGTGTGGGAACAGACAGCGGGTACACAACCAAGAACAATCTGTCCGAATCGTTGTCTGGTCGAAAACAGAAAATCCACGGTGGGTCCAGCTGGAGCAAGCATCAACGCAAATCTGGCGGTCGAGGACAAGCTTACAGAAAGCATCGTCACAGGTCAGATGGAAGTTGGAGGTCATACCCTTACGATAATGTACATAATGGTTCTTTTGAAAAACACGAAGAATGGGTACATGGTGCCGGTAGTAGAAAGAAAGATACAGTCCCTCAGAGACCATTTATGTTGGCTATCCCTTCGCCCGGCGTTTTACCAAACCCATCTTGGAGAGATGACTCCAGCCACGATGGGAGCAGAGTGCCACCACCAGAACTTAACCATCAACCAAGAGAGGATACTGGAGCAAACAGAAACGGTCAAGATAGAAACCAATTTGAAACACATCCGAAGCACATATCGGTCAACGGATCTGATGAAAGCGAAGTTGATTGTCCACCCGTCAAGCAGCAAGTGACCAATGGTCAGTCAGAAATAATGGAAATTAGCGAAATAATGGAATCAAAATGCTCCCTTGACACTGATCATCCTGAATCAAGCACAGACACTGACTCAAACGAAACAAGTTCCTATGAGTCTGAATACACTGAAACTGAAGCCGAGTCGATTGAAATGGGTCCTAAAACTGAACTCTCTACAGCAAAGCCTTCAAACGTAAGTGGATCTGCCAATATCAGGAATCCACCTCAAGGTACAGCAGATGTCAATGGCCTTCAACAACAAATGCCTCCACCTGCAATTCCACAGCCAATGACTGGACCAACTGGTCTCATGCCCCAAGGAACGATTCTTCAACAATGTATCATGATGCTGAAAAATCCAACTCTATCCGACGCCTTTGTTCCTGCTGTCCCTCTTAACTATCTGCATCATCCTGGTTTTAATCAGATCTTGAATCAACAAGAGGCAGTTCCTTCTGTCCTTAACCATATGCATCAACCAGGAACTGCATTGAATCCAATCCTTATGAATCAAAAACAGCCAGTTCATCCAATACAGTTCCTGTACCCAACACAATCTAATCTGACAACGATGCCTACTCTGATATTACCAATGCCTGACAGTAACCCGAATATGATGAACCAACAACAAGCAACACAACCAGAACAACAAATGCACCTGCCACAACCATCACTTGTTGATGGTGTTCAAAGAATGGCCAATCAAAACACAGGACCAGAAGTCAACACTTCGAAAACAAGATCACAGAACAGCAATTTACCAGCTGTTTCAAGTCACTCCGAAAGCCGGAAAGAGCCGAGGATGGCAAGCAAGGAAAGCCAGCCAACAGAAACCAACTCAAATATGGAAGAACTCTATTTGGGAGAAAACATAACGCCAACATCAGAGACAGCAATCTCCAGGGATTTCAAAAGAATCAAACTTGAGGCACCATCATCAAATGATTCCAGAAATGAGGCAACATCTTCAACGAATTCAAAACCCGAGGCAATGGGGTCAGTGGATTCCCAAATTGATGCAAAATCATTCAAGGACAACGACCCAGAAACAGCGAAATCCACAATTAACATATCTCAGACATCGTCATTCAGGTGTGGACCAACTTATTCATCCAGAGTTCACAAAATAACCCAAATGGATTACGGACATTCTGAGGCCGTACTATCCGCAGAAACATGTTCAAATGATTCTGAAACACAAGAGATGAAGTCAAAGGTGCCAGTGAAGAAAGAACATCAAGCTCCTTGTGCACCATCATCAACAGCATCCACAGAGTGTCCAACATCGGACTCTGAGACAGGTGCTTGTGGGGATCCCCCAATATCCATTAATGATGAAACATCCATTGGCAATTTCAAAGAGATCAAATCTGAACCGACGTCGAGCATAACACCAGATGAGACGTCAGTATCAACCATGGATTCACAAGCTGAAGAAGTAACGTCCAAGGAATACCAAAATGGAAAAGTTGACACAAAAGTACCAACATCCTCTGATGAAACATTTCAAGGACATTACGCGGACTTCTGTTATGATTGTGATGATTATGACGAATATCCGGAACCTGATGATATGGATGATTCTTATGACGTGTACTACGAATAGCTAGAATAAACTTTAAGGAATGATTTGTTATGGAAACTCTTTATCTATAGGCAAGTCCTCTTATACAGGGACGCTGAGGACTTTACATAGAATTGGAAGCATATGACCATTTACAGGCCATACATTTCAATATGTAAATAGTATCCCTTCCCCAATTGTGACTGCTAATAACCTAATTTGTCAAAATGTCAAAGTCAAAATTTTATGATAACTTTATTGAGTGCGTTGGACCAGTAACAGTCTGGAAGAAATGATTGAGGGTTTTAGTTTTTAATACATGACTGAAAGATATGTCGCGTTGATGATTTTGAGAAAATCTAACAAAATAACCTCAGTAGTTTTCAGGTTAAAGGGGGTTTAATGACGATGCTAACACAGATCTAGGAACGATGTGATGATGATGCTGAATATTAACATATAGGTGTAGTGGTGGGGGTGCTTTTTATGTTATCAGCCATATCTGAAAAAAATATGTTGACTTAATTCAACAATGACATCAATTTTAATAAATTGTTTTGAATTGATATGTTTTATATGTACAGTTGCATATCTTAAGTTTGATCACCTGCTTGTGATCTGAGTGCAAATATCATGTAATTTGGGTTTCACTTAACGTTCATAAAATAACTCCAGGACCACTTACAGAAGATCATCATTTGTCCATGTGTGAAATAACCATTCCCAAACCATATTTCGGGATCGTCTTGTCACTGTCGCTGAATGCCGATATTTGGCATTGTTAAATAGACAGATGGGGTCATATTTGTGAAATTCGGATTTTCTGAAATTTCAATTAAAATCATCCATGTGAACTTTGTAGGAAAAAAATCAGTATAAATACGTTTCCTTAGCGCAAAGGATCACATATGATTAAGATCTAAAGCTGTTGATCCCTTATGAAGGAATTTGTAGAGCAAAATAAAAATCAGTGTTTTCGAAATTTTGACCCCTGGTCACTTCAATGACGTGCCAAATTTGTTACAGCTATCTGCTAGGTATGACATACGAATATGTCAACGCAAACTGAATCTTAACTTTTGAAGTGAAATTTCATCATAATCGGTTTCGTTTTTACATTGATATGATGTCTCAAAGACGTTACAAATTACATGATATTTGCACTAGAATACAAAGGTATGTGATACGCAGCTGTATTTGAAATAATATTGAAACCGACTTCTACACAATGCTATATGTGATAATGTACCGTATAAACTTACATGTTGGTAATAGTTGATATTACTTGGTTTACTAAATATTTACTAATAATACGATTATATTATTAAAAACTTGCGTTAGATTTATGCAAATCACAATATAACATGTATTTCCATATTCAAAAATATAATGTTCAAACCACTGTGTATTATTATGAATACTTGAACTTAAACTAACATTTTAAAATGATTTTAGCTCATCAGGTCAGATAACTCTGATTCTCCAAGGTTTTGATAACATTTTAAGCATGCAAAAATAGCATATGTTCATATTAACAACGTTAAAAACAGTCTCGATGGTATTTTGTCCAACACCCCAAACACAAGCACACAATTTGAACTTCATAAAAGAAAATATTTAATACTTTCAAAAGTAAATAGCAAAATGTGGTACCTTGTTTCAGACGAACCGGCAATGCCATCTGCTGCAATAATAGAACTGCCATGGTTATCCTTGTATCGTGTTTGTTCTTGTAACATGTTCCTTCGTCACATGTCACATATACAGGCATGTTCTTGAAACCGGTTCTTGCATCACATGTCACATGTCACATACAGGCATGTTCTTGTAACAGGTTCCTGCGTCACATGTCACAAACAGGCATGTTCTTGAAACAGGTTCTTGCGTCACTTGTCACATACAGCCATGTTCTTGTAACAGGTTTCTGCGTCACTTGTCACATACAGGCATATTATTGTAACAGGTTCTTGCGTCACATGTCACAAACAGGCATGTTCTTGAAACAGGTTCTTGCGTCACATGTCACATACAGGTAAGTTCTTGTAACAGGTTCCGGCGTCACATGTCACATGAAAGCATGTTCTTGAAAAAGGTTCTTGCGTCACATGTCACATACAGGCATGTTCTTGTAACAGGTTCTTGCGTCACATACGGGCATGTTCTTCATTTACTGGAATAAGAAATTTGAAATGAATATTATGTTGTGTAAACACAATTACAAAAATATAAGTATCAAACCAATTACAACATAAGAATATCGTTCTTGCTTACACACGTAACATATATAATGTCTGTTATTAGTTAATAATTAAATAAAACTTGGTTAATGTTTGTTCTAGTATAGATAATATGTCTCACTATCACGTCTTTACATTTCATTAATATAACAACGATGTTACCTATGAAATACTTCGTTTGATGTCACCTAATCAAGAAATATGTCGTACTTAGATTTCAAGAAAATAAGGTTTGAATAATGTTACGTCGTTTATATACATGTAGCATGGCTTTAAAAAAAACAGTCATCATCTTGAAAAACAAACGCTAATTTTCAGAAGTTCATTTTAGATTATGCCGTTTTTTTTCAGTTATCGGAAACATATTACTTTAAAAAAACGTTACATTCAATGTAAACGATTCATGTGACACGATGCAATGACACAGTTTTCGTTTACGTTTGATTTTAGTAGAATTCAATATGATGTCAGTCACGTTGGGTTTATCAAATCGTTCAGAATTTACTTACGCTGTAAATGTAGTTTCACTAAAATGCCACGCAATTTGATAGATTTTGTAAGTAAAGTTTAAAGTAAATAAGAATAATATGTAATTTTGTTTTGAAAATGTCGATAGTGAATATGAATGAATATTTGATCACACGTTATACTATATACTATAAGATATGGTAAAACTATAGCATAAAATATACTTATCGTCATCAAAATATCATATTTATAATTATTATTATGGATCAAGTATTTGACATAATGTTACCGTTTATTATATACTTTTTCTTATCTTTAAAGAAGTTCATCAAATAAATTGCTCACATAGTTGAAAAATAAAAAAGGTGAATTGAATAGGCTTCTTTTTCATATGCATTCAGTCTGTCACAGCTGATATCAACAACAAGATTCGCACTGTCACTATCTTTTTCAAAGAATAATTATCCAGGTTCAAAAATGCTGAGATACACGAAGAAATGGGAAATCCCAGGTAGAGCAGTGAATCTGTATTGTGATTGGTCAGTCACAGCCAATCAAATCGATCGGTTTCGCTACCCGCTAAGAAACTGTGGGTTTTCCCACCAGTCGCGGTTCGATCAACTATAGTTAGTGACGCTTTGGTTCACCATTTGTAATCTTTGTATGTACAAACGAAACTAGGTCAGTTTAAGAAGTTTTGTAATATGTCGTGTACTTAGTACATACGTCGTGTTTCTATATGTGTTTAGCTATGAATATTCAATTATCTTACATATATCAGGCCCGTAGCACCAATTTCAGTTGTGGGGGGGGCCGAGATATTGAAATTCTCTGCTCAGTGAGGCGGGGGGGGGGGGGGGGGGGCCCAGGCCCCCCCGCTAACTACGGGCCTGTATATATTTCTGACTACTGGGATATAGTTCTCTTAAACTTTAAAGGAATAGTACATGTATCACGTTTTTTGAAAATTGTTTTTTTTGCATTTTTTTACTGATATTTATACCTTAAGGCTAAGTATTATTTTGATGATGTCAAGAATCTAATTTCACAAGCCAATCATCCATGCCATTTTTGTGTGAACACCTTTTATTATGTTTATGTAAGAAAAGGGAATCGCATGGCTGAACTTTATACTATACATTCTATTAGTGTTTAATTTAGTTTAAAAACATTCTCTTTCAATTGGAACCATTTATTCTAATTTTCCTGACAGTACCTTAAATTCCGCCTAAAAAGTGCTACTGCTCCTTTAAATACATATGAGTAATGTATGAGTATATCAGTAATGTCACTTGGAATAAGCTTCAACCATTAAGTGAATTATATTTAAATGTTACTTCGACTTTTCGAGTTATAATAAGTAAAAATTAAGGTAAAATGTCAATTACGCTAATTTTGGTACTTTGATTACCATTTATAAATATAGAAACGAATACACGCTTTTTATAAACTATCTGAAAAAAAAAAAATTATTGTTTATTTTATAATGTATGTTTTATGTTCATGTTCTGTCTATCAAAATGAAAAAACGGTTATTTTAAACAATTTTCACATTGTCCATAGGGTATTCATTTGATAGACATAAAGAGATTAATTCGAGAGTAAATTATAATTCTTATTATGCATAATATCATACAGATAGAGAAAATTGTTTTGTAGTAAATTCACAACAGTCTTGTATTTTAATCTGTATGGTTTTGATCAGTTTTAACATTTTCTATCTGGCTTGGATTTTTTCATATAACTTCTTTGAGAGGCATTCTAGAAGCAGGTTTGATGAAGAAGAACAAGTTCTTATGGATAATCAACTTCTTTATTGCATAAAATGCGACGTTCGGTGTAGGTACTAACACCGTTATCAAGCAAGTGATAACGGTGTTAGTACCTACACCGAAACGTCGCATTTAATGCAATTGATAACGGTGTTAGTACCTACACCGAACGTCGCATTTTATGCAATACAGAAGCTGATTATCCATAACAACTTGTTGTTTTTTTTCATATAGTTTTTATTTTATACAAGTCTTTTAATTTTGATGGAGAACTGAACATATTGACATGCCATTGAATTTTAGAATGTTTTACATAAATATAATCCAATTTCTCATGTTTAAAATGTAAAATACAAAGTTTCTGTTGGTAGAATTGAATTATTTTTATATAACACATATAAAAATTTAATTTGAAAATACGCAAGTTTTATTAATGCATTTTGTTTCATTCTTATATTCAGAACCGTCGTACTTTAACTCAAATTAATATTGCAGCTACACGATACCTTAATATTAACGGAAATATTAAAATGATAAGTTATAAACTGATATAAAATATTTGACTCAAACTATACACATATGTTAATCATACCCTGGAAGAGTAAAATAAATGGTGATTTACATAATGGATTTAACCGATTTAATATACGAAAAGGCAAAGTCTTTTTTATCACAAGAGGTAGGGGAGACCAGGGCAAAGCGCGCCCCCTAACATAAAAGTGCGTCTAGTGGGCACCCCGACATTTACAGAATGCAACTTGCACACTATCTCTAATACTTATCAGATAGACTGTAACATGGCACATGCTTTTTTAATCTGCCATTTCGGAATAAGGATATTTTTACGTAAATATATTTTGACTAAGGGGGCGCGCTTTGCCCTGTAGTTTGGGGCAAAGTGCCCAATCCCCTGGGCGCTTTGCCCCATTCGAAAAACAACACAGAATGTAATAGATATTACAAACATATAATCAGCCAATACAAATCAAAAGCTATCATCTTGATAATGCAAGGCAACCATCGAACCCATATGAAGGATAGAATTAACATTAAAGTTGACAATATATGCAAGAATGCGCAAACTATTCCTTAACATGTAATGGACCTACATGTTCAACATTCTCAATGACCAAATATCGTTTTGGTTGGTACATGTACATTTCTTTCAACTACGAATGTGTTGATAATGTAGGTTTTTGAATATCAAAACCAGTTAAATAATAGAATATAAGATGAATTGAATTGGTTATATGGACGAATTAAAGAATTAATACAACTATTATGTGTCGGACTTGGCAGAACGGCATAAATTGCTTATCGTTTAGGGTTGAACATTAATATACAATGAATTATATATTCATGATTTAAAAAACAACAGAAAAATATGCTTTGGTAACTGTTTCTTGTCGTGATTCTTTTACAAAACAAAACCCTTTAAGTAAAATGGTATATTTCATTTTAATATAAAAAAAAGCAGAATGCTGATATGAAAATGATAGTTCACCTTTACATTATTTGCTTAAGAAATGCAAAATAATAACTTTAACACCAATATGTTAACCAAAATGATATATTTTATAACACACGGGGCAAAGCGCTCCCCCCGGCACGTTTTGCCCCATCAAGGGTAGTATTTGTTATGAACATCACAGAAAGTCATTAAAGCAAGTAATTAAAAATTTCATTATTCAATGAATTAATGATACCAATTCATGTTACATATGCACGAGATTTCAATGTTCCGTTTTGTATTTTTATTAAATATTTGAATTTGAGACATATCTGTTCGATATAGTAAAATCGCGTTTTTTCGAATATTTGAAATTCTGCGTCCACAACTCAGGCAAATGATTCCAGCGTTGGTCACAAAGCTTCATTACGGTTACTTTCATTCGTTGGTAATGACAAATTACTTCATTTGTCGATAGGTTTGGAGAAATTACGCGTGGTCACTTTGCCCCGGGGGCGCGCTTTGCCCTGGTCTCCCCTAACGACTTTCTGGGAACTAGCGAAATAGTTGAACGTTGCACATTATGATATAGTCAACGTTGTGATATTTAAATGGTGTACCATATTCACTAGTCATCACTTATAGAATATGATAACATCGCAATTTCTATTTAAAAAGATGTAAATATTTTCTTTAAAATGGAAAAAAGAACGCTTTGTATTATTGATAAATCTTATTGACGCAAATATAGAAAATGCAAACACTCGTTTACCATGAAAGCATATATGAAAAATACAAACACTCGTTTACCATGAATGCATATTTGAAACATACAATTATTCGTTTACCATGAATGCATATTTTAAACATACAAACACTCGTTTACCATGAATGCATATCAGAAAAATACAAACACTCGTTTGTTATGAAAGGCATAGATGAAAAATACAAACACTCATTTGCTATGAAGGGCATTTATGAAAAATACAAACACTCGTTTGCTATGAAGGGTACATATGAAAAATACAAACAATCGTTTGCTATGAAGGGCATTGTTACGAGTGGCGAAGCAACCATAACAAAGAACGGGTAAGACACAACATGTAAAGTATATACAGATTTAATTACAAATAAAACATGAAAATATAGAATGGTTTGGCAGTCTAACAAAATATCACAGCACAGTAGCAAATATCAATAAGCTTACTTTTTTCACAGTCCATGAATTACAGTCCAGAGAATAATATGCACAGTAAAATCCAACAGCCGACATGGCTAGAATCCTCCAATAGGAAAGGGGCCGACATGGCTAAAGTCCCGACATGGGAAACACTTTCAAAGTCACTATGTGATCATTTGTATTGTAAAACTTTGACTGGATATGCTATCTTAAGGTGTTTCAAGGCTTGTAGTGAATTGCGTTATGTAAGAGTAAGCTGGCAAGGGACATAATGTAAGCTGGTTAAATTGAATGCTTTGGCTGTAATTGAGTTTAGTCCAAGCTTCATGTAAAAGGTAATATATGTACTGAATGTGTGTACGAGAATGTATGATTTTGTAGTAAATACAAGTGGATGATAATTAAAAATGATAAGTATATAATAAATACATGATACTCACAACAGCATATATGAAAAATACAAACACTCGTTTGCTATGAAAGGCTTATATAAAAAATAATAACACTCGTTTGCTATGAAGGACACATATGAAAAATACAAACACTCGTTTGCTATGAAGGACATATATGAAAAGTACAAACACTCGTTTACCCTGAAAGGCATATGTGGAAAAAACTCGATAATCTTGAAATGCATTTATGAAGAAATACAAAGATTCGTTTACATAAAAAACAACATTTTTCAACAAATGTTTATGTTGATTTTATAATTTTTATATCTATTTAACAAATATTCACTTAGTCTATCCAAGACTTTAATATGAGCTATGAACGTCCTTGGTCTATCAGAAATACCTAATATCAGACAAAACCAAAAGGGGGAAAATAAAATTGGCGAAATACTAGAATAATAACCAATTGTCCTTACATGTTCTATATGACTAAAACAAAGTTTAATATCAACCCAAATGTATTTTTAGAAATGAAATTCACGAGAGTTATTGATCAATCCATAGAATTTTGTTTTTTGCGATAGCCAATAAAGAATGCTATCTCAAAATGGTATGTATAAATATTTTCTCAACACAGTATTATTGGGACAACTTTTAAATGGGCAGTAGCACGTTTTTTGATAAAAAAAAATTATAAATTTTTCACGGATAAGTGTAAGTTAATGTTAAATGTATTATTTTTACAGTGTCAAAAACCTCATTACACAAGCCAATCATCCATATTCAGAGAACAAAGCATTAAGATTCACATAAAATCCATTGGCGGCCATTTTGTGTAAACACCTTTAATTCATTTTGTGTAAGAAAAACTTTATATTTTTGAATTATTACTGCTCCATTTAGTTTAAATACATTGTCTTTCAAATGGAATCATTAATTTTCATTTCCCTGACATCACCTTACATTCCCCCTAAAACGTGCTACTGCCCCTTTAAAGTATCGTAATTATACTACTCAAAAGAAGTTTAGGAACACTCAAGTTATAAAATCGTTTGAACGAACTATAAATGACGGCAGACCAAAGATAAGTGTTTTGTTTTAAGTTTACTTGATACCCACATGCATACCTGACATTGATTTTTAAACGTAAAAGATTTTTTTTAATTTGATTGATTTTGAAATTTTTAATCACATATTTTTTCAGCAAAATGTCTCCATCAGGCTTATCATCACCAGGGGATATTATTTCCAAAGCGATAAAGTCACCCAAGACAAGACCACAATGTTTTTAACCTGAGCCATCTGACATCCTCTGACTTTCATTTTCGATCCCTGTTTTGTTTCTGAAATCAAAGCGCAATACAGAAACAAAACTGCTCTCAACAATTGATTCCAATATGTCTGTAACATAGTGTTTATTTCATAAAATTCATAACTTTTACCATGCGCAGGGGTATTAAGTATATATGGGACAATATACATGTGTTCCTTATATTCTTTTGAGTAGTATATACAATCACTTTAAAACCACAAAAAAACAATATTTCATATTTGTTTATCAAGACAGCCCTTACTATAGGATTATTTATCGAATAGTCATGTCATGTCATGATGAAAAAAACAGTTTGTTTTTAGTAGACTGCTGTTATCTGTTGTTGTATTCGGTTTAGTGATACACAAAAAAACCAACAACAACGAAATCGTCGAGTTATTGTATAAATTATTTTCTGACTCGTTTACTATTTTGCATTTTTATTTATTTGGACGATTCAGGAGGTAATTTTCAATCGGTGTTGTAATGGTTTATGTGTAAACTAACAGTAATCAGGAACATCTAACTTTGAAACACATTTGTTATTAACAAACTTGATATCATGTCATATCAAATATGAGGAAAATGATCAAGGATGCATCAGAAACACATTTGTTAATAACAAAATTAATATCATGTCATATCAAATATGAGGAAAATTATATACGATGCATCAGGAAGTATATAAAATAATGATTGATTATATTACGTCTCTGAATGTTTTGCGCATTTGAATATCTATTGTTTAATCGCTAGTTTTAAAATTTTTAAGTGATTAATATATATTTTATAAATCGCTGTTTCACACTTTTTTGTTTGGAATAACATTGAGGATAAATACCAAAATACCAAAATACCTAAATACCAATTACATTACCAATTGACAACAACTTCTTCATGTCCAAAAGATAAACATGAAATACGACCAAAGAAAGAAGTTAAATATCCAAAACTTTTCTTACTTACTGAAATATGACTCTAGTATAATATAAAACGTATCATAAATATTACAAACTTTTCTTTATCCATTTGATTTCTTTCATTAATTATTCTACAAAAGATGACTTAACATACTTACAGAAATATGACTCTAGTATATTATAAAACAGATCATATACTAAAGGTAGTTTAAAGATCGTCGACTTCAGGTAGGTCGGCGACATCAAAGTGCTCTTATACCTGTCTGTGGGCTTAATCAGCGTGATAGTGACGAAACCGTTTCTGATTGGTCAGGATATAAATGCTGTAAATTGATAATTCATTTCTTAGAAGTATACGATGGTTCATGTGATTTCAATGAAAATGTAAAAAATCATATATGATTGTTAACTTATACATATTTATTTTCCACGGTTCAGTCGATAGCGTTTGATACAAATCCAAAACATGTAGATAAAAAAAAACTTGAACATATCAAGTGGCATCATCATCATCATCATACTAGTTGTTTACGTGCCTGTGGATTTTATTCGATCAAACCGGATATCTCCTTGAATGAATTATTCGACAAGTAACAACACATTCCACAAGATTTTCTGGATAACAACTTATTCAATTTAAACAATAAAATGTTGTTTTCAAGAATATATTGATGTTCTCCTTTGTGAGTAAAAACTAGTAAACTAGTGAACTTGTCCTACAAGTGATACGATATAAAGAATCACGAAAGCTTACATCCATACATTTCAATGGGAATATGTCAAACGTGACAAATACAAAAGAAATCTAGTAGCTGCGTTGGAACGAATTGTGATGTTTCCAAGAATTGTTTTGTTAAAACGTACTTTCATAAACTCTCATACGACATTAAGTGCATGGCTTATTTTGTAGATTTGAGATCAAGAAATTACACGGTCGTAATAAAGAGGCGGTTCACATATGAATATTATATTTAATAAGCACATAAATATACCGAACTTGATATCCTGAGACAGGCAAAGAAAACTTTTCTAATATTGATTATAAAAATCAGACAGTTAAAAGATTATTTTTTGTTTGACAAAATTTTAATTGTCATGGATTTTTTAACAGAATTTTCCGTTTAACAAAACAAAAACAAAAGATACTCTTAGCAAACCTGAAAAAGAAAATTCTTATAAAGGAATCGTTACATAATGAATTCATGAATTTATGGGAAGGAAATTACTGCAATGAAGAAAACTTTCCAAAATTGAATGCAGATGTTACATAACAGAAGAATGATTATCAAATACATTTTCAATAGACAGTGGTCGTACTTACCCGTACTGTGGTTCGTACATATACCAATACGAAGATATGAGTCTATTTATCTCTGTATGTCCCGTCTCCCATCTCCCATCTCCCATCTCCCATCTCCCTTCCACTGAGTAAGATACTAAGGCGTTTCGATTTCTTAGAACAAGCTTTACGGAAAGAGCGACTTCCAGGAATTGGTACGTGGGGGTTCGTTCAGAATTTGAAAGCAAGTAGTCATTCCTTTCGCTTAAAGGGACAGTAGCACGTTTTAAAAAAATATTCTCTGATGCATTGTAATTGTACGTTCTTGCTAAATGTATTATCTAAAAAGTGTCAAAAATCTCATAACACAAACCAATCATCCATATTCTAGAACAAATTATAAAGATTCACATAACAGATAAAGTCTATTTGCAGTCATTGTATGTGAACATCTTGAATTCATTTTGTGTTAGAAAAGGGAATTGGATGGCTGAACATTATATGATATATCTAATTTATTACTGCTTAAAGGGGCAGTAGCACGTTTTTAGGGGGAATATAGGGTGATGTCAGGAAAATGAAAATAAATGGTTCCAAATGAAAGACAATGTATTTAAACTAAATGGAGCAGTAATAATTCAACTATACAACGTAAAGTTTAGCCATGCGATTGCTTTTTCTTACACAAAATGAATTAAAGGTGTTCACACAAAATGGCCGCCAATGGATGTTAGGTGAATCTTCATACTTTGTTCTCTGACTATGGATGATTGGCTTGTGTAATGAGATTTCTTGACACTGTCAAAATAATACATTTAACATTAACTAACAATTATCAGTGAAAAATTAAAAAAATAAAATCATCAAAAAACGTGCTACTGTCCCTTTAATTAGTTTAAATACATTTTCTTTCAAATGGAACCATATTTCATTATCCTGGCATCACTTTAATACCCTAAAATCGTGCTACTGCCCCTTACAAACCCCTATTTATATTCATATTAAACTGGTTAATCGTTTTTTACGTATTTTGATAAATAATTTGTTAAAATTGACAAAACATGAAATAATATTTAAACGTTTATTGTTCATGTTATTTTTGGATGTGATTTTTTGTTTCTGATACTATAAGACCATAACAATAAGCGTTTGATTGTCATCGATGAAGTGCTTAACCTATTATAATTACCGAATTCATTGTTTTGTGATGTAAAATTGAAAATTGAACCGTTTTCAGCTGCAGATATAAATGCTTAACAAAAGATCTGATAATTTTAATACAGGTCGATATAGTGCGTTTGATTGTCATCGATGAAGTGTTTAAATAAATACCGAATTCATTGTTTTGTGATGTAAAAATGAAAATCGAGCCTTTTTCAGATATAAATGCTTAACAAAAGATCTGATAATTTTAATACAGGTCGATATAATGCGTTTGATTGTCATCGATTCGATGAAGTGTTTAAATAGATACCGAATTCATTGTTTTTTATGTAAAATTGAAAATCGAGCCTTTTTCAGATATAAATGCTTAACAAAAGATCTGATTATTTTAATACAGGTCGATATAATTCTTAAAACCGACACAGAGACAAGACGGCAACGTGATCATATTTATATCATGCATAGAGATGTGATAATCAAAACGTTGACCGAGTTATCGTGTCTCCTTATTTGATTGGCTGATAAGAAAGAAACCGAAACTCGTTCGACCAATCAGCGATTGGTATCGGTTGCAGGCTTATTCCATTTGTGCAATCCATGGTTGCGAAAACTTAGCTGAGATATTTGGATACATGCCAACTGATTTACCGTGGCTGTTTATGTTTCATTTTTCTGGTATATTTTAAAGGTATGTTTAAGTTAAGTGATATCGAAAATTGACTAAAGATCAGTCATAGGTTGAAATAGCTATCTACATCGTATTTGTACTTTATCATTGATTATTCTCAATTTGCTGTGGAAAATGGTTTATGAAAAAGACAATGTCAAATATGTCTGAGGAAAGGTGACAATTGATTACCAGTGGCTGTTTTTGTGTATGATAATATTTGTTACTTATGTATTCCCCCTTTGCTGTACTTGATTCAAGGTGATAGGCCTACATATACCCAATTGCAATCTATTCTTGTTGGTTTCTTGGGAAAATGAGGCAGTTTAACTTCTGTTTAGACATTTGATGACTGATTTTTGTTCCGTTAGAGCCTTCGGAGTTTTTTTTTGTATAATCTTTTACTTTTGAAGAAACTTGTTTGTTTGTATCAAGGCTTTCGTTTCGCCCGTGAGGTTGTGAAGATGGTGAGCACTGACCCAAAAATATTCTGACAAGCCAAATACATTTATATAATCGAATTTCTTTAGATCCAACTAGTGCTTTGGACTACCAATGATTGCACCTTACTAGCCATTGGCTACCGCGCTACTGCTTATTTCAAACCCTGTACAGTGACGTCACGAACAATGGTTTAATGGCGTCATTGATATAAATATACGGAGAGTCGCTAGGCAAAAGTGATATGTGCACATGTGCTCATATGGAAAATATATCACTACTTATTTCCCAACCCGTGGGTAATAATGCAATATATGAAGAATGTTTTCATGAATTACGTTCTTATCTGGATGTGAAACATTTCCAAGACTTGACTTGTTTGATATCATGACATTTAAAAGGCATCCACCAACAAATCTCAATATCATTGACAATTTTCAACTCCTTGCAAGGGAATGTCGAATCACTGAGATCTAATTACAAAAGCCAGATGAGCTACAAAGCCCATGTCTTTATTTCTTCAAACCAGCTTGCATTATAAAATCTTTATATATAAAAGACAAGACATACTTCACATTTGTTTTTGTTTATTTAGCAATGACGCATCATATGACATGGCATTTCAACACATCTGAAGAAAAGAGCAAAGGGAGGTAACTCTAAACAAGCAAGTTACTTCTCATGTTTTTCTATGAAAGATAAACTAATTACTACAAGATTTGAACAATTCCTAATTATCTCTCCAAAGTTCACCTTACTGTATTTGATACGAATCCAACAATCTTACAAAAACATAAATCAACAAAAGAAAATCTTTTGAGCATCAGAAAAAAGAAATTTCAAATGATGTTCCCATAAACCAATAAAAATCAGAAATGTTGAAAGTATATCCTACTTAATACATTGTATTGTATTGAAATTAAAGAATATAGCTGAAATAATAAATAAAAAGCATATTCATATACTGACTTTTTATTGATTTTTCTTCAATGAATGCATGTACTTCATATTTTCATTTCTGAAAGTGTGTCACTGAGAGTATGAAAAGTATTTTATGTCAAAATATCATAATTCTATACTTATAGGTTGCAATGAGTTTAATTTCATTTTTCGAAAACATTAATATAACGCCAACTAATATATCAGCTGACAAGATAAACACAATCTATGAACATGCATTTATTATAATTAAATAAAGTCATAATATCAATATCATGTGATGATTAAAAAGCAAATAATCAGAAGATTGAAAATTAATTTTCAAGCATTAAGGAAACTTGAAATATTCAGCGTCAAACACTTTGCCTGAGAATGAGTAACTCATAGCATAAACTCATCTATAATTAGTAATTTCTAAATCTGATTACCGCTGAAGCATTCAAGCTCAACACTCACGAAGGAAATTGTCATTTTAAGGTTTTGTCCATATTGACATATGAAAGGTGATATCAATTCGAGAGATTGTTGCATTTATGGTTTTTCACAACGCTTACCCGAGACGACAGGTTAAAGGGGCAGTAGCACGTTTTAAGGGCGAATATAAGGTGATGTCAGGAAAATTAAAATAAATGGTTCCAAATGAAAGACAATGTATTTAAACTAAATGGAACAGTAATAATTCAAATATATAACATAAGGTTCAGCCATGCGATTCCTTTTTCATACAAAAATGAATTAAAGGTGTTCACACAAAAATGGCCGCCAATGGATTTTATGTAAAACCTCATACTTTGTCCTCTGACTATGGGTGATTGGCTTGTGTAATGTGATTGTTGACACTGTCAATATAATACA
This sequence comes from Steromphala cineraria, assembly GCA_916613615.1. NCBI lineage: Eukaryota > Metazoa > Mollusca > Gastropoda > Trochida > Trochidae > Steromphala > Steromphala cineraria. The sequence goes on along the minus strand of OU744731.1, from coordinate 38,509,012 downwards.
TTAAGCATTTACTTACAATTATAAGTGCAATTTTTAAAATATAAAATTATCAAAAAACGTGCTACTGCCCCTTTAATGACAATTTCCTTACATGTAATGTTGATTTCAGGAAGACAACATGTTAATCTACATTGGTCAGTCCTAAAGGTCATAACGGTTTGGTCAAAACAAATCATCACTCAAGCTTGTGGAATGATTAACATACAACATAAAACATTCCTTCACACAATAGAAGATGGATCAACGTTAGCATGAATTGTTTAATAATCTTTCCTATCATGACAAAATCTAACAATTTTCATGATGAATATTTACCCTAACATGAATGGTACAATTAAAACGCTTTTATGTTAATATATATTCATACAAAAATGAAAATGATTTTTCTAAACAATTTTCATGAACATCTTGATGGTAAGCAAAGATTAAACACATACAAACTAATGACTCTTTAAAAAAAAAGCACATATTATGTTAATGAATACATCAAAATTGTACATTTAGAATTTATAACCTACCAAAATTTATATTCTAATTCCAAGATGTACTAATCGATAACTAGTTGTAAGTGGATATTAACAACTGCTATATCTAACAGTAAAGAATAAATTGGACTTCTTTATAACTTGTACCAGTTAAAGCCATGACTACCAAATAAGTTTGAGTTTATTAAGGCACTGCAACTACAAACTGTAGAGCTCGGATCTAAACAATAGGAAAACTCAACAACTAGATTGCTTGGGAGAAATTAGACTATAACTTTGAGCATTGTCTTATTTCATTAACAGAAGTTTTCAAAAATTAAATTCCAAGGTTTGTTGTATGAATTTAACATGAGTAACATTATTTGCTTTCAAATTATATATTATGATGGAGTTTATCAAAAAGGTGCTGTATTGTTCAGTCATCATAGAATTGTATGAAATAAATTAACTTTTCTCTATTAAGCGCCAGATCTCCAATAGGCACCTTGGGCAAGGGTAGTTGAAAAAATAAGCGCAAGGGCTAAACCATTGAATTAATGCTCCCTTAGTAATGGAACTGATGGAGTCCCTTGATAACTTTCGAACTGACAACGCTGCCGCTTACAGCATAAACGAATAACCTCAATTGCGCCCCTTACATCATGAATCATGAAGTACATTAGGGTACTTGGAGTTGTCTCCCTTTCCATATAAAGTGACATGAAGACAAGGAACTGCCCCAGATTAACATCAAATATTAACATTATTTTCACTGAAATTATACATCTTATGAAAAATAAATTTCTCATATACCGGTAAGAGGAAGAACCAAGTTTCGAAAAAGCGTTCGGCCTATCATAAGCACTGGCAAGGTGTGGTGAAAAATAAGTCCCTGGCATTTATAAGAGAATAGATGGTAAACTGTTTTGGCTCTTTGAATTACTAAATTATATAAATGTAGCTAATCCCTAAAAAATAGTCACGGTTATATGTATATCAAGTTACAACTTTATGATTGTTATTTACCGTTATCATTTATATACCTAATAGCACCTATAAGCATAATGGGAATACTTGTTATACTAGTTGCAATGATGGACCATTGATGATTTAAAGTGCAACATTGTTGCATTAGTATCCTCTTATGAATGATTGGGCTGAATACATCAAGCAAATAAGAGGTTATGGTTCAAGTTATGACTAGATCTTATTGGCAAGGGTACAGTTGATTAAGTAAAGTTATTTCATATCATGTAAGCAATTTGCTAAAAATATTTTTATCTGATCAAATAACTTAGTAAATACAGATATTTTCAATAAATCTAATTATAATACTGTTCAAAAATTTCTAAATCGATGTATACTGGACAAAAATAATTAGGGATATGAAATTTGGAATATCAATATATTTCTTCCTTAACCTGCTAAAGTGTTAATCATAAAAAAACTTAATATTCCTTACCTATTTTGTCTATCTTAGTGTACCAAAATTTTTACTTTTTAAAAATTCCTTTCATGTAGAATAACTCATGCTTACCAACCAACTAATATCAGTCTTAATAAATATTTTTGATATTCCCTGATAAGTAAATTTCTATGATACCTTAAAATCTTGGTGACCTTGGTGATCTTGGTGAGCGTAATGAAATTAGAAATATGAATTTCACAACCCCTATTTCTATGTAATAAATATATCAAAATATTCCTTCAAAATGTCAAGACATTGATAGAGATTGTCAAATGCCAAAATTTCACTTATGTGAGATGAAGAAATAAGGATATTTGGAAGCCTTTTATTTTTTTCAATTGTTAAAAATATCAAACCCCTAAATGCCAAATTATTTTATACTGATGAACAAAAGAAATGCACCTGTACAACTAACATGTTATGTACAATATGTATACATAGGGTTGTAAATCGCTGATGCAGCACATTTTCATATTTGGCAATGTATGAGCAAGGGAAACACAAAATATTGATTTCAAGACAATATTAGTTTTGAATATTTCTCAGCAATGTGATTATCAATCATAGTTTAATTTATGACAATACCAGTGAAGAATCAAAATCTTTTCTTATTGATGAAACAATATGTTGTGTTTGACCATAATATTTTAAAACTTTGCAACAATATTATCTTTATTGTTGTCCGAAAGGGATTTTAAGACTTACAATATTTACGAGAACAATAATAAGCAGCTGGAAGATATTTGAGCATTGTTACCATGAAATGCAGTCTTTGGTTTTCATAATCATAATACCCTTGTATATGAGGCGCCAGAAAAATATCTATACTCCTTAAGGAAATTAAGCAATGTGTGAAATTTCTAACACAAGATTTTGCTCATTTTACATGTTTTTAAGGATGGTTGTGTTCATCCATTTTGATCAATTAACTGAATTTTTCCTTGAAAATATTTGTGTTGCTTTAATTTTTGTGAGCAGTATATATTAACTGAATTGTTTCTAAGATATTTTACCTACATGCACATAAATTGCAACACATCCACATACTGTAAGAGCTCTTATAAGGTATGCTTTTAGTTATCTGTTATGGAAATCATTCAAATGATAGCTATTAACTTCCAAACTAGATCAATTTGTACTGAATTGCTAATATTTAGGACGTCAGTTACGATGTCATGATGACATATAACTGAGTTATATACCATTGAGATGATGACGATTATTTTCTAGAAAAGAAGATAACTTGAAACCATTCGATGATAACAACACCATGTTCTATGAAGAGATCACATGACCTTGTCCTGAGTCATGTGACACATTTCTTTTAGTCACATGATTGTTTTCCTTCAGTCAATAAAGTAGATATATGAATGATAACAGAGTCTTCAAAGTCACATGACCTATTCCTATGAAAGAGTCACATGACCTATTTCAATGAATGATCACATGATCTAGTTTTCTGAAAGTGCCACATGAACTGTAACAATTATTGAATACATGACCTATTCCTACAAAGTCACATGACCTATTCCTGTGAAAGAGTCACATGACTATAGGTGTCATGAAAAATCACAAAATAACATCACATGACATTTTAAGCAACCTGTTGGATATATAGACGCTTGATACAATTCAGCAGGGAATACGTAAGCCAAATGGCAGAAGTTAAAGGTCACAATGGCACATTGTTTGAAAATAGACAAAACATCTCGACACACTCAAGGGGAGATAATCAATACCAAGCTCACAGTCACAGTTACAAATCCAATCGTCACATCTCCAGTGAATATGGACACAAAATGTGAAAATCCACAATCAGTTGCTCCAGTCTTGATTGAGTTCATTATGTGTCATTATATGTCATCATCAAATCTTGTTTATCTCTGAGTAACTAGTACCATTATCCAAAATCCTTTCTGGTTTAATATGTCACTCCATGAAGTCAAGACAAATCTCTGTCAAAGTTTGCCGTAAATGAGTAAATCCAAACAATGTCACAGTTTGTCAAAGACCGAAAGCATTTCCAGAACATACTTCATATTCAGCTGCAACTTCAGTATCATAGTCCAAATAGGAATAAGACTGTGGAGAATTTATCCATGCAACTTTGTAGAGAAATAGGAAATAGTACAAGGAACTACTTGAGGTGCAAGTTCCAGTTTCACTGATTACTCCTTTGAAGACAAAGACACACAGAGATATTTCATCTTCCAAAACTTAGATCCAATTTTGGATCAAGCAGGTGTCCATTACTACAGCTACATCCAGGAGAACTGCTGAGAAGTATCAAGCCAAAAATGTTAAACTTGACTTCATAGGTCACCAAACACATCAGGACAATGATGTATGCACTAGCACATGTTGAATGACTAGTGAATCGATTTGTATGACGGCGCCAGTTAGTTATAGAGTTTTTGCAGACATTAACAAAGCTGATGTTTCAAGGAACTTGACTTCCATTGGCATCAGACAGGATATCTGGACAGCAGATCAAGCACATGGATCGATGACAACTGGTAGGTCCTAGTGATGTATGGGAAGTGTATGATGGGTGAGATAGTTAGCTGGTGAGACCACGCCCGGCGCCGTGGCGGATCTGTTTGGCCTCGCCCATGAGTGTGTGGAGCATCTGACTGAGTTGATCGTCTTCTCCCTTCAGGTCACCGAGCACTCCCTCACTCACTGAGTCCGCTCGCTCTGCAATAGACGAGGCATTGATTTTAATATACAGTTCTTCTAAACCTGATGACCCACTGCTAATGGCTGAAATATTGCCCAAGCGGCGTTAAGCATTAACTCACTCACTCACTAAACCTGATTAAATAAGGGTAGATGTACTGTGATGAAGAAAGGTCATTGTGCCAGGAAAATCAATTAGGAAAAGGAAAAATATTCTGGCTGGTAACTGACATTTTGACAATCAATATAACAAAAACTTTGAAATTGACCAAGCTAGAGTTCAAATCTTTATGGGGTCAAAAAGAATTCCAAAACCATTACTGGTAAGTAAAGTAAAATTTTAGCAAAAAGTAATCTTAAAATGTGTTCCTTTGCTGAGAAGGTACATATTAAGGAAGTTTTTCAATCTGGTAGACGGTATTCTACATCATAATAACATATCCAGGATAATCAAGTTAAACTTTTTTGAATCTTTTCACATACCTATAAGTGGTGTGTCATCGTATATTGAGCTCTTCCTGAAGGCTGAATCTTTCCGCGCTGACGGAATCTTGACATCCATCTTGTAGTCACAGGCATGCTTCCACAGGGCTGAAGGAACAAATAATGTCAAAGAGTTAAAATATGGCTGTTTATTCCTGTAATTTTGGCAATGAGAGGCAAGGCGAGATGATATGGGGTTTATCAATGCTTTCAAGAGTATTTCACTGATCGCTGCTAGCATTATTACAGGGGGCATACCTGCAACAGTAGTGTGTTATGACCTGCCAGCATCAGCTTGAACCAGCGAACCATGGATGATACTGGGCTGAAATTCAGTGTAGCATTGCACCCAGACCTTATTGTGTGTAGAACAGTTCTCTACTATAGACAAAATTGCCGTGCCCATGGTAGGATTCGAACTCTGGACCTCTTGATCCGTAGCCAAATGTTCTTACTCACCCCTTTTGCATGAGAACAAATTTTATTCTAATTAATTTTGACTGCTATCAGTAGCATACCTTAATGTATGATATTGTATGGTATGAAGTATCAAATGCACTGTCTAATCCAACATCCTTAAATCCTTTGGGGTTGAGGAGGGAATACAAATGTATCAACTCACCTTGGTCGAGGAGATGTTGCTGCAGCCCGTCCCACCACCGGTTGAGATCCTCCTGTGAGTCCGCCGCCAGCGTGTGCTCCATCATCCCCGTCAGCTGCACCGTCTTGATGTGGAATGTGTGTGACCGCTTGCACGTAGCTGGGTCTGCGTCACTGATTTGGGAGTTCTGGGGATAGAAATTGAGTTTTTTTTATCATAATCCTTGAGCCAAGATTCAAGTATATCCCTCGAGTAAACACCACCTTGAAGGATGAGTAAATGGTGCATCTTCTTGCATTTTGCACTGATCTGCGCCTTCTGGGGAGTTTACTCATCCGTAATTCTTTTGAAGAGACATTAAAACATTTGAAAATGCTTCATTGGTCTTTTTAGACATGTGAGTGAATGAGTTGGAGTAATACACCACGTGGGCAATATTTCAGCTGTAGCGGCGTCTTTAGGTTGGAGTTTGTGCTCGCTTTGTTCCTCTATAGGGAAAACTGGTTACTTTCATACATAATAATAAATTTGCCTTAACTCTGCCCTGGGACTACATTACTACATATTAGCAGTGTTAAAAATATAGCCCGTCCGCCAGTCCTTGACTGGCCAATGTTTGCAAGGACTGATTGCTTTTTGGTCAGGACTGGTAACTTTTCAATGTTTTTCTTTATTTTCCCCTTAGGAATTGACCAATTATTTTCAGGACAGGCTAAGTTTCCAACCTATTTTATACACTGATATTAGCACTGGGATGAGGGGTAAGTTTTGACTCTGACTACACACCTTAGTGACAGAGATGTTGATGAGTGGCTCGGTGACCTCCACATCCCCCGGGGAGGACCAGCAGGCCAGCTGGAGGTTCTTCAAGACACACCAGTACCGCTTCCACTTGGACAGGTCGTCATCCTCCTGGGGATAGAGAGGTTAATTATCATAGGCTCTGGAAATATAGTTTTGAGTTTCTAAGTTCTGAGTCTCAATAATTTTAGAGTTTTGCTCCTCCTGGAGAAAGAGGTGTCAATAATCAACTCTTGCTATATAAAAACTCAGAAATTCTGTATGTACCTGTTTTGATAACTCTTTCACCCCATACAAACCAGAAATCAAACTAGAAAAGCTTTTTGTTGATGTCAAAGGGGTGAAAGTGTTCCAAAGAAATAATAAATGCCTAATGTTCTGTTTCCATGGAAACTGCCAAGAAAAAGGATCGTAAATCCCTGTGACAGCCGATTCCACCACAGTTGGGTAGCAAAATGATAAGCACATATTTTGGTATAATTTGGGGAGAATTCCCCAGAACAATTTCAGGGGGAGTGAAACCCTTGATGCCAAGCGGAGGTAACCCACCTGCAGATTTAGGAATCCTGTGACGGCAGACTCCACCAGACAGTCTGGTAGCAAAATGATAATTTGTAATAATTTGGTGAGCACCAGAACAATTTCAGGGGGAGCTTAAGAATGAAACCCCTGAGACCAAAGGGAGGTAACCCACCTGTAGATTTAGGAATCCTGTGACGGCTGACTCCACCAGACAGTTGGGTAGTGCAGCGAGACGACAGCAGTAATGTCCGAACAGGGGCAACTCATGGACAACCCCTTCTGTCGGAAGCAATATAGAGAGATTTTATGTTTAAATAGTCTAAATATACACATACTTCTATTGAAGAAAGGTTCTAGACAATGGACGTCAAGATGTTTATACTAAGTTGTCTATGAATCACACATTCAAAAGTTTTTAAGATAATAACATTATTCGTGCTGTAACTAAAATTACAGGGAGTTTCATTTTTATGACTATTCTCCATTTGGATAACACCAGTTATACTTTGTAAGATCAGATAAAAATATTTACTAATTTTGAATATCTTTGTCATCAAAATAGATACCAGTTGTCTTAAAAGAAACCTATTAAAAGATGTGTATAGTAATGAACATTATTTTACTTTACTATGCATAAGCTCTAACGATGCTTATCTTATTGACAACTTTTTGTGTGTGTCACTTTCTGCATTCTTAATAGTGAGTGAGTTATTGTTTTACGCCACTTGGGCAATATTTCAGCCATTAGCGGCGTCATTCTGAATAGGATTCCAGTATTATCATAGTAGACAAGATACTAATATAGTTTAAAAGGGATTGGGAAAACATCTTTGGCAATGAATTTGCCATTTTCAGGATTTTAAGTAGTTTTCTGAATTTCAAATAGGCCTTTACCCTTATTATCAATAGTAAAAATCTAAATTTCAAATAACACTCAAAATGCATTATGGTCCACATCCCCTGCATTTCCCCAACCCTGTTTTTAACAAATCCATTGTAAAACAATTACCTGAATTAGTTTCCAACTGCAAATCGAATGTTCTGATGGAGTCGTCGACATCTGACAACCATAATGAACCCTTCGCTACCAGCTCAAACTTGGGTCCTCTGTATAAGGAAAATATTGTATTTTAGTCAATTATTCATTAATCAGATAAAATACTTTTAAAATCTTAAAATTTCTATGGACGAAATTAAGTATTGTTTTAAATTCAAATAAAATAAGTATAACATAAAATTGACATCTTTTAATACAAGAATTAATTAAAACGTCATACAACTTATGATATTTGAGTTGTTTTAATAATTAAAAAAAACAACAAGAAATCACTTTAAAAGTATACTTACAATACCATATTTCCTATAATATCTGAATCATTCTGAAATGGAATGAAACCAAAATGTTAAAATGTTACATTCAAAATCAGTAATAAATTTTAGATGGAAACTCAATCTAAGGGAGATAACTCTTCATGGCTTGAGACCCTTCTACAAATAGCCACATAACACTCGAATATTCTAATCTATTTTCAAATCTATTAAAAGTATTTCCAACAAATTACAATAAATATGTTTCATAGAATTTTAACATCTATTTGTATTTTTCATATTGATTTAAAAACAAAACTTGAACCAGGCACAATAGGACAATGAATACAATCAACATAAAAAGACATCACAAATGTCAAGGAGATTTCAGTAAAACCACAAAATCCTATAAGTACCGTAATAAATCGGAATTGATATTTATCCTACAAATTCCCTCATAAATCAGAATTTGTGAAAAAATCAAACTCACTAATCCTGAAAGCCTCTTTCCGACACTCCTCCCGACTGAACCAGATATATCGTTAATCTTCTTGCGGAGCTTCTTGGGTGTGTTGGCTATAGAGAGGTCGTCGTGAAGCTTGTGGCAGTAGACCTCGACCTTGCACTCAAAATCGTGAGGAATGTTGTTACTGAAGGGAGGAAAGACAAATATTAGAAACAATGTTAATTTATTTAATTTCATTTGAGATTAAAGTAAAAAAAAGTGACATATGAAGAAATTTCAAATAAATGATACAATATTCCTCAATATGAAGGAGGCGAAAGCTTTCGTGGCTATACATTACGGTGAAACCTGCAAGCCTTAGCTGGAACTAGCTAACCATGGGTAGTACTGCGCTGAAAATAAGTGTAGAACCTCTTGATCCGAAGCCAATTGCATTAATCACTGCACTAATCCTGACACTGCAGTGATTAGAACTACCTTATCAAAAATGACTGTTACTTAATGTTGGACAATGTACAGAAAACCTTTTTGCATGACAGGTGTTTTTGATTTTAAAGCTCCCAGAAGAAATCAAAGCCTAATTTTCTTGTCTGAAGATGTAAATATTGATAACAACGTGAGTTAGAGAGTGAGTGACTAATTTTTTAATGCTGCTTAGGCAGAACTGCAGCCATTAGTGACAAGATAACTATGCTAAATTTAGCATGTAAACTGTTATTCCCAGGATCCAGTAGGAGATAGAACTCACAATAAGATAACATCCTCGAATGTGATGTCCGTCATACTCCTGTCTACATTGCTGATCATCGATGTGTCGTATATCTCCGTACCGATCTTCAGCAGACAGAACACAGCGTATCGTCGGTAGTCTAAAAACAAGCGATAAAACACATTAAAAAAAACATTAATCAATTCAATCACAAGCCTTATGCAATATGTGTTAATTTTTGCTGTTTTAAAATGAAAGATAACATATCCAACAGTTTTGTTCAGTTAATCAGAATATTATCAGATACCAGCGGGATAAAAATCAAAATGGGGAAATTCAAACTTCAAATTTCTTTGTACTTGCTTATGATATAACCTACTCAATATCAAATCAGAATATGCGTGTTTAAAAAATTATGAAACAGAACTTTTGTAACAACAAGAATTTTTTTAAATCAGGAAAACTAAATATTGATATAGGAAATAACTTGAGATAGAACAAAAATAACATTTTTATTTTATCAAAAAAAAAAAGATCATCAATCATGTAAAACATCTTAGACCTTTTTCATGTTTATAAAGGAAGTCAAATTTGCAGTAATCATTCATCGATAGATTCAAGTAGAAGGCCCATGGGTCAAGACATGGCTGCACAGTTTAAACATCCCCAGGTATTGATGGTTGACAGGGGATCAATCAAGTGTTATTCCTGGTGTCGGGGTACTCAAGTTTGATGTATCATACACTCACTGTGGCCATAGGGACACCATACAGTCAACAAGGGTAGGGAGGGAAAAAATATGGTTATGTGTCAGATTTGCAGTAGCTGCTGGTAAGGTCACTGCTGACTGTGAGGGTTTAGGTTCAAATCCTACTTGGGACTTTGCCAGAACAAGTACATGAAGCTGTCCAATTGAAGATAGGGTGATCCCAAATATAACAAATTTACATTTGTTCACAAATGACAGTAATGGTTCAATAAGGGGTAAGAGAAGTGCAAGGCATAAACTGCACCAGTCTCTATTATTTGCCAACATAAGGCTTGCTGCATTGCACAAATATTTAGTCATGTGAGGGTAGCACCCTCATCAGCAATTGTAGAAAATATTCTGATAACGCCATAAAGTTCAGCTGCAGTAAGCTGAAGAAACTGCACCAAAATGAACAAGCATCAGCTGGAACAGCTATCTACAGCTGATTGAGCTTTAAAATAAAAAAGTAAAATTTTGTTCCAAGTGCCTGCCACGATGTGATCGTTTGATCAGAAATGAACATGGTTTTCACCTGGCTCAAATGTCCACTCTTTGATAAGTATATAGGTTGAAGAACCAGACAAAGTAAATGCCAGGAATTATCTATAGGCAACCTGCAGGCTAGGTTTATCTTAGCATCCTCATCTGATAATCTAACATCACACCCTTTTAAAGGAAGCCTAAGGCTCAGGATCAGAACATATTTGAAGTCAAGTGTATCATTAGTTGCCAAACTTATGTAGTCCTGATCCATGATATTAAGGCCCCACTTGAGAGCCATGTAGTCCCTAAGCGTTACATATCTTGAGTCAGCTCTTTGATTTCTGTGACATCTTGTAAAGGTTAGCCTGGAGGGGTTTCAATATTGCTGATTTCTGGTGTAGCATCAACTATCAAGCTCATGTAGTTCGAATCCTGAATCTAGAAGCCCACTTGAGAGTCATGTAGTCCCTAAGAGTTTTACTCAATGATTTTACTGACGACTTGTATACTGTGTATAGGGCATGCCAGAGGGTACATGACCCACAACCTACATTGACAACATGCCACCTTCTGGTCTATCATCAAGTATTATTAAAGTGGCCAAGCTATGTAGTCCTATTCCATGATGCTAGAGACCAACCTTGGGGGTCATCAGGTCCTGAGGCAGTACATATCTGGGGTCAGCTCTGTGATTCACCTGTATTCTGTGGGCAGGGTATGTTTGAGGGTAAAACTGGTCTACTCTCATTGGTCATGTAATCCTAATCCATGATGCTAGGGTCTTACTTGATAGTCAAGTAGTACCCAAGTTTTATTACTCACCCGTGTAAGATACCGCAGTGTAATATTTATACGACAATATTAAACTAGTGTAATAACACAATGCAAGGATGACCGACTTCATAGAAGTGTGTTGTTGTGACGTCACAGTGTAAGCGCGCCGTCACAATGGTTGCTGAGTCGCGAAAATGTTAGTTTCGGCAACTTATCGGCAATTATGTTTGATTTTTAGGGCAAGTAATAAACAGAATACTAAACTTCCTTCCATTTAATACTATTTCTATTAAACTCGTGAATGATTTGGTATCAAACTCGCTTTCGCTCGTTTTATACAAAATCTTTAACTCGTTTAATAAAAATAGTATTAAATGGAAGGTCGTTTAGTATCCTCTATGTACATATCATGAGTTTTATTGACACCCTGTATGCTGTGTGTAGGTTAGGGCTTCCACGGGTACTTGAGTACTCTAGGCCGAGTCGGGTCCAGCTGGACTTAAGTCCAATTTTTGCGACTCGAGGACTTGAAAAGTGTTTAACACTGTTAATTATTTAAATTATTTCAGTCTGTTTGTCTGTATTGTGTGAAGACAGATGATCAACATTACCATTTCAAGACATTGATGTCAAAATTACTGTTTATGCAACCATTTTAATGTCGTGATATATGTTATGATATCAAGGTTATACAACAGTTCAAGGTTCTTTAGGTAAGGCAAAGACTAAATGGCTATAACAATCTCAAAATCTGTGGGTAAGAATAAAATGTCGGGTACTCAGGTCTGAGTTGAGTCTGACCCCTCGAGTACTCAAGTCCAATATTTTGGACCCGTGGAAACCCTAGTGTAGGTCATTTGGGAGGGGACAGGACATTGGTGTATTTATGTCTCCATTTATCTTCATTATGAAAACTCACCTCCTTTGTTCTTGAAGTGGTCACTATCCTTCCACATTAATGGGATCCGGATATCTGCAAGTAACAAAATATGGAAAATATTTAAAAAAATATTTTTGAATTATTTACGATGAAATGAACATACTTTCATTATGTCATAATTGTATCCTAACTCTTGAGTCAATCTGTTCCCCTTGAATTATTGTAGAATTATTCTTAATTCATTGCATACATACGTTCATGTAGCACCTTGAGCATGTACCAGTGGGTGGAAAATGGTGCACAACAAATATTATTATTATTATTATTATCCTTATCAATTTATCATCATCATCATCATCATTATTATTCAGCACATTTTCTTGTTAATGACTCAGGACATTGCTTTTTGAATATATATTCTTGCATAGCTTAAAGGTTTGATATCATATTCCTATATTTATGTCATTGGCAAAATTTATATTGAACATGATTGAAGTTAAAATGAAAGATCTTGAATAAATTTCCGCAAGATAATATTTGAATGGAAACTTGAGAGTATTAATCATTGGCTAGATATAAGATGAGGTTATAATTTAATATTATTATTAAAGCTAGTCAGAAATAGAAATTCCTAAATAATTCAGAATGTATCAGAACTTTGTTTTAATTGTTATTACCATTTCTCATAGGTTATTGTACTTGCACAGAATTTGAAATGAAATATTGCAAAACAAGAATATCATTTCAAATTAGGGTTTTATGTTAATTAATGCTTAAAGAACAAGAACAAATGCTCAACCAACACCTTAACATTCAGTGTAAGTTACTGAAGAGAAAACCAGTGGTGTATCGACTTGATGCTATTGTTTCTCTCAGCTAGTTCTTATCGGTTTTACACATGCTTGTTTTTTAAATTCCTTGGTTGATAATCAACCTAGAAAATGTATCAGAAGTTTTCTTTTATTGTTATTAACATTTCTCACATAGGTTATTGCAATGGCCCTGGATTGGATTTCAAAATATTGCAACACAAGATAAGAGAGTTACCATTCAAGTTATTTTTTGTTTCAACTTGACTGTTTAATTTCTGATCTCAGGAACAAATGCTCAACCAAAACTTCAACATTCAGTATAAGTTACTGAAGAGAAAACCAGTTCCTATGTATATATATACAGTGGTGTACCGACTTGATGCTATTGTTTCTCACGAGCGTTCTTATCAGTTTTACACATGCACTCTCTGGGTCATCTCAACATTACCCAAGCAAATATACAGAGGGTTGGTCAACTCTTTAAATCTAGCATGTAAATGATATCTTATTTATATTCCATTAACTTTGCAATATTTTTTTAATCATTTATATATTTTGAATATGAATTCATCAATGTTAGAAGGAAGACAACAGTAATTCTATGGATTAACAACCTGTCTATAGTGACGTTCCGGTATAGATTCTTATACTGTTTTCAAACACATATGATTTTCAACAGATCAATAATAGACTTTCAGAGGTTTTGATATGGAGAGGTTGGTATTTTAAATTTATGGTTATATTAAATTTTTGATATTTTTGTTATCAAATCAAAACTGAATATTTATTTTCCTCAATACATTGTACATTAAAAATTTTGTTGGTGCATTGCAGCCAAAGTCCAGCGCCAGAAAATATGTTGTTCAGGCCTAATAATGCTGAGTGTCAAACAAGGCAGAACAGCTCCCATCTTTGAAGGTCTTTTGGTATGACGAGATTGGTAATCAAAACCCGGTTTTCCAGGTGAAGAGCATACACTCTACCAACTGAGCTACAAGCCTGCTTGCTGTTGAATCCTATCATCATCATAAACATGTATCTAAATACAAATCTGGATCTAAGCTCTCTCTTTCTTATCACAAACACATTTACCAGAAGTTTCTTCCAGACTCATCTTTTCAGAACTTTTGAGACATAAACATTGGATTTGGCAAGTTCCTGTAATTTCCTATATATTAGGCATTTGCTAAACTGAAAATATTCACGCTATTACATAAAACATAAAGGAATTAGTAGAGTTTTCTTGGCCATACTTCAAACAGGTGATTGCTTCATTATATCTTACATGTTTAATGCAGACCAGAGACGCTCTGGCAGCCACGGTACAAGGAACTAATTGACAAGATATATTCTTAGCTTTTACTTTTAAATTCGTATATGATTAAAACTGTTGCAGGAAAGTTATTAAAGGTTAACACCTGTGTACTAATTTCTGAGTGAGCGTATCTCTAGTTTGTGACCAGTGAGTCTATCTTTAGCTTGTGACCAGTGAGCCCATCTTTAGCTTGTGACCAGTGGGCCTATCTTTAGTTTGTGACCAGTGAGCCTATCTTTAGCTCGTGACCAGTGAGTCTCTCTTAAGCTTGTGACCAGTGAGCCTATCTTTAGCTTGTGACCAGTGAGCCTATCTTTAGCTTGTGACCAGTGAGCCTATCTTTAGTTTGTGATCAGTGAGCCTATCTTTAGCTTGTGACCAGTGAGCCTATCTTTAGTTTGTGATCAGTGAGCCTATCTTTAGTTTGTGACCAGTGGGCCTATCTTTAGTTTGTGACCAGTGAGCCTATCTTTATTTTGTGACCAGTGGGTCTATCTTAAGCTTGTGACCAGTGAGCCTTTCTTTAGCTTGGGACCAGTGGGCCTTTCTTTAGTTTTTGACCAGTGGGCCTATCTTTAGTTTTTTACCAGTGGGCCTATCTTTAGTTTGTGACCAGTGGGCCTATCTTTAGTTTGTCACCAGTGAGCCTATCTTTAGCTTGTGACCAGTGGGCCTATCTTTAGTTTGTGACCAGTGAGCCTATCTTTAGTTTGTGACCAGTGGGCCTATCTTTAGCTTGTGACCAGTGGGCCTATCTTTAGTTTGTGACCACTGAGCCTATCTTTAGTTTGTGACCAGTGGGCCTATCTTTGGTTTGTGACCAGTGAGCCTACAGTCTGATTAAAATCGACTGTGATTCGAGGAAAAAAGTGTAAAAAAATTATCTCAAGCGGGGTTCGAACCTCACCCAGCCCGGCTTTCCTCTCATTCACAGTCTGAATGCACCCCTATTGCCCGCATGTTCTGACACAAGCTCATCTAGCCAATCGAAAGGAGCGCAGTGAAAGCTTCGGTATCCCTCAGGGGCAGGTAACTCCAGTGTACCATTCGTTTTACATAAACGCAGCTAAACGCTATTTAAAAACGAGGATGTGATTGGATAGCTTACGACTGGGTCTGTCTGGGGTAAACTGGTTACAGAAACACGCGATAGAGGTGGGTGCATTCAGACCGAGACGGAGAGGATATCCCGAATGGTTCGAGTCCCGAAAGAGACAATATTTTTGATATTTTATTCCTCGGAGCACGGTCGATTTTAATCAGACTGAGTGAGCCTATCTTTAGATTGTGACCAGTTTGCATTTCTTAAGCTTGTGACCAGTGAGCCTATTGTTAGCTTGTGACCAGTGAGCCTATCTTTAGTTTGTGACCAGTGAGCCTATCTTTAGTTTGTGACAAGTGAGCCTATCTTTAGTTTGTGACCAGTGAGCCTATCTTTAGTTTGTGACCAGTGAGCTTTTCTTTAGCTTGTGACTAGTGGGCCTTTCTTTAGCTTGGGACCAGTGGGCCTATCTTTAGCTTGTGACCAGTGGGCCTATCTTTAGTTTGTGACCAGTGAGCCTATCTTTAGCTTGTGACCAGTGGTCCTATCTTTAGTTTGTGACCATTGAGCCTATCTTTAGCTTGTGACCAGTGAGTCTATCTTAAGCTTATGACCAGTGGGCCTATTTTTAGTTTGTGACCAGTGAGCCTATCTTTAGCTTGTGACCAGTGAGCCTATCTTTAGCTTGTGACCAGTGAGCCTATCTTTAGTTTGTGATCAGTGAGCCTATCTTTAGCTTGTGACCAGTGAGCCTATCTTTAGTTTGTGATCAGTGAGCCTATCTTTAGTTTGTGACCAGAGAGCCTATCTTTAGTTTGTGACCAGTGAGCCTATCTTTAGCTTGTGACCAGTGAGCCTATCTTTAGTTTGTGACCAGTGGGCCTATCTTTAGCTTGTGACCAGTGAGCCTATCTTTAGTTTGTGACCAGTGAGCATATCTTTAGTTTGTGATCAGTGAGCATATCTTTAGCTTGTGACCAGTGAGCCTATCTTTAGTTTGTGACCAGTGGGCCTATCTTTAGCTTGTAACCAGTGAGCCTATCTTTAGCTTGTGACCAGTGAGCCTATCTTTAGTTTGTGATCAGTGAGCCTATCTTTAGCTTGTGACCAGTGAGCCTATCTTTAGTTTGTGACCAGTGGGCCTATCTTTAGTTTGTGACCAGTGGGCCTATCTTTAGTTTGTGACCAGTGAGCCCATCTTTAGTTTGTGACCAGTGGGCCCATCTTTAGCTTGTGACCAGTGGGCCTATCTTTAGTTTGTGACCACTGAGCCTATCTTTAGCTTGTGATCAGTGGGCCTATCTTTAGCTTGTGATCAGTGAGCCTATCTTTAGTTTGTGACCAGTGGGCCTATCTTTAGCTTGTGATTAGTGAGCCTATCTTTAGTTTGTGATCAGTGAGCCTATCTTTAGCTTGTGACCAGTGAGCCTATCTTTAGCTTGTGACCAGTGAGCCTATCTTTAGTTTGTGACCAGTGAGCCTATCTTTAGCTTGTGACCAGTGGGCCTATCTTTAGCTTGTGACCAGTGGGCCTATCTTTAGTTTGTGACCATTGAGCCCATCTTTAGTTTGTGACCAGTGGGCCTATCTTTAGCTTGTGACCAGTGGGCCTATCTTTAGTTTGTGACCACTGAGCCTATCTTTAGCTTGTGATCAGTGGGCCTATCTTTAGCTTGTGATCAGTGAGCCTATCTTTAGTTTGTGATCAGTGAGCATATCTTTAGCTTGTGACCAGTGGGCCTATCTTTAGTTTGTGACCAGTGGGCCTATCTTTAGTTTGTGACCAGTGAGCATATCTTTAGCTTGTGACCAGTGGGCCTATCTTTATTTTGTGACCAGTGGGTCTATCTTTAGTTTGTGACCAGTGAGCCTATCTTTAGCTTGTGATCAGTTCTAGAGTAAAACATTTAAAACAAATTTGCCGTTTCTGTAATAGCCGCCTGGATGAATCTATGTTTAAATCCAGTTGCTTAAGTTTTAAGTTTCTCTACATTAACACTGCCAAACCCAGGAATTTGTTTTTATTTTTAATTGAAAGTAGATAAAACAATACTTTATTCAATATTTTGTAATAGTCCTATGTCAAGTAAAACACAATTAGTACTCACCGGAGACACTGACTCTAGCTGTGCAGGGTAACTGGTTGCCTTCTACTGACCTGGAAGGGAAAGAAATCAGAATTATAGAAATGTATATTACTTTTGTAAGTTATATCTGAGGTGATTAACATGCTACATTTTACATTTGACTTATTTCAAGTCATTGAAAAGTATAGTCTTGCTTGTTTTATTTAAAAAATGTACAACCAAAGTGGCAGGACTTTCATAAAAAGTTAAGTGATTACGTGGAAAAATCTGGTGTGAGTCCTTCCTTCCTAACTCTTGAAAGATCTTTAAACCCCTATCTTCTTCATTCCACCTGATGATGGAGTAAGCATACACCATATTCGACCTAAAAGTGTCTTTTTAACTAAAAAAAACCCATTAAGCGCCCCCTCTCAAGGCTTACCTTACATGACAAAATTGAAATTTTACAAAAATAGGGTTTGAAGACTTGATTTCAGTCCCCCTCTTTAATCACAGTCATTTGATATGTAACTTTTTGCTAAAAAAATTATATGCAGTCATTGTCTATATGCAGAAGAAGAATATACAAGCATTTTTATCATTCGACTGAATGATTGAGACATTTTAATAAGTGCCCCCGCTTTCCAATTTTTTCACCACCCAGGTTGCTTAAGGTCGATTACGGTACTTCTAAACATCGATTTTTGCACATATTCCTTGAATACTTTTTCCAAGACTTACTGGTTCTTTCCGAGCACTTCATCAGTTTTGCGTTTCTGCAGTTCATGCATGTACGCGTAGATGCGTGTGTTAGAAGTGAGGAGGTTCTTGGCTGCCTCCAGCATCTGTGCGGGGTGTTTGGACGCGGCCAGCAACTTGGCTGTGCCTTCCCTCATCTTCATCTCATGGTCAATCTTCTGTTTCAGGTCATGGTCCTGTAGGAAGAAAGAAGAAAATGATAATAATTATCATCATATAATTATAACTATATTTTGTTCGAAACACAGGGTTTATTGGAAATTCAATTTATGCATTTTGAACACACCAGCTACAATGCAGCGTAAGATCAAGTGTCGTCTGGCCTTATAATGCTGAGTGTCAAGCAAGGCAGCAACAACTCCTACCTTTTAGGTTTTTTTTGGTATGAGGCTGGGAATCAAACCCTGGTCTTCCAGGTTATGAGCCGACACCCTACCAACTGAGGTACACCCTCGATGATCAAATATTGTTGAAAAATTTAATTATTTATTTCTACAAGAATAAAAAATTTTGAACTCTTATGTTTCATCTGTTGCCCTAGGACAACATATCAGTCTGCTGAGGACAACATATCAGTCTGCTGAGGACAACATATCAGTCTTCTGAGGACAACATATCAGTCTGCTGAAGTGATTTGAAGTCAAGAACAATGGTATGACGGCAGTTGTGAAGTCAGTGCATTCTGAATTCATCAATGGATGGTAAATACCTTTTTTTTAGGAACTTAAGGCAAATATAGTATGATATAGAAACAAATCGGACATCTCCTTTAAATTTCTTGAATAGCTGAAGTGATATTGTGCAGCTTTGTTCTGCTTTATTATTTCATTAATGGCTTAAATCAATGAAGGAGGAAAGGCTCCAAAAACATTCTAGTTATGGAATTCAATGAAACCTGCATGGAAGAAGATTTAAAGAGACTCTGTTTATGGGACAAAATGGCAAATAATGTACCAATTAAGCTTGATTATACCGGTAGATTGTACTGATTGAATGCAAATATTGTGGTCATGTAACATGTGAATAAGTCTTTACTAATGATCAAACTATTACCTAATTCAGATTTGGCAAATGATAGATGACAACTTTGGCACAAGATCGAATGAGACAAGCTTGCATCAAATTGATAGAATGCAAGACATGAATCATAAAAAATATCACAAAATAATCTGAACCTGACTAAGGTATTAATTCAATACAGCTTCCAATTATATATATATCCAGATTGAGATCTAAGCTTGGCGCCTAACCTGAATACTCTGTTGGGCACAACCCACAAGTTTGCCAATCCCAGTTATGTAATCATGAAAAATAACTAACAATGCCCAGAAATCAATAATATTTTGCTTTTGTTACCAAACAGTGATAAGATGATTGAATTATATAAATGATTCCTGTATCACAGCTGACACGGAATTATTGAATACAGATTTTTGGTATTTTTGGTTTAATATACATGTTAAAAAGACTAAGATATAGAAATTGATCATTATTATTGCTACAATCAAAGAGCTTTATCTGTATTTCCTTCTCTATATTGATTTGATTTAAAGCATGTATATTGTACATATGGCCTACACTCAGTAAATTTTTATTGTTATGAATATATATATATATATATTTTTAAAAATACACAATTTTACTCAATTTCACAGGAGAAAATCAACATATGGCCTACGTGCAGTAAAACATGGACTAATTGAGGTGACAACATTTGGGTTTTCAAAATACACAATTTTACTCAATTTCATATGAGAAAATTAACAAATGGCCTACGTGCAATAAAACACAGAATAATTTAGGTGACAACGGTTTGTATTTAAAATAAACACAATTTTGCTTTATCTCATATCACAAAATGAACAAAGCTTATCCAAAAGCCTCTATATCCTGCTGACTACATAGATAGGGCTGGTTTCATACAGGACACATTATATATCACTACACTGATATATCCTTCACAATATCCCTTTCTTGTAGGGCTGAATACCATCAGTTCCTGATAGCTTCCTGGCATTGTGACTCACTGTACGTGAACTTTAACTGGATAGTTGATGTATTTATTTGTCAACTTTAAATTTTGAAATTTAATTATTCCTCAAAACTTATTAAAAAAATTTAGGCATTGTTGGAATTATGCCACATGTACAAAAAAATGATAATACTTGATTAATTGTGATGCAAATTTATTGTATAGTTGATGTTTTTATATACACTTTAACATTTAAAACAAGAATGATGGGATTTCAAATTAAGTAATTATAAATAGGTCATGTAATTGTAGAATTTTGAGGTATCAAGTTGCTTGTAGCCAAAACTAATTCAGTCACATTGTTAAATTTGGGATCACATTGCATGCATTATCATATCTTGTATTTTTTTGCATCAAATTCCTAGTGGGATTTAAACCCACATCTCAGGGCAAAACAACATTGGTGGAAGTGACTGTACCAACTATAAACCTATTGCTTTCTGCAAAATATTATATTATATTTGGGTGCAAATAAGCAACAAAAAATTAAAAAATTAAAAATAAACTCCTTTTCATACCAGTTATAAATATGGATACACATAATTTTTGTCAACAGACAATGGAAAGACCTTGTGCTTGAAAAAGTCAGGAGATTTAAAATATTGGAGTTATGCAAGCTGGCTATATATTAAGTGTTTAAAGTTTCATGACCTGCTGTTACAGCATAAAATCTGCACCTAGTGACGCAGTGTGTGACAGAATGACAGCCAGCCAGTCAGTCAGTAGTGAACAAACTGGTTCCTTATATCTACAAGCAGTGTATAAAATAGATTGGAAACTTAGCCTGTCCTGAAAATTAATTGGTCAATTCCTAAGGGGAAAATAAATTTTTTTTTGAAAAGTTACCGGTCCTGACCAAAAAGTAACCAGTCCTGGCAAAAAAACAAAAACAGTCAAGGACTGGCGGACGGGCTATATTTTAAACACTGCTACAAGGTGATCTTATCTGCCTTCCAGGTTTTAGTTTCAATATTTTGACACAATTACCTTTGTAGAGTAATGTTTAAACAATACTAATGTTCATCTCTTTTTTGAGAATTTTAAGTGCCAGTTTCTTTTTGTCTGAAAAGGACATAGTTTAAAGTCTCTGATTCAGAAAATATTAACTTTGTTATTATTTACGGATCTCAATCACACACATTTGTCATTTGCGTGTCAAAAGGTCAAACTTCAATGACTTGTCAATAACTAATAAATGTTGTGGCTCGTGATGCAGTCTATAGCATATTTTAGAATACGAACTAGCTTTTTGTCTTTTCTGGACTATCAACATCAATTTCTACACTGGATGGACAAAGTCTAACACCTTGACACAATATTTTGTCCTCAACATAACCTCTCGAAGATCAAGTCTAGATGTGCAGTGAACTACAGTCATTTGTCAGAGGCTTCTTTTCTACTTTAGTAAAATAAACGTTTTATATAATTATTATTTCAGAGACTGAATATAAGTTTATGGGTGGACATTGAACACATACTTGATAAATTTACTCAGTGTTTGTTATTTCGCTAACATTTTAGAAATATATCACTCATCACTTTTTATGGTAAATGAGTAATTGTATGTTCGAATCATTGATTTGAAAAAAAAATCCAATTCATAAAGATAAAAGTTTACAATGTTTTATAGACATAAAGAAAGAATGTTACACAATTACCTTGGTAACATCAAAACATTTTAAATCATCAGAATAAAGATGAGTGCTATGAAAATATAAAACTCAAACAAACACACGTACAAAAGCAGTGATAATATGCCTACCGATAAGACAATTTCTCGTCTCCGTTCTGGTCCCCTGAACTGACATACGAATGTAAAAACATCATCATCATCATCAACACTGCTCAAAGACATGTTGATAGGTCGATCTTCCTTCAGCGTATAATAGCAAACAATTGCCTCCCGCTCAATTTCCTACTTCATTTAACACAACAAATCCCACGTAGACAATCCAAATCCAAATCCAAATGTCCGGATTCAAATATGCTGATATGTATCCCTGAAATCCTGGCACACGTAATCAGCATTGAAGCTGGTTCAATATGACCTGGCAGACGTCCAAAAATATGTAGATCGTATAAATTAAATCCAAGTACAATAAACCTCTTAAACAATCGTGAATTCAAACCTGCTAATTTCTAAACAAGCAAGGCCTTGTATAATCAACATCACAGTTGATTCAATCGAGTTCTTGATACAGGCACACGTCCAGAAGATCAACAACAACAAAACGCAAGTCCTCAGTCCTGTGGCAATCAACAGTGTTAATTTGTAAACAATCCAGGTTGGGTTTCATGAGGTACGATCCATGAATAACTCCATGAATAACTCGACTATCAAGTTCTGCAAGACTTAGTGGTTAAGTCTGGTTAACTGTTAACCTTGTCACATCCGATCTGTGTAACTTTCAGCCACTTGGAGTCAGATCAGCTGATTGGCTTGATAGACGACTGTGACCTGTCAATCACATGTAACAACCGCTTGTTTATGTGATACAGTGTTGTATCGATATGCCTGTAACACTTGTCTATGTGAAAGCGCTGTATCGATATAACTCAACCATCAATCAATAGATCTGGTTTTTATAGTGACATTCATGATGCAATCATTTGTTGATCTCCAATAAGTTATATAAGTCAATTTTTAGGTAGTCACCAACCAGTTGGTTTTGCGGTGAATATTTGCAGTATATTATATATCAACAGCTGGACTTTGTGTGATTAAGGTCAAATATTTGCACACTGGATTTGTAGTTGACATGCAACCGCACTATACAGTAACTAAAGGTAGGAGTCCGAAAGCTTGGTTACCCTTTAGGTTTAAAGGTCCTTTGAAAGTTCAAGGAGTCAGCAATGTCAACAAGTTTAGTCACTATTTGAAATTGTTAACTCACCTCACCATTTACACTCCAACCTTGTAGGCTCAAAATGATTAGTGAAATAACAGCTTCTGGTTCGGATGTACTTAATAAATCTATCAACACAATTTGATTATTATACAAAGATTACACTCTATCATAAAATGACTTTGTGATCAGATGATTAATTTCAAGTATTTGAAGTGTAGATATCAAGTACTAAATTATTATTCATAGATTATGATATTTGAAAATAACTGTAATCACTAGAAATGTTCAAAATCAATGCAGTTGAATACCAGTGTGGGGTTTGTTATAGACATATAAATCCTAGAAATTTTGTCTATCCTTTCACATCCTTTGTAGTACAGCTGCATATGATTTGAAATCAGCTTCAAAATGGTGAATCACCAAGAAGCTTCAGCAGCTGTGAAGTTGATTATCCCAGCTGGAGTATCCAACGTTCTTAACAATGAAAAGCTTTAGATAACTTAAAACCTTTGGCACACTATTTCTTATCAGTAGCATGGTACTTATTGCTTAAAAAGCAGTACATCCTTTGAAGACAGTAAATGCAGACCCTACTGCAAATCACTTGGCGTATATTAGTTCCTGTTTATCAATGATAACTCTTGAATATTTCCACAATGTGAACCATCTAACATTTAGAAAAACTCCATTGAAAAGTTGCAAAATGTTGAAACAGTCGAAAATATCACTTGAGTAGAAAGGTATGATTTGCCAATCCCTTGAAATTTTTTTTGATCACTTGAGCATTACTGCTTATCATTTTAAACTTTGTTCAAATCACTTGAACAGCATTACACATCACCAACATATCACTTCCACAATATTGTATCACCAGGCATGTTTTTCACTAGAAAACCTCAATCACTTGAAAAGCAACACATCATGACTGCAACAAATCTGACAATCACAGAACTCTGCCTCCAAGTTGTAAAGCCAGTTAGAGTATGTTTGGAGAAACTGGACAGCTCGCAGTAGACTTGACTGAACAGACGGACAGACAGACAGACTGCACACAGTCAACTTGACCGAACAGACGGACAGACAGACAGACTACACACAGTGGACTGGTCAGAACAGACTGACTGACAGACAGTGGACTTGACCGAGCAGACGGACAGACAAACAGACTGCACAGAGTGGACTTGACTGAACAGACGGACTGGCTGACAGACAGAGAGTCTACATATCGCCTCTAGAGGCTGGCAAGTGCAAGGAAACACAGGCTGACTGCATGGCTACTGAAACATCTGGCTCAGTCTATCCCTCGCTAGGCCATGCATGATCTGCTCACTTCCTTGCTTTATTTGACAAGTACCTTCAGGTGCTGTGTATGCCTCACTGCACAATTTTTTCTTTAAAATATTTTTGTGTGTGAAGAATTGATTATTTTCATTTGACATGCCTCACTAAGCAAATGAGGTTTTGAAATTAGTTGTGAAATAATCACAGGTATTTTACTGCCTCAAGATTCTTAGGCGAATATTTTTTCATTTTAAGTAAATATCTTTTATTTGAGATTATATCACAATATTTTTATCTTTACTTGATTAATGATTAAATAATTCACAAGGAATTTATCAAAATTTATCAAAAATAATATTTACCAAAATTTATGTTAGAGAAGTTTCTTAAATATTGTTTCTATGCAAAAAGAAAAGCTCATCACATAACAAATTATCATAGAAAATTTCTTTCCAGGAAATGCTGTTTTTATTTGTATAATATTTCTGAGCTCATCAAACTTAATAAAAATATGAGAAATAATATCTATGAATAAAACTAAGAATTGAGCTTTAAATCAAAGATATGTCCACTAAACCCCACTTGAGTGTACAAGATATTCACACCTACATTTTACCTACATAAATATTCCAACATCACCTGAAGGCATTGAGTATAATTTCATGTAAATGCCCCCAACCTGTCACGAACATGGTATAAAACCAACTAAATATTTAAGATCTTTGACATTGAAACTCTTTTTACAAAAAATATAAGAAATGTAACCGGGGTCAAAATTTCCAATAATAAACATATCTCAAAGTTACATCCTTTTAATTATACAAAACTTCATTGATAAATCCATGGTTATATTAAGGCATGCTATTTTTGAACTAAATATTTAAGATCTTTGACATTGAAACTCTTTTTAAAAAAGATATAAGAAATATTATAGGGTCCAAAATTTCCAATAATAAAAATAATTATCTCAAATTTACATCCTATTTGTTATACAAATCTTCATTGATTAATTCATGGTTATATTAAGGCATACTATTTTGTTGTTGATATTAGATAACAACTTTATAGGAAAAGCATCTCAGAAAAATCAAATGGTTTAGTGAATGATTTGGGAGCTAGGCTGCTTGGGCAATATTTAGTCATTAGCAACGATGAAATTGAATAGTCAACCCAAAATCTAGAAGTCCAAAATTTTATTTTGGCTCATGAAAATAAAAGGTCTAAAACTACAGTCTTTCGATAGACTACAGGCATGTGAACTTGGCTATATGAGATGTAACCTTTCAACTATATGTATCAACCTATGTGTCTTTAATCAGGTGGAAAATGTGCTACTTAGTATGTAGTGGTTTGTAATTGGACAGTCAATGTCATTAGTCCTGTAGAGTACCATATTTCATCTAATAAGCCCCGTTTTTTTTCAGCACCCCTTTACCCCCGGTGCTAATAAGAGGCCCGGCATTTGGAGGCTCGGCGGTTATTTCCTTCATAGAAAAGTTTAATTTATTTTAAGCTGTCTTTTACAAGGAATATCTGTAAAATGTTAACTAAGGGACATTAATTCTATGGTAGGGACCCAGCGCTTTTTAGAGACTGCTTATAAGAGGCCTGGCGCTTATTTTCTCAGCTATTAATGAACCCCAGGCGCTTATTAGAGGCCCAACGCTTTTTTGAGGCCTGACGCTTATTAGAGGAAATACGGTGGTGAACACAAATTATGTAACCATAGATTTAGTCTTTAAATGTCAATCACGGTTTTTTGTTTAAGGATGACAGTAGTATGAACTATAAACACTTTTTTGTCATTCTTGTTATGAAAATTGGATAAATATTGTTATTAGTTATTGAGAGATGCCAACGTTTGTTTAAGCTTACAATCATTGGCTATTTCTTTGATTAAGAATCCCAAGAGCTCATATCATCATTCATTTTCCTCTTCTATCAATACAACCTAACGAAACAAACTGACATTATTTATCCTCATCATTTGCTTGTTTACATGTTCTAGCAGATATTCTGGATAATGTTAGTACAAATAAAACAATTTATTTACAAGCAAAAACAAACTCTGCCATAAAGGTTGAAAACAAGAATCACATGAGATGACTTGAAAGTGATTAGACTTCAGCTGATAAATGTCAAAGTTAAATGATTTCTAAAAAATGTCATTAGTGAAATTTTTTTTTAAATTAAAAAAAAAAAAATTAGAAATAAAAAAATATACCAGGAAGAAAGTTCAGATCTTCAATCAAAATAAGTTTTTACTTCAAAAAGCAAAATCTATTTAAAAAATGGAAACATTTTTTTTTAAAAGTTAAATATGCAAGAAGTAGCAAATCGCCCACAGAGAGCATGCAATCTTGTAGGATTGCTAACAGTTGGAGACATATAAGCTCGTCACTTCTCTGCAGTTTTGCATATCATGCTGATCAGATAAGAAAATCCCTTATTTAAAAGAATGAAAAAAATCCTTTAAACAGTTCAAACTGAGCAACTGAAAAAATTAATTGACACAATTATTCATGAAACCTATAACAGCATGTCCTTCCATTGTAACATGTAATGATTGATTTTGGGTTTAACAAGAGTTTGATATACTTGAATATACTGCACAAAAGAAGTCTTATCAAAGGGGCAGTAGCACGTTTTAGGGGGAACATAAGGTGATGTCAGGAAAATAAAAATAAATAATTCCAATTGAAAGATTGTATTTAAACTTAACAAAGCTGTATTAAATCTAATATATAATGTAAAGTTTAGCCATGAGATGCCTTTTTCTTACACAAAATGAATAAAAGATGTTCACACAAAAATGGCCGCCAATGTCCTTTATATGAATATTTATAATTCGCTTTCTGTTTATGGATGATTGATTTGTGTTCTGAGATTTTTGACACTATCAAAAAAATGCATTTATCTTTACCTTAAAATTATCAGTGGAAAATATAAAACATAAAATTTTCAAAAATAATGCTACTGCCCCTTTAAAGATACAGCCAAAATAAGGATCTGGTTGGTTCAAGGGACAATCTTATCAGTTTAAAGATACAGAACTTCTTTGTTCTGGGATGAAGACATTTGAACACACCAGGGTAGATTATAATTACGTCATTTTCAAGAAAGAGGAGCAATTATGGTTTCCAGGGTGGTGAACAATGAACTTTCAGTTTCAAACTATTCTAGTGACTCCTAACCAGGTAAACTAGGACGGCAGGTAAATATCACCTGCAGAGAGCCAGGTGAGACTGATTACACCTGAACTCACCTGTAATTAAGAAGCTAATTTTAAGATCGGAAAGACAACTTGGAAATATTTGTTAGGTAAGCTCTAACTATATAGAAAGGGACTAAGTTAATAGACCTGTGTCTTTCTTAAACATTGCTAGCTGTATGTAGCAAGAACTGTATATAGGGGTTTGTTTTCAACTATATCCCAAGGGTTGGTTTGTGCATTTCTTTATCAAACATGTATACAATGTAGATTGAAGAGTAAAATTAATTTTTTTAATAACAAATGTTAATTGGCTAAGCTAAGAAATTATGATTTAATGATTCATTTATATTTTTTGCTAAATATTTCAAACTGAAATTACCAAAGCTAAATACTCATTTTTTGTTAATGTAGATTGGGCCGTTTCGTAAGAAGCTGTTTTTCTTTAACCTGTCATAGTTTGTATTTCATTCATGATTTTAACTTAGTAACTAGTTTACTAGGAAACTAGGAATTAAAAGTGATAATGCTTACTTTTCTCAATGAAATTACTTCTTTTTAAGAAATACATGCTTCATAATATCAGGATTCTTTTTACTAATGTACTAACAGAAGTTTTTCCTTAAATTCATTTTCATCCTCTCGAAAAAAAATAAATTCGGTCTTTATTTAAGAGGACTCAACTGACTTTGAATGTTAAATAAAGAATAGAAAAAAGACTTTGTATTTCTTTATAAAACAATAGATGTGTATCTCTTTGCCAACGCTCAATGATGAATATGTGAGTTGACAAAACATAAAACATTGACAATAAGCTGTTAGATTTATAAAAGAACCTTTGTTTGTCAAGTGAATTATCTAAAGGATATTAATGCAGAATCATGTGTAACTATGATGGCATCGAATTAAAACAATATTTTTCAAAAAATAATATCCAAAGATAAAAAACAAATGAGAAAGTTTGATATGGAGAACAATGGTGTAGTGGATAGCGTGCTTGCCTCTCACGCCAGAGACCCAATTTCGAATCCCGTTGGAGACACCAATTTTTGACTGGGTCCATTTGTGTTGTTTTCTTGTGCAAGGCATATTATTCACATTGCACTCAGTCCAACTAGCTGTATAAATGGGTACCTGGAATAACGTGTTTACTATGATTCTCTGCGCCTTCGGCAGCATCGATTGTCAGGGTCAGGGTAATGGTATGAAGTGCTTTGAGTGACTGCGTAGCAGATGGATATATGCAAATTATAAGTG
This sequence comes from Steromphala cineraria, assembly GCA_916613615.1. Taxonomy (NCBI): domain Eukaryota; kingdom Metazoa; phylum Mollusca; class Gastropoda; order Trochida; family Trochidae; genus Steromphala; species Steromphala cineraria. The sequence goes on along the minus strand of OU744731.1, from coordinate 38,479,999 downwards.
GACTTTTATTATTTTTTATATCCAGAAAAAGATCACAAAGGAAGTATAATCAATCAATCTGTTAACATTTATTAAAACTCTCATGTAACATGTGATCATTAAAATGATCTCATAAATCATGATTGTTTGTGTCAGATAGTTTAATATATACTGTATGTATGTTTGCTGTAGATAAGAAGGTGTTTACTGTTTGGTAAGTAAGTAAGAATTTCCTGTGAGTCAGAAATGAACACTGTCCGGAAATTGGTCTTATCTAACCATACATACACCATCATCAAAAGATAAATATAATGTATAACATACTTGTTTCCAATCACAATATTTCTTTACACAGTAAGAATAACGTTTTTGAAACAAATTCTGATTTTGTTATGCATTACTTACATATGACATTAAGTAATTTTAGAAAATTTTAGAATGATAAAAATTCTTCAACATGTAGAAGAAGATGAAATACAATAATTTTCCTCACAAATATGTGATAAGTATCTAAATGCAACCATAAATTTTTTTTACATATCAAATTTCTAAAACTGAATTACACAACGTTTTCAAATTTCTTAAACAGGTTATAAAAAAATGATACAAGGCCTACAAAATGCTGACTGTGGACAAAGAAACGTTGATGGAAGATATTTGTGTCTTTAAACACGATATTCATTTCAGTCTCCATTAAAATGATACAGGAATATCTTCTTCTCACGCATTTAATTATAGTTTTCAATCAAGTCTTATAATGAGAGAGTGCTTGGAAGACATTCAGTTGAGGTTTTTATATTTTATGTGATAGAGAGAATATTTTAAGAATAATTCTTAATTAGCTTTGGATATTTCAACTTCAAAATTTTTATAATAAAATTTTTCATTTGATTTTCTTTTTATCATAACAAAACAAGAAAAACTTTTCCAACTTCATCAAATCTCATAAGTACCAAAATAGAACAGTTGCGAAAAAGATTTTTTTTGATAGAACACAGTGCTGCTATACTATTTCATCAAAAACGTGACACTCCAAAAAATCAAATTAGAACCAATTCCAAACATGCTTCAAGAACAAAAAGTTCCATGATGTGTTTTGAATTTTCATCATAAAGGTCACTTTTATTAGATAAACGTAGGAGCAGATTCTATGATCATTGAGGATATAGTTAATGTGGGCGGGGTCATGGAGTCAATAAGTTCCACTTGTGTAGGATAAACATGGCTGCCATTGTTGGAATCCCATGCTGTTTTCCTTACAACTAGTTGCACTCTGACATTCTATTGTTTCTCAGGCCCTCAGTTGAACTCAGTTTACTATCAGGAATAATCATATGCTTTTGAGGCATAATTTTGAATTTAAGAATGTAATTATTAACACAGACTATGAGTTTTTGAAGGTCAAGCAGGTTCACCTGGTACACTGATAAAGATAATTATGAACATATTTTAATTTTATTGATGGTCATATGAGAGCAGGAGGTTAACCTTTGAGGTTCACTGTGGGGTCTTTGTCTGATTATTTCAGTTTAGAATGTAATTATTAACACAATGAAATTTTAGATTATTACATTAATATATTAAGTTCACCCAGTACACGAAGAGAGATAATTATGAACATATTATTATCCCAATTTCAATTTCAGCCTGAATTTACACTTTTCAAGAAGTCTTAGAATTCTCTTGCATGGCTTGTCTCTAGGTGCTAGCCATTTCTAGATCATTCTCTACCTAGCAATTTGTATATTTAGAGAGGCCACCAAGAATTGTTAAGGAACTAACTAATTCAACAATTCAATTACTGGCTAAGATGCTTTAAAGGGGCAGTAGCACGTTTTTAGTGGGAATATAAGGTGATGTCAGGGAAATGAAAATAAATGGTTCCAACTGAAAGACAATGTATATAAATTAAATGGAGCAGTAGCAATTCAAACATATAATGTAAAGTTTATCTGTGCGATTCCTTTTTCTTTCGAAAATGAATAAAAGGTGTTCACACAAAAATGGCCGCCAATGGATTTTATGTGAATCTTCAAACTTTGTCCTCTGACTATGGATGATTGGCTTGTGCAATAAGATTTTTGACACTATCAAAATAATACATTTAGCATTAGGATACAATTATCAGTGAAAATTTCAAAATTTAAAATCATCAAAAAACGTGCTACTGCCCCTTTAAAGTAATAACCTTCAACAAAATATGGAATAAAAGCTACCTCTCCTGATTTGAAAAAAATAAAACGAAATAGATACCTTTCTGTGTAGAGATCTCAACAGTTACAAACATATTACATTCAAGTACTGGAGTAAAATTTTAAATAACTAATAAAATATGCATTTTCTTCCAAAATCAATGTCTATCTAAAGTAAATGACAGAAACAAAGTCAAAATACCAATATTTAAGAAGGGTAGCAACTTAACACAGTAATTTAGCAAAAATTATTACATTACTGCATTATTTTAAAAATCCATGTCTATATTGAATAAATGACAGACACAAAGTGAAAATACCAATTCAAAGAAGAGAAGCGAATCACCCAGAAATAAAGCATAAATTATTATCATATTACTGCATTATAAAATCCATGTCAATATTGAGTAAATGACAGAAACAAAGTCAAAATACCAATATTTAAGAAGGGTAGCAACTTACCCAGTTATGAAGCATAAATTATTATAATATTACCGGTACTGCATTATTTTCAAAATCCATGTCTATATTGAATAAATCTCTATATCGAATAAATGACAGAAACAAATTGTAAATACCAATTTAAAGGAAAATATCAAATTACCAGGTAATTAAGGGCTGAAATGAACCATAACGAGCAGGTAAGTAACTGATGGAAACACCTGTTCTAGATATAGCCAGGAAACAACAAGTCTATGACTATAATCAACACCACTAGAGTCTGCTATAGAAATAAGTGCCATACTAAGTGGCAAGTGCTTGTTATGGAGTCGTATTGGCCATGAAGGTGCTATGAAATCTGTATTTAGTTTTAGTACCATCAGACATTTTGTTCTGGCGTTACGTAATAAAACACTTGTTACTCTCAAAATAAACTTAGTGTAGTGTAAAGATTTGTAGAGTCATATTCAAGTAAGTTTGGAAGTAACATACTTTTCTTATCGGCAATGCATTTTGTTTGTCTTGTTTACTTCATTACTTGTTTACAGTCATTATTATCAACCTGCAAACACTAACAAGTTTATTTGCTGTATGATTATCTTTTGCTCATGTTTTGACAAATATAGAGACATAAATCTCCATAAATACATTCTCATTTCATCACATTTTATTGTCATTGTTTTACTAAATATGCCCATTGAGAAAAAGCACTTTAAATCATTATTTTCCTTGTTTACCAATCATATCAATACTTGATTTGCATTTTCTGACAGCTTTCCTACAATAAATTATATACTCAATTTTCATTTTTCCAGTTTCAAGTTGCGATATATACTATTTGTTAATATTCCTCACATGTTTATCAATGATATTATTTATTACTTACATATTCTGACTTCTTTCCTACAATAATTTGTAATATCAATTTCATTTTCTCAGTTTCAGTTTGGCTCAGTGATTGGCAATGGAAAAGCATTTACATCATTACCATGGCAACAAGAAGGGGAATCCCCGGCCCATGAGTCACAGTGCCAGCTTGTTCATCACTCAAATAGATACATCATTATGTGCACTCTCTATTGTATCTTAAAACTATTGAATCATAAAATTGATTTCCAAATTCTCCATGTTTGCACAATTGGCTGGGAAAGCGTGTACATCATCACCATGGCAACAAGAAGGGGAATCCCCGCCTATGACTCAGAGTGCCAGCCTGGCAGTGTTGTAGTGGCAGTCTGCAACTGGTAGATGAGTTCACACCGCCCCACAGTAACTGATGCAATCACATGTAATGAGAGGATAATTATACATTCCTTGAATTCTCATATGTGTTCCTCAAAACCACTTCAGTTTTATTTTAGTAGGTAATAACTACATACTGCTTTAATGGATGCTTTTAACAAGGTTAACTATTGGCAGAAATGATATTATTTGATTTAGGGTCTATGAAATATTTGAAAAACACATAAATGGGTAAATTAACTCCTGAATCCTACTTCAAATACTTGCAAATTTGCAAAGGCTCATAACAAGTAAAGGAGTGAGTGAAGTCGTCATCCAGACCCTAAAGAACAAATATTTAATTGATGGCCAATCCAGTCTAGAAAAGTAAAGCCAGTCTAAATCGCTGAGCTTTTTCAGAAGTTCAGAAGCATCTTCTGGGCTCCATTTTGTTATAATACATGAATTGTTTAAAATTATGGTCAACATTGGAAATAAAACCTTCTGAGACTAAATGTTAGTCTATGAGTTGTGGGATGCAAGGATTCTTTCATTGTGCTATTGCTTACACATAAGAGGACAAAATATATTAAATTATTTGCTTTAATTATCTTGCTCTCAAAAACAGTGAACAATGTGAAAATGATAAGTGGGTTAAATATTTTTTAACTCTCAAACAAAACATTTTTGAAGTTTTTCTTCCCTGATACAAGATAAAGATTAAAAAGTCATCAAAACACCTGCTTTCAATGTTGAAAAAAACCATCTCATTTCCTTATCAAATAAACATTTGTTTTTCAAATATTTAGGGAGCACAAAACTACATTCATGCAAAACACAAGCGGCAAAGGATATTAGTTTTCAAGTGGTTGTAAATTTAATCATCAAAGTTTATTTTCAAGCAGAAAACCACCTTGAATCATCTCTTTGTATCTTATTTAATCGATTTATGTATCTTGGTTATACACAACAACAGTACCATATGATGATACTCAGAGTACTATTATCCAGACAACATATTTACAAACACTTCACACAGTGACTCCCTGCAGTTAATTATCTGATGGTAGTTGTGAGGAGAACATTACAGACTTCTAATGATTTGTGTAACCACCCGAATACCTCCCAAGATTCATAATAGACTTACACAGGCTTATGATAATAATAAATAGGTTTAATACAAAATTTGAGATTTTAAAAGGCAACAGAAATGTATGTAATTCTTTGACCTCAAGAAACAAAACAAAGAAAATCTAGACATATATATAACAATGGAAGACTTCAATTATTCTGAGGCCCTTCTCAACGTCTGTGAAAATTATATATATAAAAATATATTTTTAAGTAAAAAATCAAAATCACTTTCTATTCAATTTAAATTTGTCAAACTTTTATGATGCATGTGAAAAGTCAGTCAAGATTTGACCAAACAACAAACTAAAATAACAATTTTCTGAAACTCCTTTCATTCAGCTAAAAAAATTCATTTAAAGACAAAAATGATAAATATATCAAATTTGGAGAACATAAGTTCACACAAACAGACTGAATCTACATTTCCCATCCCTGTTGTGAGAAAAGCAAGTCTAATTTGCTGAACCACCACTATCTAAAACAAGAATCCATATAGAGACTGTAACTAAGTCTACATTCCCATGAGACTGTGGCACAGTCTAGGTGCGTGAGAATGAGACTGCAGGACACATGGAGAATCTCTCAGTCTAATAAACATCAGCGTACATCTCCACTCCCGCTCATCAACAACTGATGCTGCTATTCTACCTCCACAACTACAATTCCAGGTGTACAACGCACAAACTACACTTCCTTAATTCTTCTTTTATAAGTACAAATCTACCAGTAGGTGTACAACGCACAAACGACACTTCCAAATCAGTGGTAGTTGTTAGTTGTTAGAATCTTCTTCTTATAAGTACAAATCTACTGGTAGGTGTGCAAGGCAAAAACTATGCTTCCAAATCAGTGGTAGTTGTTAGTTGTTAGAATCTTCTTATATAAGTACAAATCTACCGGTAGGTGTGCAAGGCAAAAACTATGCTTCCAAATCAGTGGTAGTTGTTAGTTGTTAGAATCTTCTTCTTAATATAAGTACAAATCTACCGGTAGGTGTGCAAGGCAAAAACTATGCTACAAAATCAGTGGTAGTTGTTAGTTGTTAAAATCTTAATTGTTTTTTTATAAGTACAAATCTACCAGTAGGTGTGCAAGGCAAAAACTATGCTTCCAATTCAGTGGTAGTTGTTAGTTGTTAAAATCTTAATTCTTCTTTTATAAGTACAAATCTACCGGTAGGTGTGCAAGGCATAAACTATGCTTCCTTATCAGTAATGTTTGTTACATGTTGTCTAAGTTTCAAATCAGTGGTACCAGTTACTTGTTAGGGTCGTCTTCATGTAGGTGCAGTTCAAGGTATACAAAGTAAAAAACTACACTTTATAATCAGTTATGATTGTTACATGATGTCTAAGTTTCCAATCAGTGTTACCAGGGTCGTCTCCCTATGTAAGTACAGTTCAAGGCATATAGGCAAATTTTTACACTTCATAATCAGTTATGATTGTTACATGTTGTCTAAGTTTCCAATCAGTGCATTGTATCAGTTACCTATTATCTTATATCAGTACAAATCTAGGTGTGAAAGACAAAAACTATACTTACAAATCATTGGAACTTGTAATTTGTTATAAAAATTACAATAGTTTGAATTCTATCACTTATACGAGCCAGAAATCAGGCCTAAAAAATATTTCCTAATGGTTTTGTAGAGCGAGTAAGTCTGAGTTGAAATGTTTTAAACATTTTTCAATTATCTCACATGTAGAGGAAACATGGTCTATAAAGATGCTACTACTAACAACTTATTATTTATCAAATATTATTTTAGATGAGTTAGGGTTTTCATGACTCTCAAATTATCAAATGAGAAAAAGATTTGTTCTACATCTAAAATTAAGGTACTCTTAATAAGATGTTTACAAGATACAGAAATAATGACGGTGTATTTGAAGGCAAAATATTTATAGAACAACAAATTAAAACTTCAGATGACGTACTTTTCGGTTAATTACTATTCTTACAAAACACGTTAAACACCAACTCACTCACTCACTCACTATTCTCAGGTAAGAATAAATTCTCAAATCTTAAACAAGATTTCTTTTGACATAATTGCTGTACTGAAATAAATACATCCTGTTTTTCTGATTGAAACTCATTCTATTAAATGATATATTAAATGAAATCATTAACAAGTCTTCCTAGTCTGAAATTGGAAAATATAAATAATTCTGTGTATTACTCTTCAAGTACATCTTGGTATGTCTTTAAAGGGGCAGTAGCATGTTTTTAGGGGGAATATAAGGTGATGTAAAGAAAATGAAAGTTAATGATTCCAATTGAAAGACAATGTATCTAAACTGAATGGAGCAGTAATAATTCAAATATATAACGTTAAATTTAGCCATGTGATTCCTTTTTCTTACACAAAAGGAATAAAAGGTGTTCACACAAAATGGCCGCCAATGGATTTTATGTGAATCTTCATACTTTGTCCTCTGACTATGGCTGATTGGCTTGTGTAATGAGATTTATGACACTATCAAAATAATACATTTAGCATTAACGTACAATTAACAGTGAAAACTTTAAAATATAAAATTATCAAAAAAGGTGCGACTGCCCCTTTAAGTAACCCATCACATTTGCATGTAAGAGAAAATTGGCGGAGATAGGATGTCAGCTTCTAAGGTCCTGGTGTCAGAGCATCTAAGGAAACTAGTATACTTTACTTATCTAGAGCACCAGGTGATTTGCACCTGACCAGGTAGTGACCGTTAGCAGGTAGGTAGGTATGTATGTAGGTAAACACAGGTGCCACAACACTGCCAGGTATCTAGGGCAGTACCTACATCATTGTATAAAGATACCTGGATACTCGGATGTGTAAATTTTGTATTGGAGAATTACTTAAGAAAGGCTTAAGAAGATCACTTTGACGGTCAAAGAAACACTTTCAAAGTATGCAAATACTACCAGATCTTGTAATTTAAAAGAACTTTGAGTATCATTTATTTAGTGTAAACAATTGCTATTTATTAACAATAAATCTGCATATTTTTGTAGTTTCAGTTTCACTTCAAGACTATTAAAAACTTCTGAATATAATTTACAGTTAAGTTTATTTTAAAATGGTGAGGTATTCACAGCTCCTGACAAGGGATTGAAGGAAATAAAGCCTTTAAATCTCAGATAAGCAAGCTTTGAGGAGGGTCATCCATCCATTTACAAACTAAACCCATTGTTGCTGAACTTCATATGAAAGGCCCTGACCAACAAAAAATTATTCCCATACATTCTCAATTACAAGAAAATTAAAAGGGTCACCCATCCAATAAAACTCTACACCAAATGTTGCTGAACTTGAAAACACAAAAAATCATTCCCATACATTCTTGATTACAAGAAGAAAAAAAGGGTCACCCAACCAGTAAAACTCTACACAAAATGTTGCTGAACTTGAAAAAAAACCCAACATGCCATCACTTTTCGGGTCAATATAATACTTAGGCGTACTCCTAATTGCTGTACAAACTACCTGGGTGATTGCCCCTCTATATATAAGTTGGCAAAGACTTCGCCAGATATATATAAATATTCTGCAGTGCCAGCCCTGTACTCTGTTACTGTTAACTTGCATAACATGTGAATGGCGGAGCTTGTCAAGACAGAAATAAATCAAGGTTATTTTGGGAAAAATAAAGTTCTTCAAAACTTTTGCAAGTATACAATGCGAAATACATTTTAGAATATGAATAGAAGGTGTGGCCACCTTAAATAAAGTGATTGTCATATTTATGATTATTTTGATTAAAATATATTTTAGAATATGAATAGAAGGTGTGGTCACATTAAATAAAATGATTGTCATATTTATGATTATATTAATTAGAAAAGAATATTCTGTTAACTGTTTCGTCTCATAACTTTTTTAGTACAAAATTATGTAGTCTCATATCAATGATATGAACAATTTAGCTTGAGGGATACTTTTTCATAGAAATTTCTCGTTAAACTTGATAGATGTCTATCTTAATGACTTTCTCTCAAGCTCTGAATATTTTTTAACATTTTCATATGTAAGCTTAAAATTTTTTAACACTGAACATTTTTGCTGCAGGATTTTAAAAATTTAAAAAAAAAGTCTCCATAATAATGAATATATATTTTTGTTCGACAACACATTGTTTTAATTTGAAGAACACAGAAGAAAATTGCACGTAAATTGAATTTTAAAAATGAATAAATCTCATTTTTTATCCTCAAATCCTGTCTCATTAGGAAATTAACATCCTTTTTCAAACACTAGGTAGTGTATGTCTCCATTTAACGATAAATTAACGTAAACAATGAACGTGTGTATGTGACTCCACTCAGGAAATCCTGAAACTTAATATTCGTACCCATGCATTCATTTTAATTATCTCAACATACAAAATTGGACATAATCAATCCTTGCAAACAATACAACAAAATGAGGTTTACATAACATGTTTGGGAGTAAATAATGAACTGATAAGCAGTGTATGGTTTCACATGAAAGAGAAAAAGTTCCAACATCGTTGCTATGAGTCAGAGATAAATTTGTCAATGGAGATAAGACTTGTTGTGAGTCAGTAAGAACAGGGTCAGTAGGAATAAAACAGCTGATTTAGACGAGGCAGTGTCCTCTAATGTCATGATGTAAGTATATATATAGGTACAAGAGTCATGTGGGAAGACTGCAATATGACAGGACAGGAAATTTAATCAAATAGCTTAGATTTTTCCACTAGAAGTCACAAGGACATAATTATTACAGGGAGAAAGTCCACAACACAATTGTGGCTATGTATTGCAATGAAACCTGCAAGCATTGGCTGGAACTAGCAACCATGGGTGATACTGTGCTGAAATTCAGTGTAGCATTGCACCCTAACCTGACTGCGTGTAGAACTGTTCTCAACTGCAGACAAAGCTGCCGAGCCCCTGGCGGGATTCGAACCACAGACCTCCTGATCCGAAGCCGAACGTGCTAAACACCGCGCTATCCGGACAAATTAAACAACCAAACTTCAATACACTAACTACTGAACACTGTGGGTATATTACACTATTTGAAAAATACAAAATACAGTTTTCAGTGCATTTGAGTACTTGAAGATGAAAACATGTGTACCAGTATTGTCAATGTCCCATGAAGTGCTGTGTATAGACATAGATGAAACATCAAGTTCAAAAACAACAAAATAGATCCTCTCTGGAGACCTAACTTCTTTCAACAACCTTGTAACAATGAATAATGTGGTCACAGTGAAATCTCTTCCCTTGAGTATGTTATGTCACATACTTAACCTCAATCAACACCTCTTTCTGTACATTGTAATATGACATAATATTCAGTGAGAAGGCAATTTTGGATGTCATTTTCTTGATGCTGAGTCATCAATTTGAAACCATGATCAATTATAATCCAATATTGACAACGGTCAAGAAGAACAATTTCAAACACATAAACATTGACCTTGACATTGACTTTCGAGGTCAAGGTTATCAAATGTGTATTTGTGACCTATTGTGCTTGCATTATGTCATATCATTACCTCGTAGGCAATCAATCACAATAATGGTCAATCAAGTAGGGTATATTGATAATTGGTTTAGTAAATACATAGCAATTAGCATGCTTATGATAATGAATGGTTGTTAGTGACATTCACGTCTAGCTGCTGTTAACCAAAAGGATAATGATACCGAATTGTTGTGCGGTATATTGCAATTAGCTTTTTGTGTGGCGTTATTTCTTATCAAAGAAAAACATTCATCAACCTCTTCATAAGGTTTAACATTGCTGAAAGGTTACTTAATTTATAAATGCTGATTGGGTAAGTTAGTCTTAACTTCAACAGGAGTGTTTTCCCCTAATAACTAAGGCATCTTCATGTCTTTACTTGAAGTACTTGAAGAACATTAAAGCAATATTGCCATGAAATCTGTGTCAACAAGAATAAAAGTACCATTGAATGTTTGTTCTATACCTGCAATAACATAGCATTACACTTTACCAAGCAGATGTATAGTTACAAGTTGAGATTTAGTTCAAATAATAAGTATATACACTATATGCTAACTCCTTCGTAAGGTATAATGCTCTTCAACATCCTTATTCTCATAGTTAAACATGGGCCCGATGCACAAAACAACTTACCACTAAGGTTAACCTTAGTGCCATCCTTTAACATTGCGCTAAAGCTACCTTAGTGACTTCAGGGCACCTTAGTGCAGGGATAAATTTACCTGCGAGTCCTGCTTCAAATACTCATAAAATTAAGAAAGGACTCATAGAAATTTAAGCTGCGAGTCCTGGGATGCTTATTTTTTTTTGGTGATACCATGTACTTACTTATCAAAGGACTCATTTAAATCAGCTTGGACTCACCAGACTCTTTGGTAGCGAGTCCCTTGACTCAGAGGGTCATATCTGTAGATTGATCACTGCTTAGTGTTTTGTGCAATGGGATCAAGACATCAGACAATTTACTGTACATTATTGACTCCCTAACACGTCCAAAATCAATCACACAAGCAGATTGGTACCAGATATGTAGGTAACCATCCACCAATAACCAATCACAGATTGGAGTGAAGTAATCTTGTGATGGTAACACCAAATCGTCAATCTGTCTCGTGACTATTGTGACTATATTTGAAACATTCTTCTGAAGGTAATCACAATTCTGTCTCATGGTTACTGTGACTGTATTTAAAACATTCTTCTGAAGGTTATCACAAATCTGTCTTGTGACTATTGTGACTGTATTTAAAACATTCTTCTGAAGGTTTTCACAAATCTGTCTCGTGGGTACTGTGACTGTATTTGAAACATTATTCTAAAGGTAATCACAAATCTGTCTTGTGACTATTGTGACTGTATTTAAAACATTCTTCTGAAGGTTATCACAAATCTGTCTCGTGGGTACTGTGACTGTATTTGAAACATTATTCTGAAATTAATCACAAATCTGTCTTGTGAGTGTTGTCACCCTATTTGTACTGTAGTTGTAAGTAGCTTCTATTTATTATTGTCACTATATGTATATGGTATTTACAGACAAGTGTCCTTGGTGATCAAGAAGCTTATGTCATCACCATCCCCCTTGGGATAGAAAACAATTACTAAGCAATAAATTTATGATAGGTACTACCTATTGACAAATCATAATTTTTGTCATAATTTTAGCAGGAATGTGTCGGTTATTCGTTATCTATTTAATATCAAATCAGTAGAAGATATAGAAACATACACTTTGTTGTTTTGTCTGAATTGTCTTCTGTGCACAGATACATTGCAGTTTGTAATAAAGAAGTTGTCAATCCATGAAACATGTTTCTGTAACCAAAAATTAGACCGTATATTCATCTAAAAAAGTGTAATGTTGAATTTAATCAAATAGAGATGTGACCAGATCTGACAAAAAAAATATAAAAAAATGAGAACAATAAATGTACAAAAGATAATACTATCACACATATTGCAAGGCAACATAAAGACATTGTGTCAGTCCTTGTCAGTACAGGGGATGGTGATGTTATTCTATATCCTATACCAGACCGAGTAGACTAACATTTAGTCTCAGAAGTATTTTTTTTCAATATTGACAGCATTTTAGACAATTCATGTATAATAAAAAAAATGGAGCCCAGAAGAAGCTTTAACTTCAGAAGCTGAGTGATCTAGACTTGCTATACTTTTCTAGACTGGGTTGGTTATCAATTAATTTTTTTTGCTTCAGGGTCTGGATGACAGACTACAGACCGAGTGTTATTGTCTAGTATTGAATTCCCAGCTGATAACCCCAGGTCAACTGTTCACACTATCTAACACTAGACTAGTACTTCAACACACTTTGGATCTGACCTCTTTATCAGATATCAATCTAGGCTAAGCTAGGTGAATTAAGTGTCGTAAAGACATCAATTTCAGTTGGCAGTTCAGAAATCCTGGTATTGAAGAGGACATGTTTTCAAGTGATATAGAGAAACACATTTTTTTTTTAAAATACCATAGATATGGAGTAAATGACAGAAACATGAGGCACTTAATTTGTTATGAATATATGCGTAACTTTCGGGGCTGTATCTTGCTTCTTCCAGCAAGTCCATATTGATGATAAAAATACTTTATTGTCCTCAGTACATGTACATATTGGAATTTCGTTTTGTGCCTGTGGCACACGGCAGTAACAGAGTGACACCATTTGATGTTTTTCTGGTCTTAAAATGAAGAGTGTCAAGCACGGAAGCAACAACTCCCATGTTTTAACATCTTTTGGTATACTGGGGAACCAATCTTAGTCCGGGTGACAAGCAGACACTCTACCAACTTAGCTATGTCATTAATGTTGAAGAGAAGCTATCATTTAAGTGTCAGTTCCACAAAGCTCTCATTCCATTGGACTCATCAAGTCCACCTGCGTGTAGATCTCCTTCAAGATAAAACTTCCTAAACACTGACCCATCAAGCAATGGATTCATTTCTTATTTCCTAACCGCAGGTGTATTTAACTCCTACTTCTAACATCATTTGGTATGAATCCAATTCTGATCCTGGTGACAAGCAGACACTCTACCAGCTGAGCTATGTTACTCATGTTGACGAGAAGCGATCATTTAAGGGTCAGTTACATTCATTAGACTGGACTCACCAAGTCTACCTGTAAAAAGATCTCCATCAAGATAAAACTTCCTAAACACCGACCGATCAAGCAATGGATTCATTTCTTATTTCCTAACCGCAGGTGTATTTAACTCCTACTTCTAACATCATTTGGTATGAATCCAATTCTGATCCTGGTGACATGCAGACACTCTACCAGCTGAGCTATGTTACTTATGTTGACAAGAAGCTATCATTAATTTAAAGGTCAGTTGCACAAAGCTCTTGACTAAACTCATCACGTTCACCTGCGTATACATCTCCTACAAGATAAACACCTCCTATACACTGACCAATCAAGCAGTCAGATAAGTCGATTCATTTCCCACCTGTAAAGTCGTTAAACTCATTTCACAGGTGAAGCCAGGAAAACTCAAAATTATTGCCACTGACAGTGACTCCTTATAAAGTTCAAGTTTTAATTTAATGATTATTGTCATACTTGTAAAAGGAGTTGTTATGTTGTAATTTTCTCTCTTGCTGTTTAATGTTGTTAACTGACATATTGACTCTAATATATTAATTATTTATGATTCACTTTACATTATTCAAAAGATCAAACATTTGAACTGCTGAATTAATTTGTGAAAAACACTGATATGATCAATTTCAAAGAGGATTTTATAAAATGGTTGGTAAAAGATGATTAATAGTAAAAGAGACTTGGCAAGTTTAGTTAACTGTGTTGGGATGGTCTTTCCCATTTACTCATAACATTTAAAAAAATATCCAATTTTCTCTCAAAAAAGATAGGCAATCCTTTTCCTGTGACTCAATCGCCTTGGTTACGTGATTCTTTGGATAATGAACACTAAGTTTATATATAGCAAAAGTTTAACATTACATTTTAAACAGATCAGTTTAAATAACATTTTGATTAAATGATATAATAAATCTTACAATATCATGTTATTACTGCATTAATATCATTTTTATATTCTTATTACAGAAAGTTTAATTACAGTTTCCAGAAACCTTATGTTTATCTGAATCATATCTTCAGCATTATATACTTGATAATGGTATCAATTCATAGATGATATTCTAATTGAGAGTCAAATTTGCCCTTCAAGCAATGTTTTTGTTTTTAAACTCAACAAACCTCCACATAAAGGTCTAATACATTAACATTTATATGTATTAATAACAGAATTACATATATTTACATTAAAAACAAAATATGATGCAACAGTTGAAAGTTTGTTTCATGTCACTTTAAGAACTCATTCTCTTTAAATTATGAATATGGCAAACTATTTTTTCATTACAGCAGGCTTATTGCATGAGTATTTCAAAAATGTAACTGTTTGAACTTATTTTTGAATATTGATCATCCTTAAATGCAAAATGAAATTTTCAGATATGTTATACTCTTATCATAGCCCATAAAGAAGTTTTTAAACATCAGAGGAATATTTCTCTATCAAGGAATCTATATCTTCCCTCTAAGAACATACCAGATATCTCTTGTGATGTGACATTTCTGTATCACATTCTGGGTTAATCTGATACCACTACTTAACATATGTCAAGTGAAAACCTCTGCATGAATTAAGACAATGGACGGAAAATAATGACTAATTATTCG
Organism: Steromphala cineraria; assembly: GCA_916613615.1. NCBI lineage: Eukaryota > Metazoa > Mollusca > Gastropoda > Trochida > Trochidae > Steromphala > Steromphala cineraria. The sequence continues at coordinate 38,464,806 of OU744731.1, read as the reverse complement.
GAAATATTGAATTAAAATTGTTTTATTTTAAATAATATTTTAAAAATATTTATTCTAGATATTTTACAATTTTACATCAAAATTGAGATGAAATGATATACGACAATAGTGATATGTTCTAAATGAGTTCAGATAATTTATGGCATTATGATTAGGAAAATCATTAATATTTATGTTGACTCTGCTTATGTCAAAGGTATGAATTGGAGACTGTCATACAAAAGGGGAGTTAATTATTGATATTAATTATTATCATTATATTTGTCAAACTTTGACATGTCAAAACAAATGAAATCATAATACAGTTTAACGAGCCATTAATGAATAGTTAGTGACTAGTAGTTGAATTGATATTGTATTTATACATAGATCGATTATTCATTATACAATTTTGAATTTCATGTTTACAAGACTCATAAATTCACTAAAGGGCAATAAATATCTAACTTATCTTATCACACTCAATAGTCATGATAAACAAATCTAGAAATAAAATTAGTTAAAAACAGGTCAGTGACACAAGTTAATAATCATAAAGTTCAATAACAGTGCACATCTATTCAAACATACATTGGCAGATCAATACAGAGGTGAAAGTAAACTTGCCTGTAAGCTATATTTATGTAAACTTCGTACCTATCTGATTATTTCAAGTGAATTGTCTCTTGGAAAACAACTAATAGATATGAAAGGTAGCCACATATAACATTGAAATGATATATGCTTCTTTGAGTGGTATTTAGAAGTTGAAAGTCAAACAAGGACGAATATTTTATGGATAACAACTTCTTTATTCTATTTTATGGATAACAAACCTGAGTACTCAGAATAAAGAAGTTGTTATCCATAAAATATTCTTCCTTGTTCAGAATAAAGAAGTTGTTATCCATAAAATATTCGTCCATGTTTGATATATGCTTGCCTGTCTTATGTTAACAAACACATTTTAACTAAAGAATAAAGTGGATCTAAGGAGTTATCTCAATATTAATGATAAAGATGTGACAAGTAAACACATGCCTACCTACAGATTAGAACTCATAGTAAACCAAACAATCTATACTCTATATAGGATATAGATGGAAGATGTAAGAAGTTGTCTCAACACCAATGAGTAAGATGTGAGAGTAACCATATGTAACGTAAGCTTGATGTCATGCCTACCCACAGATTAGAACTCATAGTAAACCAAATAATCTATACTCTACATAGGATATAGATGGAGGATATAGATGGAAGATGTAAGAAGTTGTCTCAAGATGCGAGAGGTAACCACATGTAATGTAAGCTAGGTGACATGCCTACCTGCAGACTGGAGGCGAGCTGTCGGTAGTAAAACAAGCTCATATCCTCCAGGATAATGGGTGGAGAGTGTGGATCCGGGTCCATCTTCTCCGAGAGGGACCGAGTGAGGACCGAGCGATCCAGAGCCCCCATACCCGAGCGTTTATCCATGGAGAATGTGACACTTTATCCAGTTGCTCGAGAATATACACCTCACATAGAGCCTCCTAATGAAACAACTGATGCTGCCTTCCACTGAGAGCAAACATTGGCTTGTGGCACAGCTGACGTAGGTATATAGGTACGTAGGTATAGGAGCTGCAGGCTCCCGGTGTTAGACAATACTTTCTTGTGCTGTAGTCAAGTTGTAGTCACTTCAGTTTGTTCCAGCACTGTTTCTTAAGGTATGTTTTACAGAGTATTGAGGCAAGCTGATAGAGGTTACCAAATATATTGGGTTTGAGGCTGAGGTTGCAAGTGTTAGATAAGTTTCTTTCTTCTGCTGTACAGTTCAGATAGTATAAGCTCCTTCTCGAAGAGTTATTTGGCAAGACTTTGAATTCAAGGTAAGAATAGACAAGATGTTTGCTGGCTTACTTGCTTGTTAGTACAATTCTTTTTCAAGGAGTTGATTAACAGCACAGGGACTCCAGAACCGTGAAATTATAGTTTGTACCTATAGAGGTAGGTATAGATGCGAGGATATTTGTCTTGTGATGATGCTGTTGTCTGTTTGATCACATACAAGAAGTTGGATGTCCTCCAGAATGTCAATTAGTCAAGAATGGTATGGTAAGTCCAAAAGACTAAAGCAAATACATGTATAGATTTGTGAGAAGTAGATGATGTTGCCTGCTTGGTCACTGAGGGACTGATAATCCAGGATTGTATAAACTCCAAGAGGTTAAATTTTCCAAGAATTTTCTATAGCATTGAATGGCAATGGTAAAGTCCGAGCATAAAGCAGATATAGATGTGCTAGAGGAAACTTTTTTTGTCTGCTTGGTCACTTAGGTACTGATAATCCAGGATTGTATAACTAAATTTTCCCAGAATTTTCTATAGCACTGAAGTCCAAGAGCATAAAACAGATATAGAAGTGTGAGAAGTAGATTATGTTGCCTGCTTGGCTGCTCACAAGAAGACTGTTACAAGTACACAAGAATAGCGAATATAGAATAGCCTTAGGGTGAGTGACAGCTGGGTCCTGTCACATAATCTCAGATTGCACTCCGATATAGACTCTACAAAAATGGAAACTTCTCCCACTGCAGCTGTGAAGGAGTCACGATGGAGATGTTGTTGGCAAAAAGTGTTGACACTCTCTGAACAATACCTTACTTGTCTGAGATCAGTCCGTGCAAAAACTGTGAGATCAAAAATAGTTCCTGTGCGAATTTCACTTTCTTCACTGTCAACAAGGAGTATTTCTTCTTTCAGAAAAACTCATACATAGGGGAATGCAAAAAAATCTTCTCAAGAAAAAAATATTTTGCACTTTGACAAACTTTACAATGTTAAATCAGGATGTCAATTGAGAAGTAAATTCGCTGGAAAAACAGTTTTGGATTATCTTTCCTGAGAGCACTGGCAATTTTTAGAACTTTTCAGGTCAGATCTGGTCCTGGGTAAAATCAAAATCCTCCACAAGGTGTGAGTCAAGGAGAGATTGTCCAGGTTCAGTTCACTTGAACAATTCTCAAGTTGTGATAGAAATCAGCTCTTGTGCTAGAAGAAAAACTTGGAACTGCACTTTCAACAAGTAGTGAGTCTAAAAAAGTGATGTCCTGAGTTCAGGTTTGGTGCTGGTGTGTCACAGAGCGAGACCTGTTAGCCCGAGTTTTAGTCCTACGTCTGGAACATATTTCCCTGTAAATTTGTCATTGTTCCATTGTCAAAACCAACATCTGGGCCACATAAACTTGAACCTTTCCAAGCTGTTCCAATCTTGATGTGTTTACTAAATAAAGTCTTTTTCCTTTAATGAAATTCCTTTCAGTGAGGAAAGGTTGATGAGGTATAACTCATACACCCACTGATGTCTAGCGGAAAGTGATTAAGTGAATTCAAAATCCTCTCTCACCAAGATGAAATTCATTAACACAAACCGTCCATAAATCAGTTTTTATTGGACTGACGATGGTTTGGGCAACATGCGGAGAAGCAGCCTAATATTTGCACCTGTATTTATGGTAATGAGGTCTATTACCTGCGTATGATCTCATGTGGGGCAACGTTCATCCGTCACCGTCTTAATCTATCGGACTACAGCCCTGTAGGTCACTTAGCTTGACTCAGCGTAGGTCCTGGAGCTATAGCCCTATCAGCCTACTGATAAGCTGTCAGTGTCTCTTGGTGTAGAACATGGGAGTCTTGATCACTGCTTGTGGACAGTGGTCATTGGGTGGATACATTAATGGTGGACAGTGGTCATTGGGTGGATATATCAATGGTGGACAGTGGTCAATGGGTGAATTTTTAAATGGTTGACCTATTATTTTGTCATCCTGTCATCAAATTGCAATTGAAATCTTATCAATTTCAACACTGTCACCAAATTGCAATTGAAATCTTATTAAATTTCGACACTGTCATCAAGTTGCAATTGAAATCTTATTAAATTTCAACACTGTCATCAACTTGCAATTAAAATCTTAATATATTTCAACACTGTCATCAACTTGCAACGGCACTGTCCTATCACTCAGAGACATCTGTCTTTCATAAAGTTTTCATACACTCAAACTTGTTTTGTTTGTTTAGTCGTTATTTCCCCTTATATTCAAGATCCTCTTGATTCTATGTCAATATGGATCCTAAGAGCAGGCTTCTATCATATAAGAGCAGATATTCTCTCAAAATGTGATAGGAAACATGGAGAATTTTTGTCCTTTTTCAAACAGTTGCATATTCACATGCAACATCTGGCAACAAAGTTCTAATTTTATCAATATCATCCAATGAATAATACATGGGATTAGACAAAATGTCACATACAAAATATTATTGATGGTGACACTATAGAAATCAAAAATGGATATCAAAATTTCAGGTCCATTTTGGCAAGGTCTCAAATTCAGTCAATGATATATAAAATTCTCCAAAAAGTCAGTCAAGATATCAAAATTCCTTCAAATCAACAATCCTGGCACAAAAGGAGTCAAAGATATGAGAATGTCAGTTCCATATGGTGCAAGCAGACGACAAGCAGCTGTTAGCTAACAAGGACCAGGGTATAACTAGTTGTCCTGATAACAGTACAATGTGCACTCGTATGCGGGGAATGTGGAACAGAATGTAGACGCTGTTGACAAGGTCGAGCCTTGTACAATTTTGTCTCAGATTTGTCTCCAGTTGAGAAAATTGGGTCTTTCTCAACTCTGCATTTGCTGAGTTACAGATCCACAGTCAATAACTCAGGACCATAGATATGAACCTCAGGTTTTTCTAAAGTGGAAGTCTCGGCATAAAACTGTTTCAGATCCCAAGATTATTTTCTCTGTTAAATGTTTTTTGGAGAGGTACACGTCTTATTCAACTTTTTAAAATTTTACATATCTGATAGCATAATACTTTTCCAGGAAGTCCATCAACCTGCCAACTGAAATCTCTGGTACTTCAAGGTCGGTTGCCTTGATATCTAGAAATATCTAATCAAGGATTTTCCTCTTTGAAATGCACTGCTAGTGTAGCATTGACATGCAGGTATCTTCTTCTCCAATCATTCACAATTCCACAGCAAGCCTCTCACATCATATACAATATAAATTCCCTCTGGTCCTATCTTCCACAGTAAGTTCAGATTTCCTTACTCGAGAAGTTGAAGTGAAAATTGACATCCAGAGTCAAGTCCTTACACTGTGTTCTTTCTTGCCAGAAATTCTCAACACTCAGTTCTCTATGAAGTTCAACTTCACACAGCCTATCAATAATCAATAAATTGCAAACTGTTGCATTTAATCTCCTGGTGACAAAATTCAGGAAAGAAGGCTTTTTGAAAGAGTTTCCAGGTTTCTTTTCAGTTAATGTCAAACATCAGGTCATAGAAAATAAAAGCACATCTTCAGTGAAGAAAATTATTTTATCTTCAACTCAAAATTTATGACACAGTAAAATATTGTTTTCCAATAGGTTCCACAAGATTCAAGGATCTATTCAAACATCGGTTAGGTTAAGAGGTTTGAAATTAATTTTCGAATTTCTATTTTCCAAAGCAATGAGAAGCTTCAACTTAAGATAATCACTTTGAGGAAATTAAGATTTTTTGTCAATTTTAAGTGCTGACGAAAGCAGAATATTATTTCCAGGAATTATACAGGCACCACACTGACTTTATCCTGAAGATTTTGTTAACCAGACAATTCCGGAGATAATCAGGGTGATATCAGGACTTATCACAGCTGGCGGTGTATCACTGTACAGATATACTCGCCTTGTAAACATCAGCTGTTATTGAAGAAATTAAGATTTCAGATTTGATGATATCCGTATTAGCATACTTTTTACATTGATGTCACAGGTTTTGTTGCCTTTTCTTTTTAGCACAGCATATTTCAGATACTGCACAAGGTCGTTGAGAATGTTTTCTTATTTTCCTTACTGAAAAGTATGTTGATCTTTTAGTCTTTTGAGGTCAGCTGGTATGATTCAATTTTCCAGTATCAGTATCCAGTGTTCACTAACTAACGATCACAGAGACACATTTCCGGTAACTATTGTTCATTGTCAAGATAAGAAGATTTCAGATTCACTCTATTTGGTATAGCATATCCAAAGTTTCATAGCAACATGATCATTAAAACTAAGCGCACAATCTGGGTATTGGAATATCCACAAACCTACAAGCTGGCATATGTAGTCCCAGGATTAAACTGTCCTCAAACTAGAGTCCCAACTTACGGCAAGTTTTTAATCAAGGACACAGTCCCAAGTAGAGCACACCTACCCCGTGTTTACCTTGCCCACCTCAAACACACTTGATAAATGGCCCTCTCTCGGTCAGTTGGTGACACGTCTGCTTCTACCAAATCAAAGTCGGTTGGATAATGTCCTCCTTTGCCTTGATTGAGATTCCAAATAAATGGGTTCTAGCCACATAGATTGGTTGATGATACTTGTGCTATCAGTTAGAGAAACATTTACGGATGCAAGTTTGTGACACGTCTGGTTTCTATCAAATGGTGAATCTACTTCTTTCAAATCATAATTGATCTAGATAAATACACCCCTTTCCCTCTTGACTGATCTTATTGTTATTCAGCCTCAACTTAAGTAGTTGAGAGTAGTTTTGTTATTGGTTGCAAAGAAACAATTTCCGATAAGAGTTCAATGAACCTTCTTAATAGTAGATATCGTTTCCACAAGGTTCTATAAAGCGTCTGCTTCCACTTTCAAGATTCAGTTGCTTGATTCGATATGTCTGCTTTAATTTGGATGAATCTTAGATATTTTTCAAACCAGATGAACAAGACTTGTACTTTAATCCACAAGAATGAAAACAGCACCAGAAATGGAAAGTTCAGTGAAGTTTCTATTCATCGTACCAGACAACTTCTATTGATAACTCATGAAAAAAGATTTCGGGTAAGATTTGACAGTAATTTGATACCAGTCCTTTGAAACCATTCAGAACTTTCTAAAAGTCCATTGAAGTTCCTTTTGTTCATTTGAAATATCTGCTATCATCCAATCAAATATCAACATAATATCCACATGGACACTTTGAATAAAAAGTTCAATGAATCCTATGAATTTAAAAAATATGAAATGAAATCATTGATAATTGCCTGTTATTATCTGATCAAACATCAAAGCTATATCCATACGACAGTTAATCCATGTCCACATGCCAAACACAAAGCAGACGTCAGTTTTAGCAGCAGACGTAACCAGATGATTGACAGTCAATGTATAACAGCAGGCATCAAACACGCTCACTGGAGTTGTGATTTCAACACAAACCACTAAACTTGACAAATAGTTTGTGGATGCTGTGTTTTCCCTGATGCGGCAGTATTTGTGAGGGCGACTGATGTCTGCAAACATGTGGCAGATTCTTCTTCGATGAGATCAATGCTTAAATCATGATATGATTAATCTTTGTGGATTTGTATTTCTGAATCGCACGAGTTCAGGTCTTTAAATTTTACAGTGAATTTTTTCTCAAATGTGGATCTTCAACAGGAAAGATGACACATCTGCTATTAACCTAAAAGTTGCATGTACTGAGGACAGAAGAGCCTTGTTTGTCACAGTATGCCACACCGATTCACATGCACAGCTTTTCTATATATATCCTCATGAAGAAGTAAGACAAAGGTTGTGATTGATAAGATAGGCACACTTCTTACATCCTGTGCAATATATCCATATCAACTCGAATTTTCCTTCAGAGTCCATAAATTTCAGTCAAAAACTCAAAATGAATCCCCTGACAAATGTGATGTTCATATCCTCCAAGAATGAAATAAAGGTAGGCTTTTCTTCCCTTTCCGTCTAAAACTTCAGCCAAATTGAGCCAATAATACAGAAAATATTTATCTCTTCACAAAACTTTTTGTTACATCCTTCACGAATGAAGGAAGGGTGAAATGATGGAAAGCTACCTGTCCTGTCTCAAAACTTCAGACAAATGATATATCTCTTGATAAGTGGTCACATCCTCCATGAATGAGCAAAAGAATGAAGGAAAGAATAAGCCACCCTGCCACGTCTCCCTGTCTTTCCTGTCTCTGTGTCTTTTTACCTGGCTTTGAAATTGAAGGTAGAATACCTGTCCTGTCTGTCTATCTCAAAACTTCAGACAAACTTTATATCTCTGTATAAGTGGTCACATCCTCAAAGAATGAAGGAAAGAATAAGCCACCCTGCCACGTCCCCCTGTCTTTCCTGTCTCTGTGTCTTTTTACCTGGCTTTGAAATTGAAGGTAGAATACCTGTCCTGTCTGTCTATCTCAAAACTTCAGACAAACTTTATATCTCTTGATAAGTGGTCACATCCTCCATGAATGAGCAAAAGAATGAAGGAAAGAATAAGCCACCCTGCCACGTCTCCCTGTCTTTCCTGTCTCTGTGTCTTTTTACCTGGCTTTGAAATTGAAGGTAGAATACCTGTCCTGTCTGTCTATCTCAAAACTTCAGACAAACTTTATATCTCTGTATAAGTGGTCACATCCTCAAAGAATGAAGGAAAGAATAAGCCACCCTGCCACGTCCCCCTGTCTTTCCTGTCTCTGTGTCTTTTTACCTGGCTTTGAAATTGAAGGTAGAATACCTGTCCTGTCTGTCTATCTCAAAACTTCAGACAAACTTTATATCTCTTGATAAGTGGTCACATCCTCAAAGAATGAAGGAAAGAATAAGCCACCCTGCCACGTCCCCCTGTCTTTCCTGTCTCGATGTCTTTCCACCTGGCTTTGTGGCCCTACTGAATATTAATGGTCACTCTCATTCAGCTGTCCCTCAGTCAACACGAGACAGAGTCCACAATAGCTTGCTAGAGAATAGATTGCATCTAACAGCTTGAATATGAATGGCTACCTCTTCTCCATTCACCCTGTACATTAAGCGGGCTGTAGTCTCTGGGTTCACCTTTACCTTACACTGACCCTGTCTATTGAGACCAAAATTGTCCACAATTTCTTACTTTAGGCTTTGAATGGTGGTCAGTATTTGCATATTACCTGTCTATCAGCTTGGGGAGACTTTCATTGAAATCTGTGAAATGGTCACTTTCTATAAAGTAACAGCTTGGAGTTCAGTCTGTCTTTATTATCAGAGTTCACCTGCATTATAATCCTTGCTTCATCTTTTAACTGTCCAAAAGATGATTTTTTGGTCTTGAATGCTAGTCTGTAAAATTTGCATATAAACTGTATGTCAGCTTATGGAAGACAAGTATTAAACACTATGACATGGTAAGTACTTTCCATAAAGTAACAGCCTGTAGTTCAGGCTATCAGGGTCAGATTGCTATTCAATGCATCTGACACCTAGAATACTGATTGTCACTGCATGAAATAGTCCACACAGAAATTGGCCTCAGAGTCCAATTGAGACAAGAGTTCACCTCTGCATATGATTATCTTCTTAGAAATGACAATCTGCACAATGGATCAATCCTGAATATTTGGTCAATCTTAATAAATCTGCATCATCATCATCTCATGGAGTATAATCTATTTATCACCTTGAATCTAACTAGTCATTCCTCTGTAGTTTGCACTGTCTGTCCCTATAAACTATGAGAGAAGAGGGCTGGCTAGACTTGTAGACAGAGTTTGCATCACACACTTCAAACATTGGCTATCACCTTCAGCATGTTCTGTCTACTGTCTTTCTCAAATATGGAATATCACTGATCCCAAACAAAGAACACTTTTGTCATTCAACAGGGAGGTATAAGAAGAGTCTCAATATTCCACAGAGTCGATCATCGCTGAGATTTCAGAACATCCTAGTACGAGATTGCATCTCACAACTTGCTAGCAGGTTAACGACCAGGTAATCCTCCATACCTGTCTGTCCACAGGTAGGATAATACAGGTGATTCTCACCTACGACAATGGATTACTAGTGTTTTCAATTAGCACCTTGGTTGAGGCGGCTGATCACAAAGTGTCTCTTTAAAATCTTGAATCCACCTTAGATTGGAGCTCTATGTTAGGACTTTGCAAATCTAATAATTACGCCACTTGATATAACATATCAAATTTTCCATGAAGACTTTTGTGATTTTCTTATTTATCCTTACTTGTCATCTGCAGCATGAAGATTGCTCAAATCAAGCTTGTAACATCACAGAAGATTTTCAGCAAGGGTAAACATTGTCAAAAGCTCTATTTGTTTGCTTATGTCGTAACATTAGCGTCAGTGTTTGAAGTAAACCTGTGATCCATAGCCGTGAAATTTCCACTGATCGCCATCGACATCAAAGAGAGAGGGCCTCCAATAAAACAGTATGTCACTTCACTTTACCTTTGTCCCGGGGACGTATTTTATCAGTGATGATTTTACTAACTCCAGTGTTACATCAAGCACTATTTCAATCCATGAAAGTTTGCACTCAATCCACAAATAAATGTGTTATGTAATCAAAAACATGTCCAGCTATTGAATCACTCTTCAAGCAGAACAAAAATGACTATTTGGATCCAAAATTAGAAACTTTGTCCATTTTCCGGCAGAATCAAAAAGCCTAATGGATCGGTCAGCCTGATCTAGCCTAAATCAGCATGGGACCATAATATTCATTCAGATTTCGCACAATACACTCATTCATCGAAAGAAAACGCTCGGACGCCACAAAGCAGCGACTACTCTGTCTTTGTGAATGGAGACCCAAGCCAGTCTGGCCCGCGCTGATGTGATATCAAAGGCATCAATAGGGCCTTGTGCGGCTGTCTTTGTTACCTGATATTGCCTCCGATAACTGCAGAATATCTCTAAACGGACGATATCCTAGTTCCCTGTGAAATAGAGTCTCTTTACTAAACTGCAGAAATATCCATACTCTAGGATTTTTTTAGTTAATGCAGTTGTCTCTTCACAAAACCGCAGTAAAATCCCAAATCTAGACAATATCTCAGTTACTTTATGCAGTTGTCACATTGTACCAAACTGCGGAAATACTCCAAATCTAGACAATATTTCAGATACTTTTGCAGTTGTCTTTTTACAAAACTACAGAAAAATCTCAAATCTAGACAATATTTCAGTAACTATATGCAGTTGTCTCTTTATAAAAATACAGAAATATCCCATATATAGAGAATATTTCAGTCACTTTACTAAACTGCAGAAACATCCCTAATGTAAACATTCCCCTTGTGCCATTGTGTCTAACACATAACCACAGAGCATTTAAAAAAAAGAAGAAATATTTAGTAGTCATTTGGTTATCAGTTAAGAAATATTGCTTTTTCATAAAACAATGCAGCAAAGCAAATTCTGTATCAAAATCTAGCCTTACATACCTTATAAAAACACTAACTTTTGGTGCTTATTATTTCAAATAAATATAGGCACACAAAAAAAAAAATATATATCTTGTCCAACAACTTTAAATTTCACTTACTTTATTCATAGACACATAATTAGGAAACCAAACTGCTAAAGTAAATTTAAAACTCAAATGACATAGATTTAAATATACTTTCCTAATCTGTAACAAACAACTCTCTTGAAGTTATCTAATAAAATTGAGAACAAATCCAAATAGCGGGTGAAAAATAGAATGAAACATACTTTCGTGAACTTGAGGTGACACATTGACATTTTGGTCTTGAAAACAAGGTTATTGAAATGTAGGAACATTTGTTAAGTCTATAGCAGTACTGCATCATACTTTATGCCAGAAATATGAAAGAAAATTAATTATGAATTTATGATAATAACAGTATCATTATCCTATTTATTCCAACACCAGTCTTAAAAATATGTCACCTATTACATCATAATTCCAAGGATGTTTTGAACAAGATTTATTAAACAAATATCGAGTCTCTATAAAAATAGTTCTAGAAGATTAATATTTTATCTATGATAAGAAAGGAGCTTCAGTCAATGTTCATTTAAGTGTTCACATAAGATCTCGACTTTCAATAGCTCCAATCGTTTCTAAGAGTCACAGAACAAGGGCCATAACTCTATTTAAACCAAATTCATGCTTATGATTTACGTACTCTATCATGATACTAATACCCTGTAGACACACAGCTAATTTGGTTATCTTATCTTTTGCAGTTTCTGAGAAGAGTTGTCTCCTTCAACTTGGACGGACAGACTGTCACAAGGATGAAAGGGAGAGCATAAACCTATTCCCCTTCCACTTTGTGACTGTAGAGGATACGGGTAGCTTAATGATATTCAAGGTTAATAAGATATATTAGTAAACATCAAAATAACTTGAAGAAATTTACCAATTTATGTCCAAATAGTAAGGTGATATAGAGTTTCAGGACACCTTCTAGAGCATTTCACATAAATCTGGGCTGTTAGTATTTTAGCAGACAGAAAGCCTGAACGCTAGTGTGGCTATGCATTTTGGTGAAACCTGCGGCTGTCAATATCAAGACTTATAAATATAAAAGCACCTGAGACAGTCTAGGAGGTACCTGACAGATAGAGGATACAGGTAGCTTAACGAGATTCTGCAGGTAAACAGCAGACAGACAGGTGATGAGCAAGACAGGAAAAGTGGCGTGAGTAATATGTCAAACAAGCGGACGGTCCCACAACATGTAAACACTGGTCCATTCTCCATTACATGAGACAAACAGTGCTTGTCTCTTGCCGTTACCTGCATGGGCATTGACTCAAGTTTATCTATAGTGCTTTGTAACCCTCCAACTATTTCACTGTTTGATTAGCTCTTGGTGCTGGCATGGGGATATTTGCAAATGAGACAGGTTTTGAAGGAATTTGGGTAAAAATGTGACTTTGAGCTTTCAAATGTACAGAGAAATTGTTGTTTTTTTCAGAGGTGTTTTAACATACAGGACTGTTTTGATGTTTTGCAAAGGCAATTTGAAAATATTTGATTTATCATCAAGTATTTCCTTCAGGTGGAATTACATGACTAACAATATTTGAAAATTAAGACAAAGTGAGTTTTTGTCAAAGAATTTGTTTAGATTTATTTAGTTTTTATTCTTAAAATATTTCAAACACATTTTTTTATTTCATGTAAAATCTATTCTTGAAAATCAACTCTTTTAGAGTTTGATCTTTGCCTATCATCCTTAAAAACTTATACAGAAGTTTTGCACAGGATATGCATATGAAGTTTAAGATCATGCGTAGCAACATCTAAAATCTAAATATGAAAGGCTTCTTGTAGATATTTTTAAAAATGGTGAATAAATTTCAAAATGTGAGGATGCAAGCTTTTATTATGTGATCTTTGAATAAAATTCTAAAAAAATCCTAAAGTTAAACCAAAGCATGTACCAATCAGAAAGAAAAACAAATTGGTCACTCAAAGTTCATAAAACCAAACACACCCTATCTAAGATATCTTCATTAGTCAAATAAAACAAGCCATGTGAGAAAACACCAACATCAAAGATTTTATCATTTTCATGGAATAAGAAAAACAAATCAACATCAACCGTTCCGGACACTACTGTTAACAAAGTTAATGGATCCACTACGTTAACGAGGGATCGTAACTGTCCACCGGTATCAGATAAAAGGACAAGAGAACTACAAAGAGGCTTCAATGGGGGTGACCCCTGACCCCTCGATGATCATTGGCTAGAGAGATAACTGTATAGTGAGTTACACCCTGGTAAGAACTACTGTATTTCCTTGAATACAGGCAGGACCTCGAATACTACCCATGAGGTCATATGGGTTAAATAATATATACCGTATTCGACGTAAAAAGCGCCCAGGGCACTTAAAAAAATGACTTGGGTGGTCGCTGACTAAATTTGTGTGAATGACGACCATAAAATAAAGACTACTCAAATGGAACTGTGTTTAGATTGTCTTTGATAACTGATACAGACGCTTCAAACATACTAACACATTATTGAGTGGAAAATAACACATATTGCCGCTATTGTATCCTTAATTTCTCTTGAAACAAAGTGAATACGTTGAATTTGTAATTTTAGTACGGCTGGTACATGGGGGGTTATTAGACCTATAATTAAAAACCGCTTTGGGGGGCGCTTATTGGAGCATGGCTAATGGCGGGATGGCTCTGTGTCCTAGAAAAAAGTTTCTGTAACATTTGTTGGAAAATGGAAGCCAATTGTCAGTCTGGTTGATAATTAAGGATTTTTAACAGACTTTGGTCAGTGGACAACAAATGGGATTTCTCCCTGTGCAAGCAGATTTTGAGTACTGTAATTTGGCAACACAGAATTGTTTATTCTAATGAATCCAATAGTGTCAGTACAAAAGAAGCTTAAAATGTTTTATCTAGAACTTCCACAATGATACATACGCAATACCTGGTGAATCTGAATTCAAATTAATATTTTGGATATGAAAACTGATACTTTTGTTCCAAATAAAACAATAACATAAGATAATAATGACAAGACTTTAATAGGGGTTGCAGGGATTGGGAAAGAAACCTTTTGCAATTGGCCATTTTAAGGATTTTTAGTAATTTTCTTAATTTCAAACGTGCCATTGCCCTTACGTCATTAGTAAATTTCTAAATTTCAATGGGCCATTTTTTCACCTAATGTGCAAAATGGCCCATGGCCCCTGCCTTTCCCCATCCCTGGGTTGTATTTTACCAAGTGGTAAAAATATCAGACCACAATTTGGATCCTCCATCCAACACTAAAGTGATTGTCATTAAGTCGGCAAATTTTAAATTTAGAGCTTAGGGTTTGTTTGAAATGTATTTTAAACCAAATGGGGAGATGACCTATTTGTCCAGAATTGAAAAAGATGTTTTATTGTCAACAAGAAAGGGTAAATACTGTGTGTACTGTATCTAGTCAGTAGATTTGAAGGTGACAACTGAAACTGGGGTTTATGTGGTTGACATATGGGCTTGGTTGGTAAATTTAATAGAGGATAAAACATGGATCCTCCCATGAATCAGTGTAGGTGTCACAGTGAACTACACCCATGAATTAGAATAATGAGTAAGATGAAGTCTTTAAGCTCTAAAATCAGTTATTCATTTTGTGAGAGAATTATTTTTGAAAACTCCTTGGGTAGCCAGTTTTATTCATTTAGCAAACTGAACTAAAATTAGAATGATTAAATATGATTAATGATTTGTATATAGAAATTGAAATACATGTATTTCAGAAGCAGAAATTCCTAGAGCACTATCTGTAGATAAAATTACCAATTTCATCCTTATATGTAGCGATTGTTCTGCAAAAATCACATAATGAAATGCAATACTCTCATAAAAACTGTAATACTTTTACAACCAGATTTGAATGTTACACCTAAACAATTAACACAAGCAATTTTTTCAATGTCAATGTAAATTTCATTCAAATAAACAAAATATACACCATTAACTTTGAAACTATGCTGTAAAAAGCATTAAACTTTCCTAGCCTTGAAATCTTAGATTTACGTACATCACAGTGAAGAAATCCAGCATAAAACTGATGACGCCATAAAAAGTCGTAAACTTTCTTAACCTTAAAGGGGCAGTAGCACGTTTTTAAGGGGAGTATAAGGTGTTGTCAGGAAAATGAAAATTAATGGTTCCAATTGAAAGACAATGTATTTAAACTAAATGGAGCAGTAATAATTCAAATATATATTGTAAAGTTTAGCCATGCGATTCCTTTTTCTTACTCAAAATGAATTAAAGGTGTTCACACAAAAATGGCCGCCAATGGATTTCATGTGAATCTTCAAATTTTGTCCTCTGACTATGGATGATTGACTTGTTTAATGAGATTTTTGACACTGTCAATATAATACATTTAACATTAACTTACAATTATCAGTGAAAATTTTGAAATATAAAGTTATCAAAAAACGTGCTACTGCCCCTTTAAAATCTGAGATTTAAGGATCTTGACTCTGAACAAATCCAGCATGAAATGATAGGATAAAGTTGTTGACATTTCCACAATGGGTGACAGTCATAATAAGCCTGTAAACAGCATGTTACTTATCAAATATACATGAAACAGCTTGGGGTCATAGAAATATAGTATTGGCCTTTCTATTTCATTATACATAAGTGTTCATAAAGTATATATAATCACTTTGGGTCAATGTACATATCTTATTGTGTAGAATACATTATGATAATAACTTTCTTCACAGAAGTTTAGAAGTTTGTGAATAATACAAGGTTAATCTCATAGATAGCAACTTACTTATATTATTTTCAGCATTTGTATTTTTTTTTTACCTTTATCAGGTAAATGAAAATAAACTGTTTGAGTGGTATGTTAGAAGTTGGCGGTATAATAGAAGACAAAAAAATGTTATGGATGAACAACTTCTTTATTCTTATCTCCCAAATGAAAATGAGTAAACATCACATTTTCAAATGTTGCCAATGCATTATTGCTGATAATACTCCTTATCAATGTATTAAAAAAATCATTTTTCTGAAAAAAAACCCCAAAATTACCAAAGTATTAAAGTTTGGAGGAGATTGATAAAAAAAATAGCAAATACATAACATCTTTACATAAAACAACTTTCCATATTTCCTTTCATCTTTAAACTTTCGAACAGCTCATCCTTTTTCCTGTTTCTTATCTTAAAATATTGTCTATCGTTACTAAAACTGTCTTTCTTGCCTTTGACTCTGTACCCATGTAAAAGAACTAGACATCAATGTGTACATAGGTTAGATATAACAGATTATCGGAACAATAACCCCAGCTTCTATGAAAGACCTTCACAACCCTGTGTCGCCAGATTCTAAAGACAAACAGTAACCAGAGACACTCAAGCGTGCCATCATGTTTGCAGACATCTAACTGTGGTATATCATGTTACCTGTGGTCTCATAATGCAAATACAGGTAGGAAATACAGGTAATGCAAACACAGGTAGAACAATCAAGGTGTGTCCGCAGGTAAAATATAAACCACAGGTAAAGGATAAACCTTAGGGTCAGTCTTTTGATACACTGTATGAACTTTGTGGCAGGTGAAAATGAGTTACCTTATATTACAGGTAAGGTAATCAAGGTGTGAATTTTTTGTACAGGTATAAATCAACACAATTTGATTTGAACTGAATTAAAAAAAAAGGTTGTCAAAGAATTTTAAAGTAAAGAGTCCAAGAACATAGTATTGGCATTACGTGGAATGATAATGACCAAAAGTGAAATAGTTGTCAAAACTTATATTTTTTTCCAGTTCACCTGTCCCTTAGGGTATCTGAATGTGAATTTAGGAAATTTTGATGTTATCTCTGCATTTATTCTTCAAAATCAACTCAAAAAGATTTTTAAGGAGTAAACCAAAACATTTCCAACAAACACAAAACTTAACCTAGACAAAGAGTCATTACGTAAAAAATTATAAATCAATGATGATCAATAACTCCTACCTCACAGCCACTGAAAACTTCAATATCATTTATCCAAATTGCGGGTATATCTCTTTGCCCTGTCATCTTTGCAAGTGAAAACTCAAAAATAACACCAAACCGGGGAAATAGTTATTTTGTAGGTTTAATGACATACGTGGGTATATAATTTACATAGCAATGAGCCTGCACCTCTCTGTGTCTACGTCATGCTTGCTTGACGGCATTTCACACGCTGGTGCATTGTGGGAGTGGATTGTAAACAGAGCTGTGTCAGGGAGTTTTGTTCTGGGTTGAGGGATAATGGGTAGGTTTAGATTTGGAAGATAGGTGAAGATGAGCACTTGTGAAGAGGTTCTGATGTGGTTTTGAAGGTTTAAAAATATCATATTACCCTTTACCCTGAATATGTTTGGTCTAATATATAGAGATTATTACCTTGTATTATCCAAGCAAGAGCGAGGGTTATACACAAATTTGCACGAGTGTTGTGAAAGTCATATGACACACTTCCGAGGGTAATGATTTCTTAATTATCGTTTCTATTCCGTTTTACCATTTAGAAATATCCAAGAAACGGGCCCCCCTTGCGAAGGCCGGCTACAGTGACGTCACGAACAATGGTGTTATGACGTCACAGGCGAAATAATACGGGAACTCGCGCTACAACAATCGTTGCTAGGCAAAGTGATATGTGCACTAGTGCTCTTATTGAAAATATGTCACTACTTATTTTCAACCATATTGGTAATAAAGACTAATATTCCGTCTCTGAATTAATACTATGAAATATTTTAATATTTAAAATAAGAGAGGAGCCCAGGACAAAAAGTTTATTGAAGTTGAAGACTTGCTTTTCTATAGGTTATGTTCAGTACAAAATATACTAAACTGCAATCCGGGTGTAAAACTAGATCTAATAGGAAAAGAAGAAAAGGGAGCAGTCGTTGGGAAAGGCAGGGGTCGTCAATTTTGCACATTTGATGAAAGGATGGCTCATTAGAATTTTGAAGTTAACGATTGATATAAGAACTTCGCCCGATTCATAAGAGATAAAATTACTGAAAAGCTCGAGAATGCCCCATTGTCAAAGAGGTCTTTCTTTATCGCTGTGGGAGTATTTACTTCAGGGTGGGGAAGTTAGATTTAGGGTTAATCACAAATGGTATCATGTGATGAACATCAATAGCATCAGACTAATCAGGTAAAATGAAAGTTTAGAAGACACTGAGGTTTTTTCTTAAAAACATAAAACAAAAAGACAAGCACTAAAATAGAGGTTTCTATTGAGGAAGCTACAAAAAACATTTTGTCACATGTCAAAATGAGAACAAAGCTTATACAAAAAAATTCACATGTTTTTTTATAAAATTATAAATGGTTCATTTAATTTTTCAATAATTTTGTCATTTCACAAATTCATAGGATGTAGATGTGTGAGAAACAAGCTGTCAATAAAAACAGCCAATAGTACAATAGCCAATAGCTACACACGAATCTAGCCGACTAAACCTGAGATGCTTTGAGACTGAGCATATGTACAAAGGGAGGTAATTCAAACACTGTTGAGATTTTGGGCATTTTATGTATGAGTACTGTTTCTAATACATTGTCACTGAATAAGGAAAGATTCCTTTTGATAAAAATAAATTAATGTGTTCTATGTTCCGTTTACATTAATATTTATTGTTTTATCTTAATTGTAGTTTTAATAATCAAAAGAACTCATTCAAGTTTTAATGAGTATGATATTTTCTACCTAAGAGAAAGGACAGGGGAATTCAAGAAATTGTTTTTTACTTTCTTGATGGGCTGAAAAAAAATATAACCAAGTACCGGTATTACAAGCTATATAGGAGATAGGAGGCATATTGTGTTATAGATATCAGGGTATTGTAACATTTTCACAGATAATATAACACTGATGTGGCGAAACGCTCTTGTCTTATAACTGCAAGGAAAGTAACATTAAATAATTAACTGCTGTATGTAAAGGGTCAAATTTTATTCCCTGTAGGGTCGATATTGACAGTGTTTACGACCTGAATTCTGCTAGAGACAACAGCGATGATAGATTGACCAGATAATTACATTGACATTTAGACAATTCACAACCTTCACCAGCCACTGACAGACGAAACCCAAATGTAGAAATCAGTTGCTAACATATTAACCCTTTTAACACAGATGTACTTATCTAGCTGTAAGTCATCAGATCTTATTCCTGAGGCTCAAATCTTGTGACATATGCAGTAAGTAAAGCTTTATAATCATAATTCTGGTGTTTATCAATTGATTTGAATAAGCAGGGAAAAAAATCTGAAACATAGAAGGATAGATTATGATTTGCCTTGATGTCTGATCTTGACAACTCCTGTGCTTGCTTCTCAACTTCCTTGGCAGTATACAAATATAACAACTATCAAAATTGGAAAAGGGTCAAATCAATTTTGCAAAATCAACTTGAGTACAAGTCTCTGACTCAAGCCAATGAGAATTATATAAATGAAGGGTTAAAATGAAATTGGTCAACCAACATCAGCTTTCAGCTGAAAATTCATTTATTTAGAAAAATCCATATTCTTTAACCATGTTGCAGTTAAGATTGAAACAAGGTCACTGTACCCAAAAACTATTAAACCTGTCAACTGCATTTACTAAACAAAATCAGTAACCACATGTAAGTTAAAGTTTTTATAAAACCATTTGCAGCACTGACTAGGTCTAAAGGACACGATAAATGACAAAATTAAAACCCATATTAATGACTTGGACGCAAGGGGGTTAATGTCAACAAGAGCCACACCATCCTTCTTGATGTAATTACAGGCTTTTACCAACACATAAGCGACTAACATGGCAAAAATCAATTGATTTGTTCCCTAAAGCTGTAACATGAAGTGGGCCTCTCTGTAGTTAAAGTACCGGTATTGGTTTGTAGATAACTGATCTCAGATCTTTGATAGACTGAGAGTCTGCATGTTCACTGATTGAGGATGTTTCATTAGGCAAAGACAGACAGACAGACATTTTATGCAGTAAAAGGCCATTGGCCCATAATACTGGGGTTTTTTTTTACATTTTTTATACATACAAAAAAATATTATTTGCATGAAATTACATGAATACATTTCAATTTCTTATTTTCCTTACTTGATGTAAAGGTTGATTAGGTAAAGAAGTGATATGATTGTCAAGCAGCTAAAAATATGTCTTGTTGGTTTGGGAAAAATAATATTATGTTTATTTTGATGTAAGATGATATATAATCATCCAAAAATAAGCAATGGAGAATAGAAGAATATTTATGGAAAGATGACATTTTTGTATCAACCTTAGTTTAAAAAAGATACAAAATATAATTGATTTTGTCGGCAAAAAGCAGAATTTGACACAATTCTATAAAACATGGTTGAAATAATGTGCTTTCTGGTCAAACACTGTGTATGGCAAAATTATTAAAATGGCTAAGAAATTTAATATCGCTCCACAGCCCTCAATATTCAACGACTTTGTCACATATAGCAAATATAAAATCTAAAACCCTACTTGCAAGTATAGAAACAGGTAGCACTTCTTAACCCCTTTGAAATATCTTATCTTAATCTCAAAAGGAAATCAATATCAATATAAACAAAAAAAACAACAGTGATTTAAGCCACCCCAGCGTGTACTACTTTCACTTCAACTACTGACCTATTTTGGCAACATTACCAGTCACTTAGTACAGATATTGTCAAATGTCACTGTCTCAAATTCTGCATGAAATTGGAACAATTTTCTCCTAGCAGGAAGTGATAAATAACGAAATCTACTTGAGTTTATGAGTCAACCAAATGAAAATTCTACACCTTGGGAATACAACATATCATTAGTTAATATAACATATTTATAACATTTAGAATATGTACTCTTTACAACTAAGTGGTGTTTAGCTGAACTTTATGTTGAATTAATATGGCAAAGGCCTTTCATTTTACTATGTATTGAGATAAAAACATTCTCTCGAACAAGCTGAATATGGAAAACAGTACATCACAAGTCAATTAAGGAATAAGAAATATTCAATCTGATTGGTATCAACCCTGTTTCAAGGAATTGAAATGTAAGGACTTTGTTTCTGTTGGCAATTGAATGCAACATTATTTAACAATGATGTCACTAGCCAAAACCTTGTCCCATCATAAAGACGAGAAAGATCTCAATTTTGAATAATTTATGAATTTGGGGCCAGGAGCACAAACTCTGATGATGATGGATGATGGATGGTGGATGATGGATGATGGATGATGGATGATGATGATGATGATGATGATGATGATGATGATGATGATTTCTGTTTTTGGAGCCAAAAGTACAAAAAACTTGTAATAAGGAGGCAGAGGAGGATGATGACGAAGACAATGGCGATGATGAAGAGGATGGGGATGATGATGAGGATGATGATGACGACACCGTCGACTAAAAAGATAATGATACCTCAATGACAATGACGACACTTACCACAATAATGATTATTACTAACATGACAAACCTACCTGGAACAAGATATCACTGCAAGTAGAAGCAGGTCTGGGTAATTTCTTCTTCCTCAGCACGACCCCCACAGTATCCACAGGTTCACACATCTTGTCTCTATATATCCTCAACACTTTATTATCACACTCAGCATAGAGGTACTCTTATATCGTACCTGGTAGTATTTCCTATATCGTGTTTGGTTCATGTGCTAACACCCCAAACTGATGCCCAGAGCTCTTTCAGAAGTATCCCAGTTCACGTGTGAAATGTGTAAAATGGAAATATGAATGGTCCTTCAGAAGTATTTGAGTACACTCATATGTTTTCACTTAAAACAATGGAATCAACAATGCTGAATCAACAAACACTAGAAATTGGTTCGACCAGGTTGATTTTGAAAGTCTCAAATTCTCAGATTTTTCTCAATATCTATTGGTCGAATCAGAGAGATGACATTAAATATCCAGGTCTTCATTTAGAATCAATCTCAAATCACCAAAACCTGAGGTTATTCTCTCCTTGTCATGAAGAGATGAGAGTGGTCAGTGTCCAGTTTAGTGTCCAGTTGAGACAAATGAGCAAACTAGACACAATAGTGTTGTGTTTGTATTAGTCTTGGTCAGCTAGGTGTTAGGCTTTTCTCTCAGATCCGATTATTCACTGACGGTCTACATCAACACAATCTAAATCTCTTGTAGATCACAAAAACAGGTCTCAATCAAGTTGAAAAGACTACCTCTTGAAAGTAACACCTTCCTTTTGATAAAAAAACAATGATTTACCTATCAAATTTCACCCTAATGGGTCCAAATAACAGTGAAAAGTACACAGACAATTCTATTTGTCTAAGGTTTTGTCTTGAATCTTGTAATAATGAAATCTCTAGTAAATTCACTGAGCAGACGTCAATCTGTTGACCTCTCAACAGTAACACCTTCCTTGTGTCAAAATGATATTTCCTCTCAAATTTCACCTTAATGGGTCCAAATAACAGTCAAAGGTACACTGACAGTACTCTTTGTTCAAATTTCTGTATAAAGTGTTAATCTTGTGATAATGAGAACTTGCTTTACCTATAGATTCAACTCCTCCACAGCGATATCAGGTTACCTTAGCTAAGACGAGAATTTCACAATACTGTTCACAGAGTACATGAAGATGTGATGAAATTCTTGAAAATAGATTCTGACTCTAATGTGGATTGGAGTCTGGATATTGCCAACTTTCTTCTAATCAGCTTTCTTGCACTCAAGGTGTTTAGAAACACTGATGAAATAACGAATATGTGCAATAGGTTTATGGCGAGGTTCAATTTTGAAACAATCTCCTGCTTAATACAGTTCCTCTTTGATGTGGAACATTCAATATTAATGTTACATGGGAATTTTTATAGTGAGAACTTGATCCTGGATTGATGGCGACTTCCTCATTACACAATCAGTGAGAATAAACATCCATGTACTCAGATTTGTAAAATATATCCTTTAAAAGCCATGAAATTCATCATTCTTCATTTGGATAATCCATGGATTTGACAGAATTCTTATCGTTCACTTCTGCAGTATATCACGAAGATGCTGAGATTCTAATCTTAGTGTAACTCAGATTTGTTAAATATATCCTTCAAAAGTCCACATATAATGAAATTCATCATTCTTCATTTGGCTAATCCATTGATTTGACAGAAATAGAATTGATATCCACTTGATGAGCATTCAATGTCAAAGTCCCAACTATTATAATGAGATTCAATCTTGATTCCTCCAATACATACACTTCCTGTCTGGGTAAGGAACAGCATCAAATCCAGTCAATGACATGAGGATAAGTCGAGCGACTCCCAGTGACAAAGCTCTTTGACAAGCATGTAGTCATGAACTGGGTCTGAGGTGAGTCAATACATCATAACTAACAAGCGTACTCATTTAGAAGGAAAGGGAAGTAGTACTTGTGAAAGTCGAGAAGGATATGAATCTTATTTCGACCGGTACTTGTTCAATTATTGCCTTTTCAAATAGTATTCTGAATAGAGGGATATTCAACTTGAGCCAATGATTGTTATCTGTTTATAATGTTATGGAATATTAATAAACAGTCTATATCCAAGGATTGAGATGTTTATCATATACCTTGATATGGAATACAGTTAATATCTTATACTTCAAAAAGGTATTATTTGATATTTGATAAAAGTTAATCCAAATAAGAAATCCTGCAATCAGAGATTCAGAGAATTGATATTGATATCTGTGAATGTCCATAAAAATCTTCTGATTCGCATCGTATTCTCAACTTGAAACTTCACTTCCAAGTATTCACCGAATGTTGATTTATTCCATGAAGGAGCATAACTTCATACCCATGTCAACAAATGATAAATTCCAGACAATTCTAGATGTTTCTGATAGAAGAGGAATTCAAGGCAATCCCTCGCTGCAGCAAAGTTCTCCAATTACAAATATTTGACACAGATTTTAAATGTCTCAGGGCTGGTTTGGATATTAAGCTTGCACAGTAAACTCCTGAAAGCCGCAAAAATGTCAAATGTATTTCCTTATTGACCCAAATCCTGATTAGATTAAGGTATTCAGTTAATCACATTTTCCCCTGAACAATGCTGTAAAAAGTACAAATGTAAATACTTCTTTGTTGACAATGCTGTTCACTGGTTGATATCAGAATTACAATAGCTTGAATGAGTCAAAATGGATTATCCTAATCTGTTAAAGCAGCCTTAGATAATCCAAATCTGATTTTACACTTGTGAATTGAATTGTTGCTTTGTACAGAGGTCTCAGCTTGGGAACCCAGGGCAAAAATAAATTTGCTTTTTTGCCCGGCTATAGTTCACTGATATATATGTTCATTCTCTTTATATTCCTGTCCTGTAAGCAAGTTGTCACAGATATCCAAAGAATAACCACAGGAGTTCTAAAGAGTTGAGTGTCCTATACCCTAAATCCTAAGAGACAGGAATCCTGCAAAGTATCCTGTGTATCCAGACCAAATGTCTCTATCAGGAGTTAACTCTTTCCTGATTCTAAAATCCTTTGAATGAGTATCCAAAGCTGGTTAGAAATGGCTTGTGTAGCAAATTGAACCAACAGTGTCTCTTTCAAAGCTCAATGTCTCATGTATGATGTATCAACCAGACAACAGTGTCTCTATCCAATGGAGCTTCTCCTGGTCTTTCTGTGCCAAGAGCTCAGTGTCTCCTTTAAATGAACTAAATTTCCAAAAAATATCCAAATGTCCTTGTGTATCCAACTAGACCAATTGGAATACAGTGTCCAAAAATCCTTTCAATGAACCAAAATCCAATTCAATCCAACTGTATTGTCTCCTATTTCCTGAATCCTGAATGAACTACAATCCCAAACTGTGTCAAACTGTCTATGCACTTGATCAACAGTGTCCCTTTCCAGAATTTCGTTGCCTATTTGCCTAAATCCTTCACAAGAACCAAAACCCTATCAAACTGTCACTGACTATCCCTAGGCCAAGTCTATCCTCCTAGGCCAAGACTGTAGTTGAGTGTCTCCTATCAATTCTTCAATACTGCCAAACCCTATCCAACTGTCCCAGCCTACCCAGCTAGACTGGTGTCTCTATCAGAAGCTGAGTGTCTGGTATACAAGGAGGGTGTTTGACCTCATCTAAGGCTATTAGCTTTTTGAGGTTCGCTATCTGATCCCTCCTGGGTTGTAGATCGGGGTGATTATGTAACACACTTATCTCTCGCTGTGGGAGGGGCTACAACTGTATCGGCATACATACAGAAATATTGACAAAACTATGCACCCAACGTATGTGCACTTTTGTTATCTCTCAAAATGTTTTTTCTAACACTGCTTTGGGTTAGGTCTATTTTTTCTATTCTGAGCTCTTCCCTTTTACTTTTATATGGGTTCAATTTTTTCGGTTTTATTTTTAGATATTTTATCTAAATCTGATATTGTTCTAGATTTTATCTTAAAACTTGTAAAACAACAAAAAGTATAATGTTAACATAACTTTAAGATCTGAAGAGATATGTTATTCCAACAGTTTAGTTGTTTTTTGGACTTTTTTAGTGTTATGCCAGTATTTAGTTTCTCTCTCTACTTTCACACATATATCTTATTCTAACTTATATCTCTTTATATGTAACATACAATAATTCTCAAAATAGATGACAACAATATTCCAAAATCTCTAAATGTGAACCTCTTGCAAGAATTCTAGCCAATCAGAAAGCTCTTCTTATTCCTGACTCAGCCAATGAGAACTGTTCTTGTATCTTGCTTATCAAGCAGTTGGTCTCTATGAATTATGGGTCCGAATGTTTTCTGGCACTGGAATGATGCTGATGATGAACTTGTGATAAACTGGAGAGAATATAGCACATGGGAATATAATCATTGGCCTACAGAGATGAACCCGTAACTTAGTACACTTATGATTCTCATATGCAAAAGCTAAGGAATATTATCAATTTCAAAATTTCATATTCTTAATCATCAATTTTGATTGAATAAAGTATGGCAAAATTATTCAAGTATGCGTAATTGAGATTGATACAAGTGGATCTAATTATTCAGGTTCCGTTATTAAGATATGATTTAGATTTGTACTTGTCCTGTTAGAATTAAGTTTAAGAATTAAGAGACAATTTAGAAAATCCCCTTTTCAAGTGATGAACACAAAATCAACAAAATGACAAGGAAACCTAATTAACAGACGAATCTTGATTACTTTTCTCGGTTAGATGCCAAGGGAGAATGGTAGTGACAAATGTTGAAGTTCCTCAATTCTAAACAGAAATTCCTCAAGTCTAAACAGAAATTCCTCAATTATAAACAGAAATTTCTTAATTCCAAACAGAAATTCCTCAATTCCAAACAGATTGGGGTAAATCTCCTATAGGCCTTCAAGCACCAAGGAGTCCCTGGAGTTGTATCAGTGACAAATACTGCTAATTCTTCCTGTCCTGAACCAGAGTATTGATCGAGAGGAACTGCAGACAGAATAATATAGATCTCTAACAGTGCTGCTATTCTAGCCCTATGTCCAGGACACTTGAATTGAGATGTTGTCCAAATGTTTCAACACTAGAAGCTGTTTTTATCCCGGACACTTGAGTTTAAATTTTATCCAATTGTTTCAAATAACATGCTGTTTTTGTCCAGGACACTTGAATCTATATTCTTTCCAATTGTTTCAACACAAAATGCTAAAGCAACACAAACCAGTAAGAATCTGATGAGTATGATTAAGAAATTTGGTGCTCTGTGATTCTCTGACAATGTCCTAAATCAATGTCATGTGATCTCGATTCAATATCCACTATTCCTATAACAAAGTTTGGGGAACTGTGTCCAGTGAATGTAATGATGTCCTGATTCAATGTCCTGTGATCCTGATCAAATATTCTGTGATCCTACAAGTAAATCCTGCCAAGATGTGACTGTGTCCGGTGAATATAATGATGTCCTGATTCAATATCCCGGGATCCTACAAATGAGTCAAGTGAACATATAACGGTGTCCTGTGAATATAATGGTGTCCTGTTATCCAATTAAAGTGCTGTGTGATCTTGTAAATGAGAGGATTGTCTCCTAGCTGCTTGTTGACAGACTCTACACAACAAGGACGTGACATCTACACTGTCCTGGTCAGCTAGTGTCCTCTAGAGTTTGACTGGCACTTGTAACCTGGCTTGGTCAGCTTGACCACAGCAGTGTTTGTCAACAGTGGGTCCAGATTGAGCACAGCGTGAACGATGCAATTGACCATTAGCATCAAAATTGCATATTTAGACAAACCGTGTTCGAAATAACCCTGGTCAGTTAGATCCAAAATAATTTCACAACAGTGTTTGTGCTGATAATGTTAGTCAAGATCCAGACTCCTATCACCAGAGTGTAACATTCAAGTCCGAATTATCCGGGACATATGACTGGATCCAATATCTTTGGACCATTTATTAGGAATTTGAATTCAATAATAAACCTGGTAAGTCAAACGTTTCATCAGACAACTTCAAAACAAACCTGGTCTCAACAGTAGATGAAAATCCTTAGTTATTTGAGTCCCGAATAACTTCACCACTAGAGTTCAGACTGGCCCCTGGCCAGTGGATGGTTGTACACACTGAATGCCCAATTAGCCATATGAGAAACAGACTGAGACCTAATCTGATGCCATAACTAGCCGATTCCCTGTAATCAACATCCACTGCCCACAGTGATGTGCTCTAAGCAACTACTCTTCTACAGCTGTCCTCTAATCAAAGGACAACGTATGAATAATGAATCAAGTCCAAAATCTCCAAATACATTATCTAAGAAAGACACACTGTCCCGTCACAGCTTGAGATTTGGTCACATAAGTTGATGTTTTGTGACTATTTCCGGCAATGGGAATAACCAATCAATAATCATGTCTTGACAATGACCCCATCTGTTCTTATTCACGTCTGCTACCAGCAAATGTCGTCTGCTTCTTACAAATGTCGTCTGCTTCTTACAAATGTCGTCTGCTTCCACCAAATGGTGCTCTTAGTCCATATCAGCATCTGCTTCATAAAACAGCGCACCCTGCACCAAACACGGCACTAGTCAATACCCAATGTATACAATCGTGCTTTGAACCGCTTTCCAATTCACGCTGTCATGGAAGATTCTGGATGAGTCAGCGAGATAAATTGAGGATTATCTGAAGCAACAAATTGATCAACAAGTCCATCTCAATGATCTCAAACGAGACCTTGAGAAAGCTTAATCACACAATAATTCTGATGTTCCAATTTGCTGGAATGACATGCAAGCACATGGTGTTGAGAGTATCAGAAGAGTCCATGTGATCGTATTGATCGAGTTCACAGGCGCCATGAATAATGAATCAACCATTTAATAGCAATGGTCAGCCTGGTGGGAGATTAGTAGGGGTTTCTTTGTTTTTCAAGTTTCGAATTTAAAGGGGATTTAATTTTGACTCAATGTGTTTTATTAAACCTTTTAGATTCATATTTTTCAGTGGCAAGATTTTACAGTCACACAAAACTAGTTAGTAACTTTGGTTTAGCGGCTTTAGTGAACCTTTTTGTTTCAACACAATGATTGTTGTCATTTATGTTTGACGAATAGAAGTTAAAAAATAATTTTATGCTTTTCAAATTTCAGATACATAAAAGCGTAAACTATGAAAGGTGACTTTACTGTTGTTTGGACATGATAACTTTTAGTTCAATATAGCCTTACACTCAGCCAGTAGTTGATATTATTTTGACCTAACAAAACCTCTATAAAAGCAAGTCTAGATCTGCAGTGAACTCCCCCCAATTCTCTAAGGCTCTAAAATAATTGTTTTTGAGAATTATTATTTTTCAGGGACAAAATATTTAAGACAATAAAAACTAAGCCAAGATTTGCAAAGACAACCAAACCAACAAAGGGAGAGACTTGAGGGTATAATTTAGCAATTTATAGCTATTTCCTTTGGTTTGATATCAAATCATACAAGAAGTAAGGCCAAAGATAGGTCTGCAATATATGATTATGTAATAGTTGTCTAGTAAACTTCACAGTTATCATAATTGAAGACATACACAACTGAATTCATAATTTTTTCGTTTCTTCTTTTTCAGATTTTAGTCAGAGTTTAAGCCAAAGTCTACAAAGTGCAGCTGCACACCATTCTGCAGCAAGGAAATGAGAGCTGACAGTGGAAGCTGCTTATCAAAGTGGTGTGAGGAGCTTAGCTGGGAGCAATGCTGTCCAGATAACTGTGAAAACAATCAAAGCTCCATGCAGCATCCATTGGACAGTTTATGGAAGCGTTCCCACACTCAGTTCTACATTTACTGCATATGGTGTGTGTTTGTTTCTCTTACAAAGCTTGTCTGCTCTAGGGTAAATAGCCGTGGCTTACTCTACATCTAGAATAACATACTTCCATGTGGATGCATTCAACTTGATTTAATAACCAGTGTTCACCGCTTGTTTATGATATTTAAAATTTGAAGGGAAATTGGATAAACCATCGTTGTAAATTAATTTTCTCTGAATTATATTAACTGTTTACCATCTGTTTCATGTATACTATTTTACTACTTATTTCTTGAAAATTTTTAAATAAAAAAGTTTGTAATTATTTTTTGAAAAATTACGTCATATTTTACAAAATCTTTGATTTACATTTTCCTTTCAAATTATATTTTTAAAATATCTACAAAACTAACTATAAAAGATGGAAACAATTTTAAATATTTCAAATCATGTTAAAAAGATCTTTTCCTAATACACTAAGAAAATCTGTTTTCATGCTTTAATGACAAATTTTAAATCTGATTTTAACAGGCACAGAATAAAATACTTCTTTGATTCAAATTTTTGAAGCATGAAATGTTTCCTAAGAAATTAAATTTTATCTCCCACATACAGACAGCAGGCAGTGACATTTTATCTCCAGATCTATGTTCAACTTTTCTTCCAAGCTTCTAGGTGCAGTTGCATTACTGCTAATGGTGCAAGTAATGTCTTGATAAATGAAGCTATCAAGATATGTTCGTTTTACTTAGATCAACAACTATTTAAAAAAAATCTTGGTTAGAGATTGAGTGAGAGACAAGAAATGAAACATTTTGGAGCTATCAAGAATTTTTCACTTTTTCTCAGATGAACATATATTTGAAAATAATTTTGGCTAGCTATTGAATGTATTGAATATTTTAGAAGTCATTAAGAATTTTTTACTTTTTCTCAGATCAACATATATTGACAAACATCCAAGTAAAGAGTTTGAGAATGGGACAAGGAACCAATTATTTTGAAGGAATTTTTAAATTTTGCTAAAATTAACAAATATTTGAAAATGTCAAGCTTAATTGTTGGACATTATTGTGTATCAAAATTTCCTTTCAAATTTAAAAAAAAACGTATAAGATTTAATTTGAAAATCCAAATGATTTATCATTCTAATTTGGGTTTTTCATTCAATGGATATTGCCACTGATATTTCTTTAAATAAGGCATGAAAATATATCAACATGCATAATTAAATAAAGGGAACACTTTTTTAGTAACTTCTTTTTTCTACTCAATTAGAAGTTGTATTCAATTTTATTGGCTCAAGTAATTTAATTCTTTCTTCAAAACAAATACACATACAGGGAGAAGACTTTAACTCTACTAAAGCCTTCCAGCTGTATTAAGGCAGTGTGTATGTTCTCATCCCAGAGATAACAAGAAAATCTCAATCTCTCTCTCAACAGGTTCCATAGACTTTCTCTCTGTCTCCTTGTACATTATATTAACCAGAGGGAAAAGATTTTTGACATTTTACTTTTGTAAAGAAGGAATGCCATGCCTGAAAGATTTTTCTTTCCATTAGACTCTGAACTTAAGGGTTTCCCTGACAGACATCGATAAGGCTTTTATTTATTTTAGGGTTTTCTGAGAGACTATTGACTCATTATGATAATTTTTATTCTCCTCAATACATGGTACATCAGTATTTGTTCAATCTCATTCAAATCAGATTGAAACTACTCCTACATCGCTACGAGTAGTTTCGATCTGATTTGAATGAGATTGGTATTAAATGTTTTGTGCCCAACCACACGGCAGCCACAATGATGCGCTAGTTAATGCATTGTTCTGCCTTTACAATGCTGAGTGTCAAGCAAAACAGCAACAATTCCCATCTTTTAACGTCTTTTGGTATGATGCGACCGGGAATCAAACCCCAGTCTTCAGGGTGAAGAGCAGACACTCTACCTACTGGGCTACAACGTTATTTTGCTCGTTTTCCAAGATTGCTCTCAGTGTTAAATCTAACATAAAAAATTCTCAATTTCTTCATAATTTGTTTTTTCAAACATCGAACCACAAATATTTCCAGGAATCAACTAAGTCTAGCTACAAAGCTGGCTGTGTTCTGTCCAATACTGATACATTAAGCCGTCATTATCTATACTAACAGCATGTACCTGGGACTGGCAAACATCACACACAACCTGCCAGGTACTCAACAACACACACCTTTACCTGGCAATTGGGTAAAACAACATTTTCTCAGACAAAGGAACTAAAAAATCTAGAAAACTAGTTATTAAAAAATTTCTTAGAGTTGCCATGCCAAAAAATTTAAATGTTACTCTAAATCTGTTTTCTTAAATTGAATAGCGAAAAACAACATTTTATAAAGACAAAGAAAATAAAAATCTTTTTTTTTTATTTATTCACTGACGTTAAGTTCAAAATTATGTAATAATCAACATTCAACAACACAAAACTTGTTTACTTTTAATTCAGAAAATTCTGATTAAATCAGTTGTTGAAAAAATGATATCAGAAATTGAATCTTAAAACATCATATTAGTTAAAACTTAGGTAATACAAAAACTCATTAAATCTATAGGCTAGCACTTTGACTCTTAATTATCAGTTTAAGATCAATCTAAGTGTCTTATTTACAGGAATCATGTCTGAAAACCAAAATTCTTAAAAAAATTCAGGACAGCTTAAAACTCATAGTCTCAGTATTGCAAGACAAATTCAGATTGTTACTCTGTTTTCAGAAGTTGAGACAAATATTGATTCGCATAATTTGCTGTGAGAAAGCAAGAACAAATAGCTGTAACATTAGATTATCATGTTACAGGTATGGTAAATGATTGATTTTAACCAACATCAAATAAAGAAAATTGCAATGATTATTTCAAGAAAATGAAATAAAGAAAACTGCAAACATGTTGCAATGATTATTCAAAGAAATCAAATAAAGGGAACTGCAAACATGTTGCAAGTACTATTGATTACAAAGTAGTTATTGATTACGGTGCGCACGAAAATCGAACAAAGGGACCTGAATAATGTTGCATTAATTTGTTTCAACGAAAACCAAATAAAGAAAACTGCAAACATGTTGCAATGATTATTCAAGAAAATCAAACAAAAGGACCTGAAAAAAGTTGCAATTTTTTTCTCAAAAAAATGAAATAAAGGGAATTGCAAACATGTTGCAATAATTATTTAAAGAAACTCAAATAAAGGGAACT
The DNA here is from genome assembly GCA_916613615.1 of Steromphala cineraria. Taxonomy (NCBI): domain Eukaryota; kingdom Metazoa; phylum Mollusca; class Gastropoda; order Trochida; family Trochidae; genus Steromphala; species Steromphala cineraria. The sequence goes on along the minus strand of OU744731.1, from coordinate 38,431,967 downwards.
GCAAACATGTTGCAATAATTATTTAAAGAAAATGAAATAAAGAAAACTGCAAACATGTTGCAATAATTATTAAAAGAAATCAAACTGCAAACATGTTGCAGTAATTATTTCAAGAAAATAAAATAAAGAAAACTGCAAACATGTTGCAATAATTATTAAAAGAAATCAAACTGCAAACATGTTGCAGTAATTATTTCAAGAAAATAAAATAAAGAAAACTGCAAACATGTTGCAATTATTATTAAAAGAAAATCAAACTGCAAACATGTTGCAGTAATTATTGAATGAAAATCAAATAAAGAAAACTGCAAACAATATGCAAATTAAACGCAATAATTATTGAAAGAAAATCAAATAAAGGGAACTGCAAACATGTTGCAAGTACTATTGATTACGAAGTAGTTATTGATTACGGTGAGCAAGAAAAAGTGGTATTGATTTCATTTTGTAACAGGATCAGCTGATAATCAGAAGTGTGACAGCTTATGTGAGTCAACCGTTTTGGGTGAGTCATAGCTATTTATACTATGATGAAATAATTTGACCTCTTTGTTGAACAGTTCCCTTTCATTACATATTATATTGACATGAAAGGATTTGTATTCATTATCGTTGTGTCAAGTTATTTATAAAATGATTTTCTTCAGTTAAAATCTTTATAAAAATTTGACCCCTTTGTTCAACAGATAACTTTCATTACATCTTATATTGACATGAAAGGATTTGGTATTCAATATTATTGTGTCAAGTTATTAATCAAATGTTTAAATCTTTATTATATTTTTGCCCCCTTTGTTCAACAGTTCCCTTTCATTACATCTTATATTGACATGAAAGGATATTCCATTCAATATTATTGTGTCAAGTTATTAATCAAATGAGTTCCTTCAGGTTATCTTTATAATATTTTGAAAGGATATTGCATTCAATATTATTGTGTCAAGTAAATCATCAACTATTTCCTTCATTTTAAATAATTTTTGTTAACCGACAAAGAAGTGATTTAAGTTTTAACATGTCAATGTATAATGATGACTTTGTAGGAAAAATGGCTGCAACATCAGTGATTATGCATTCAAATAGAACATGTGAGGCCAAACAGCAGTGATTAAAATGAAATACTGTATTGACCTAATAAGCGCCTAGGGAGCTTAAAACATTGACTTGGGTGGGCGCTTATTAAAGTGGTATGAATGACAATCGAAAAATAAAGACTTCTGAAGTGGAACTGTGTTTAGGTTGTCTTTGATAACTGATACAGGCATTCAAAACATACTCATACATTTTTAGTAGAAAATAACAAATATTGCCGCAAATGTATCCTTTTATTCGTCATGAAACAAAGTGAATACGTTGAATTTATTATTGAATTTGTTGAAATAGTTCAGTTAGAATTTATTGAAATCCATACAAAGTTATAGAATATCAATTCATGAGAGCTTCATGTATTTTATGGCAACGTCTCTATTTTCTTTGTAAAGAAACCCATCTATTTTTACGACTTTAAAAAGTAAAATTCATCATCAATGTTTATCATAACATGATTCCATTCTCTTTTCATCTCAAATGACCTGCCATTTTCTGATATTGTTTGATAAGCAGAAACACACTTGGCCTTAAAGGGGCAGTAGCATGTTTTTTGATAATTTTAGATTTTAGATTTTTCACTGATAATTGTATGTTAATGCTAAATGTATGATTTTGACAGTGTCAAAAATCTCATTACACAAGCCGATCATCCACAGCCAGAGGACAAAGTATGAAGATTCACATAAAATCCATTGGCGGCCATTTTTGTGTGAACACCTTTAATTCATTTTGTGTAAGAAAAAGGAATGGCATGGCTAAACTTTACGTAATATATTTGAATCAGTAATGCTCCAATTACTTTAAATACATTGTCTTTCAATTGGAACCGATAATTTTCATTTTCCTGACATCACCTTATATCCCCCTAAAAACGTGCTACTGCCCCTTTAAACCATTGTTAATGTTTTTAAAATTCTTCGAGGACAAATATCATGCCATAAATTCTTATTTGACAAATTCACAATGGTAATTTTTTTTCATCCAAATCCATTGTGAAACTTTTTCTCTTTCCATTGCATCTGACTTTCTTACAAAACTTGTTCAAGTTGGCAGTATATTGTTTCATGCTGCTTGGCTAGACTTACAAAATTTAAACCAGATCTCCTATCATGCAGGTCTTACAATCAATCACTTTTGATTTTTTCGTTTACCTCCTTTCGCATAAGATGAGAACACATCCTGCTGAAATATTTTGAGGTACATAATAAGTTGGGACATATTTTTCATAATGTGCACATGCACTTTTGCACAACAATGATTCTTTTCAGTGTGAGTGCAAATATTTGTGATCCGTGAAAGAATTGTTTGTGACTTCACTATAGCAGACCATTGAAAGGGATGCCTGAGATTTTCTTTGCAATTCCAATGAAGTTTTATTAGACTTATATTCAGTCTCTGAAAAACAATAAACATCAAAACTATCATCATTTAAGTAAATATAACAAAGGAGCCTCAGAGAATTGGCTTCTCTCTTCAGATTTAGACTTGCTTCTCAAGAGGTTTCTGAGTGTAAGACTAGATTACAATTTGTCATATATAATCACACGCATAATATCAATAGGAGATTCAAAGCAACGCTATTTCCCTACCCCATGTTTGTCCCCATACTGTTAGACTAACATTTAGTCTCAGAAGTATTTGTATCAACATTGACAATATTTTTAAACAAATCATTTATTATAACAAAATGGAGCCCAGAAGATGCTTTAACTTCAGAAACTAAAGCTGAGCGATCTAGACTTGCTATACTTTTCTAGACTGGGTTGGTCATCAATTAAATATTTTTGTTTCAGGGGCTGTATGACAGACTACCCATACAGTCTGTTTCAATCTGCTATGGGGGGTAAGGGAAACCTACAGGAGGGGGTGAGTGGGGCCCATCCATCAGATATGGGGGAGAATCAAGGGGGAACCTCTCCGCCAGAGATGGGGATGGGGGGAACCTACGTCACTGCCCTGCTAATGCCATATGTTTCCCAGGAATATGGGACACCTCATGGCTTTTATGTTGAATTCAAATCTTCATTATGATATCTACTTCCACATAACCTTATCAAGGCTTGTACTTGGTGAATGGTTTATGATGTATTTTGGGTAACTTGAGCTTTTTAATTGCTAACATGTGTTTTAACTTTGACACCAATGCCTTGAAATAAGTAAACATTCATTGCATTGCCTTTAATTTTTCTTACATATTTTTCAATAATGTTTTTTTATTTATTTTTTTTTATTCATCATTTTCAATTTTAACTGAAATTAATGACAGAAATCTAATCTTTTCAAATCAGTAAAATAATTTTTTTATTTTTTTATTTTTCTGATTTTAAGGTTATGGATAAAAATGACATATAAAATGAGAAAAAAAACAAATATTTCAAACCTCATTTGTAAATATTATCTTACTATTGTTAAATGTCATGCCTGCTGATCCATATGTCAAATTATCTTATATAAACAAGGTCAACAGTAATTCAATTGAAAATCATCAAAATCTGTTTGACGCAGGAAGCAATGAATACACCCTCTGTGTTGACAGGCCACACCCTATTTTTTATCAAAGCAATCAAATCTGACCAAGTGGCTGTATACTGTTAAATCATAGGAGGAAGTTTGGTCCACTTTTGGACCTTTGTTAATGTTGGCTAAAATATTGCCATATTGTTGCTGAACAATTCAAAACTATTCTAAAACATCCATTAGAAACATTCTTCTTTTTCGAAGGAATTCAAGCTGAAAATTCAAACAAAATAAATATTTTTTCAATATTTAGGACATTTATTATTTGTTTACTTTCAATTTATGAAAGATGAAATGATTTTGAAAGATGACCAGATCTGTTATGCTTTTCAATATTTTTTCCCAATCTATTGAAAATACTAAATCCTAAAACCTATGCTTAATTTTTCTTTCAAAGCCTTTAATTTAGTTTCTTTGAGAGGCATTTTAGAAGTTGGAATGATAATAATGCTTAGGAATATATGGATGACAACTTCTTTGTTCATTGTATGCGACGTTTCGACACAGATTCTTGTGTCGTTCTCAAGCAGAGGAAGAGTAAAGAAGTAGGGGCATATATAAATAGTACAATACACAGTAAGTTATTTAGTTAGTTTGTAATTTTATGGTGTATATTTCCTCCATGTTTATTCAAAATTGCTTGTTTTGGTGGCGCACAAAACATGTTCAAAACAATGTCAATAACTGGTATACTTTGATTAATGAACAAGGGGAATAACTCAGATACAATTTCGGATAGTAATCACCACTAAAGATTAACACAAATACTGAAAATTAGCATCCTTTATGACCCCATGACCAATGTCAGCGCTGGCTTATAAAACCCTCGTTAATCTTAATTAACTAATTAGAATCTCAATGGGGGTCAACTCCTCTAATATCCAACACCAAAATATTTCAAATGACATCCTGTTGCCATGGAAACCCAAATTAAAATTTTGGATGATTTGAGATAATATCTTAGTGCACATGACCATCATTTATCACTGATGAAGTGTTCGTGCATGTTTGCTGTCGCAAGCCAGAGGCAAGGAAACTTGATGTTTAACAACGCTGTTCGATGATATCTTACAGAGTTTGACGGAGATTGCCAGTAGGGGTCACTGCTCAGTCATCATACTCCCCAGGGGGTTGATGTGCTACTACTGCAGTCGGAACTGTTTGTCTCCTTAGCCACAGCTGTTAGTCTCAAACAGGGAGTTATCATACACTTGGTATGAAATTAATATAGCACCTAGGCTCTTTGTGTGATATTATCAAATTTTCTTTTGTTGTGTTTCTGTGAATTGATTTTCAATTATGTTTCTCTCAACATAGACCACTTAGCTTTGGATAAAATGTCCTGAATTAAAATTTGAGAATTTTATGGATAACATCTTCTTTATTTATATGGAAATTTAAACAGTACCTAGCTTCCACAAGTATCTGTGTTTAAATGTAGTTATTTTCATATATGTCTCAAATCTTCTAAAATGATGCAAAGAGAAGCCTTGAATGAAATTTTGCACAACCATTTTTCCTTCATTTCACTTTAAGATTTACATGAAAAATGAATGATGTCTTCAGATAAACTATAATATGATATCCTTGAATACTAGTGAACAATTTGAGATGAAAAAATGATTTCATGTTATATGTATACATGTTAACATTTTTGTTCAAAACACAAACACCTTGTTTACACATGCCAACAATATGAATAACTAAAACAGTTTCAGCTTTAGCTACAAAAAGTAAACTGTCTTCAGATATTCATTTCAATAACCACAATTTGAATTCATCCAGTCATGAATATCTAAAAACATTGACCATGAATTTTGACTCTGATAAAAGAGATCAAAACCAAGTCAATTTGGATTCAAAGCAAAAAATGATGAATCATGAATCAGAAAATAGGGACTCAAAATAACTCTACTCCAATGATTGTAATTTCACGAACCAAAAACATAAAACAATGAATAATCAATCTGAAAATGGAGACTGAAACAAAGTGTACTCCCTTTATTGTAATTTCACAAACCAAAAATATAAAACAATGAATAATCAATCTGAAATGGAGACTTAAACTAAGTCTACTCTTATCATTGTATTTTTTGGATTCAAAACATAAGCCTATGAATATTTAATCTGAAATGGAGACTGAAACAAAGTTAACTCCCTTTATTGTAATTTCACAAACCAAAAATATAAGACATCTAATCAATCTGAAAATGGAGACTCAAATCAAGTTTACTCCCATGATTGTAATTTCACAAACCAATAAAACAATGAATAATAAATCTGAAATTGCAGACTCAAACTAAGTCTACTCTAATCATTGTAACTTTGGATTCAACACACAAGATCATGTATCATGAATCTGAAATAGTGGACTAACCAACTCACTAATTGTAATTTTACAATTTACACTAATTTACATTTTTGGATTCAAAATATAAGATTTCCTTTATTCTGACTATAAAGACTCAAATCAAGTCTACCGTAACCTCAAGGCCAGTAATTGAAAGGAACTTGATCACAGGTTTGTTATGCTAATTACATTTGGCTAACGAGATAAGAAGCAATTATCAATTTGAGGCACATGTTGGGCTTCCCCTTCAATACCATGGTAGTCAAGTGTTGACGGATCAATGAGAACAAACACCGGGACTTTGTTCTATCTGTCTATCAAACACAGGAATACACTCTTTGTGCAGACCTCTAATAAAGAGATGGACAGACAGAGGGATGAATGGACGGACAGAGGATAGAATGAAGAACATTTAACAAATGAACAAGAGGGTTGGTTGAGGAAGGAATGACTTTATTATTAGGCGACACCTGTGTAATGCTTTACTTGATTGACAGAGATAAGAATTGATGGACAGAAGAAAGAGTAATAGGACAGATAAACAAATGAACAGAGGAGAAATGCAATGAGAGGACTTAATTTTTTATTTGGCAACACCTTTGTATTGACTTAAAAACCCTGGGGAAAGGCCTCTAATGAACAGATGGACAGAAGGATGAATGAATGGAAGGAATGAATGGACCGATTGGTTTATCTTTGAAATAAATGAAAAGCTCTTTGTAGGAAGTTCTGATTGTGAGATGGACAGAGTAAAGAATGGATGAACAGACGGATGAATTGATGGAGCAAGGAAGGAGTAAACAGTCACATTGGCAATGGATGGACGGATAGAAGGAAGAATGGATGAACAGATCAACAAATGAACTGAGGAGACATCCAACAGAAGGCTTGACTTTTTTATTTGGTGACACCTTTGTAATAAATGGGGAAAAAAATCCTGTGATGGAGAGATGGACAGAATAAAGAATGAATGAACAGATGGTTGGAAGGATTACTTTGATTGACTTTTTTATAAGGTGACATCTTTGTAATGAATAAAAAACTCTTTGAAGCAGGTGCTGATAGAGAGATGGAGAGATAAGGAATGGACAAATAGAGAGATGAATCAATGGATCAAGGAAAGAATGAATGAATGAATGAATGACAATTGATTTATATAGTGCCTAATATCCAGGTAAAACCTGCTCAGTGGTGCTTTACAGTAAAAAGAAATATATACACTAAAAGAGAAATAAATACACTAGCTAGCGACAGAATAAAGGGTTCCACTGGCGTGTGAAGGATTGTTTTGAATATCTTTGTGCAATGAATTAATTAAGAAACAATTATTTAGAGAGATCTGTAATGAAAAGATGAACAGATAAATCATCTTAAAATGAAAGGACAGAGGAAGGAATGATCAGTCAGATTGGCGCCGGAAGGATTATTTTGATTGGATTTCTTATTAGGCGACACCTGTGTAATGAGTTGCTGGCCTCAGTGTCAGAATACACAAAGAGACTGTCATAGATATTGTCAACAGGTAATATAATATTGATTAAAGATATTGATTTATCTTTAAAAAGTAGCAGCTTTTCTTGTTATGTTGGATTGAAAACAATAATATTATGAATTTGAGAACTTTAGCTTATTGATTGAAGATTGATTTTCCTAAAAGTAACAGCTTCTAGTGTAATTTTTGTTAAAAATTGATAATGTTATGATAAAAAGTCAGGTATAACTATAGAATTGGTTCGCCACCCTTTTTCATAAAATATTGTTTAACGAAACTCTTCTTGAGGTTAGGGTTAGGTTTTGTTTTAGGTTTTGTTTTAGGTTTAGGGTTAGGGTACGTGTTAGGGTAAGGGACTTACTTAGGGTTAGTGTTAGGGTAAGGGTTAGGGTTAGTTTTTGGGTAAGTATTTGGGTGGCGAACCAATTCTATAGTTGCTCCAAAAATCATTTATAATCATTTAGTATTCAAAGTTAGGAAATGAAAATACCAATAAGAGTTCAAATTGAAATCAAATTGTTTTTTTATTTGACCCCATTTATCTCTGTAGTTCAATTGAAATCGAAAACTAGGTCAGTGTTTCCATCAAACAGCACAAAGATACCTACTGGGTAAGTAGTTGAAGATTGAGATTGACAGCAAGAAAGTATCTAACCAAATGTATAAACATCTACTATAATATACAGCATCACGCTCTATCAACAGATCTAGCCCCACCCATTTCTGGTCCAGCCCTTGTTCAGCCTCAGACTCATTGATAACTGTTTATCCAGATTTTCAACAATGATTCCCTCCCTCCCAATAAATGACGTTCCATCCCTTGTCTATGTCATCATCTATTTATACACTGATGACATTCCCTATTAACCTAGCAAATTGTGTTGTCATAATAAATAACATCATAACTCACTCGTCTTACAGATGTTCAGACTAACATTTAGTCTCAGAAGTATTTTTTTCAATATTGACAACATTTTTGTATTAAAAATCATGTATTATAACAAAATGGAGCCCAGGAGATGCTTTGAGCGATCTAGACTTGCTATACTTTTCTAGACTTGGTTGGTCATCAATTAAATATTTTTGCTTTAGGGTCTGGATGACAGACTAACAGATATTCACTTGGCCTCTAGATTTTGTCAGAATTTGCCAAAATTAGGGGGTGGGCTTTAAACCGAAAATGACCCCAACCTGCTCAACCTTGAAAAAAGGGGGTGGTCTTTTGATCAAGGAAGGTCATATACCCGCAAGGAAATGTAATTCCATCTTCGCAAAAGTATATCGGTCATTACCACTTTGATATCATAATCTGTTGTAACTCTTTACATTTCGTCATCATCCTTCTTAAACATGGATCATTTGCTTCATTCTTTCTCTCTGCATTCACTTACAAGACAAGTTACCCATTGAAAGTATTGTCTATTCCTTTTTTGCTTTGAAATGCTTCAATACCATCCCTTTTCCTCACAGCAAACATCCTAGTAGCATAATTTCAGAGCAACATGCATCTTTAACTTTTGTTTTTCAGTCCCTTCTTAACAAGTCTATGTACCAAAAGACTAGTCTGTCAGCCAGACCCTAAAATAAAATGCAAGTCTAAGCAAGTCTATCATAAGACTTGAGAGTTGAAAATGAAGAAATCTCAGTCTCCTTTTTATCCTTTTTCCCCCCAAATTTCAGATTTACTGAAAAAATTCATTTCAGAGTCTAATTGTTAGACTACCAAAAGCCTTGTCCAATGCATCTTTGAGGAATGACATGCAGCAACTCCAACCCCCCTCCCCTTCCTTATCCCTCACCCTCAACACATCCCCACTGTGCCCCCTTACATCATAATCCTCATCTTTTCTTGCACCGAGGTCAGTTACATGCATCTATTGATGACTCCCAGGCCTCAAACTATTCAGTAAAGGACTCAAGTGTAAACATCATTGTGAAGCCTGGAAAGAGAATCAAGCAACCCAAGCCTGACAGTCAACATATCAAACTGACAGTAAGCAGGCATGGGGGTAAAGGGGAGGGGGTAGGGGGAGGGGGTGGGGGTGGGGGAGGAGTTGAGCAGGGGGGAAGAAGGAGGAGAGAGGGAACTGCCCCCTCCAATGCTCCAATCCGACATAAACCCAGGGGTGAATGTTATGACAATTTAAAAGTCAGAGATTTAAAAGATAGTAAGTAAGGCCTAAAAGTCATCATTAGTGACCTTATTCAAAAGAAATCTTCTTTGGTAAGAAAATGGGAGGGGAAATATCGAAGGCGCATGGATATCATGTGATGTACGATAGATGCCTCACTGTTTCCTTTGAAATAGATATCAGATGGAGACATTGACAATTTCAAAAAGTTTGAAACGAATTCTTATTGCAAAAACATTTTAGGAAAGTTGGCAAACATTTGGGGCGGGGATGCTTAATAGGAAACAAAGGCGGGAGGGGGGTACTACTTGTATTTATTTAAAGTTCATCATAAACATTTTACTGTCCCCTAACCTTATCAAAAAAAGATGCAAGTTTCAAAAGTGTATCCTGACTGTGATATTTGCTGGCAAGGCAGGGGAGTCAAGGGGGGAGTGAGGAGGGGAGTACACATATATATTTTGATTTCCAAGTGTCCCCTAACCTTGTCAAACAAAGAAGTGAGTTGTAACAAGACTCAAAGAAAATTCCGACTGTCAAAACTAAAGAGATGGTAAGCAGACATCGAAGGGGAGACCTGGGGGGGATTGATTGTTAGGGGGGCAGGGTGAGATTGATGGTGCACATGTTCCTGGAGATGTTTACACTGCGGTCAGACAGAAGATGGCAACCCTCACACACAGATTCCTCCTATCACAAGCAAGCCTTATTTTAATTCAAAACAGAATTCCCCTTAGAACTCGCACTTTTGAGGATAATCCTTGGATTTGAGGTTTCTTAATGTAAAGTGTGTTATTGGAAAGTCATTTAAGTGAAAAAAAATTGTAAACAAGAATTTAACTATTAAATACATCACACATGCTAAATGATGTATTTTTAACTAGATATTTATCGCTGTCAAATTATGTTATTATTGTTAATACACTCTGTCTCTTATAATTTACATTATTTATCTAATAATACTTTCATTAGATTTGCTGGTTGTAACATGAGGAATTGTACAAAGCTAAACAACTTAAAACTTATATGGACAATTATTTTTGGATATCTGAAATTCATAACCATCAAGTGTCATGAATTCAAACAATGAAATCTATTATCATACACTCATAACAGTAAAAGTTATTTCCATAAGGAAACAACATTTAAAGTTATCAATAACAATAACAAAACCAGCTCTGAAAATCAAAACAATATCACAGCATTTGTACGGATTTAAAAGGATATCAGTAAAAAAGAACAAAACCAATTGTTTCCCTCGAACAATTCAAACCCGAGCTATAACAGTTACACACATGACTAATCACAACAAGCCTGTCAAATGTCACGCCACCGATTCCAGAGTGTTTAAAAATGGCCTACTTACCAAAGCATACCATCCTTTAGTAAAAGACATCATGGTACATTATCCACAATACAAGTCCAGCAGAATATCCTTCTGTATAAAGATGACAATTCTCACATGCAAACTTGTTCCACTTTGTCTACTACTCTCACTCGTTCTTTGTTCCTTCTGTCTATTCAGCCGGTTCTAGCATCACCGTGGCGACCAACTAGGCGAAGGACTGCCTACCGCTGCTTTCACCAATTTGACTGCCTATATCCTAAGGCCGCTCAGCTAAGAGGCACAAGCCTGAACAGTTAGCCTAAAGCCACATGTGTCAACCTTGCATCTGTGTTACAGCTTTCAAACTTTTAAATAATATCCTTGTTACCATGGCGATCAATTTATAGTGACCTTTTGTTAGATTGAATGCGATATGACAATTAGCAATATGGCATGGAATTAATTCATCTTATTTTGGCCTGGAATATTAATTTGTGATATGTTTAATCTCATTATTTTCTACAAAGCACATGTGGAAGATAAAAAATCCTTTTATGCTTGGAGTTTTCTCCTAAAAGACACAAATTTACAGAGAATGAGATAAGTTTGAGCAATGATTGGCTAGTTATCAGTAACGCTGAAAGGGCTAGGATTTATCAGCCCAGATGTGAGGCGTTTAGAGAAAATCTTGTCTCCCTAACATAGAGTATCTGTTCTTATCTTGCCAAACTAAACACTAACCTGCCACACAAAAAACATAGCTTCACTTGATGATAGCAAGTCTTAATTAAAGTGGATATATAGACTGAATGGACCTGATACCATCAAGTTTTAAAGTATGATGCTTTTCAATCTAACATCACTTTCAACTGAAAATGGTAAAACTTACTAACAAAAGAAACATAATTTGGTATACCGGTATATTTTTCCAAAGTTGAAAATTAGTAAATTTTAAAAACTCTATTTTCTTTATACTTTAGTTATTACACCTTTAACAAATAAACATCAAATGATAATAAAATGACATAATAATAATCATATTGTCATAAACATTGATAAATATTTTACCATTTAATTTTAGATATAATCTGACATTCCGAAATTAGCATAAGTACACTATTCTTTGCCGTGTACTTTTAAATACATATATTTCAAAAATACATATAGATCTATTCATTCTACACTACTATAACCAAACATATCCCTACTGTATAAATATAAAGCTGGTACAGTTAAACCCATTATAGCACCAGTATGTGTACATTACACAATACAAATAGCCACTTATATGGATTATCTCCCCTTATCCTCTCTCTACTATTATAGTCACACTCTGTTGTGTTGTAATGGTCACGAGGTGTGATTACAAGTGTTCGGGACAATGCTGTGACATCATCACATGACATCACTATATAGACTTCCTATTTCAAATACAATCAGACAATATGAGCTATTCTGTATTTCTAGGTGATCGGCTGATTTGAACTCTGCGGGAGTTATTTAGATGCTGATTGTCAGTATTAAGGCATTAAAGGCTTAAGCACTTACAAACTCTTCTTTCTATTGGGACTTTTGACACTAAATAAAAGAGACTTTTTAGGGATTTTGACATTTAAAATTTTCTATCTCAAATTTGAATTTGTGAAAAAGATTTATTTTATGTATGTTATGTTTTGTATGTTATCTAGTAAGCGTACAGTCTTGATGGGCTTATGTACATAAATCTAATTATCTAATTGATCTAAAAAATAGCATATAAAGCAAGCTTTCTACAATAGTTATAGAATTTTCATCATATTTTGTTCATATGAAAAAAAGACTTTAATGTGTGGATGATTTTAAAAGTGTGTTCACAGACACATAATTAAACGTAAAATCCCTTTCTCACAGCAATTCAAAAAAGTCAACACAATTCGACATCTCATAAATGACTATGTACTTTAAGTCTTACATACCAGTAGTAAAAGAGATTATTGTGATACATCATTGTGGTAAGGTTACTTCCTGCATTTTTATTGAGTATTTGAACAAAGACGGACAACATGGAGTGCTAAAGCAGTTAAATAGCAAATCATCCTGAAGTTTTAATAAACCATAATTTTAAAGGGGCAGTAGCACTTTTTTTGAATAATTTATATTTTAAATTTTTCACTGATAATTGTACATTAATGCTAAATGGTATATTTTTATAGTATAACAAAATTTTATTACATAAATCAATCATGGATTTCAGAGAACAAATAATAAAGATTCACATAAAGTCGGCGGCCATATTTGTTTGAACACCTTTAATTCATTTTGTGTGACAAAAAGGAATCACAAAGCTGAACTTTATATCATATATTTTATTTATTACTGCTTCATTTAGTTTCTTTGTCTATCAATTGGAACGATTTATTTTAATTTTCCTGACATCACCTTATATTCCTCTTAAAAACGATTTTAAAAAAAGATGAATTGGGATAATTGAAACAGTTTGAAGAGATACTGAACAAAACCAGAAAAAAGTTAACAAATAAGTTAAATTAAATATTATAAACGTATCCTGAATCAAAAACTGCCAAATATAAATGCTACAAGAAACATGAATTGTATGTTCCTAGTGGAGTTTATGGATTAAGAATGGATTAGATATGTTTAAAAATATTAACTTGTCATTTTACAAATGTTTTCACTGGTTTGTTGATGACATAATCTTTAGATTTTATTCTGTACAACTTCATTGTGATCAAAATACATGTATTTGTTATAAATTTATGAATTTATGAATGATGAATAGTTTGTAATTTAAGAAAATCTTTCTTATTTCATGTGTCTCATGTATCTCAAGGCCCTTCATAGAATGAAAGTTTGTTAATACAGTTTTTAAAACATTTTTTAAATTTCAGTTCATGAATACATAAGGCTTTAGAAGGTAACAACTGATCGAACTAATGTAAACTCTGCACACCACATGCGTCATTTGGAAACGGCACCTTATGCTATGCGACACCTCTTCTCAGAGAAGAGATGTTACTATGGCAACAGGATACATGAAATTTGTACACCAATAAGGAAAAGTCGCAGGATATTATGATAAAAGAAATGGACTGTCAGCCAATGAAAAATGAGTATTTAACTGTAAGGCTAGACAATGAGGTTTGTATTTTATGAGAGCTTCAGTCAGTGCCAAGTTGGTAACCGTTTTCTCTACTAATGAAAGATCCTAATATATTATTCTTCCTAGCTGCATATATTTCAATCAAACAATTATATTATACAAATAGTTGCTTAATAGGCAAAATTCATGCTCAGAAGTTGGCTTCTGTTTCAAGGGTTGAATGCAGAATAAACATTTAATCATCCAATCTGTTTTGTGATGCATTAGTGCAATTTAGATCAACAGGTCTTATTTTAGGTCATACTGTTGCTGGCAAAGGATTGTGAGAAATAAAAGATCTACCGGTAATACACCTTACATCTAAGGGTGTGCAGTATTATTGATATGTCAGTACCGGTATATTGCAATACAGAAACAACATGATACAAATCGGTATACACTTCTGAAGATATCCAATATATCAAATGTTTTAAAATGAGCAATATCAATCTTAAATTGCAAAATATCAAATGAAACATGTTTTGACAGAAAGTTCTAAACAAAGCTTGAAGATGTGTTGTGAAAATAGCTTAAATATGTAAACAGGTCATAAACAGTAATAAAATAATCCCCCTTTCCCAAACAGCTGCTTGCTGAGCAATGATTATCATTTGATGTTCATATTCAGACAAGATAGCATGCAAATTCTTAACTTTGAAAAATACAAATATATTGCAATACGCTTCCTGTATTGCAACACAGAAATGAGGAATTATACCCATTCTTTCTTACATGCCTTATTTGCTTCAAAAAGTGTCAAATAAGTGCCGGGCCTCTAATAAGTGCTGGGTCCCATTGCACAAAAGACTTAGGTGACCTGACACAATTAAGCTTTAGTGCAATGTGAAAGGATGGCACTAAGGTTAACTTTAGTCTTAAGTTGTTGTTGAGGACATAGGTGCTGGGCCTCTGATTTGTAGATGGATAACAGTTACTGTGGTTATAAAATCAATAAATTCAATGCTCCCTTGGTGAACATTGAACAAACCATAAATGAAGTAAAACAACACAGGGTCTATAATCAGCTCTGGGTTGTCAGGGTGTGCTAAAAAAAAAAGTGTCCAGACTCTTTTAAGAGGAGAAATGGTATGTGTTTAAATTGATTGAGTGAAAGGACAAATGACACTTACCCTTTTCGCTCTGGTCGAGTTAACTGTACTAGTGATCTTTGTTGACTTGGTGGCATTCTTCTTGTTCCTATCTCCAATTGACCGTAAAATGTTGAAGTTATTGCTATCTATAGCATAATCTTGTCGATTCTTGAGTTTATGTTTCACTAGGTTTGTTGAGACACGTCGTTTTAGTGTTCCTGGGGAATGAAAGAAGTCAATGTTTATGTAATGCACCACTTAGTCTAATAGTATGAGTACTCATGTTATCAAAATTGTCAATGAATAATAAAGTAAAAATTTATCAATTAAAGAATGAGTGATGAGGAAATCTGTCTGAATACCATATATTGTCTGTATTTCTTTGATGTGAGGTGGGGGGATATGGGGTTGAATGCTACTTAAAAAAGCAGGGTTTTGCGGGACTCAACTCAACTGAGTATATGACGCAGAAAATGTCAGGAAGACCCCCAAAAACTAATCATGTGGGTCCTCTGTTACTCCAGAGGCTAGGTTTACTTAGACTGCTGTTACTCAATAATATTCTGATACAAATATCTAATCTTTCAATGAAGATTTTCATGTCAAGATGGTATCATAACATCAACCAATAACCATCCCATTATAGGCAAATCTTTATCAACCTTTTTAATAGTTTTTATCAAGTATGAAACATCTAAGGACTCCTGATATAGGAAAAGGATTCCTAAAAATATATACTCTTTCAGTTTTCATTGACTATGTAAAACCCTGCAAAAGTATTTCATTTAAAACAGGGCTGCTAGTATTATTGCAGGGCTTAAAGAAAGCCCCAAACACTAGTGTGGCTATGCACTGTGGTGAAACCTGCGAGCATCGGCTGAAACTAGCAACCATGAGTGGTACTACGCTGAAATTCAGTGTAGTATTGCACCCAAACCTGACTGTGTGGAGAACAGTTCGAAGTTTGAATAAAATCAATCATTCATGTCCATTTAATTGATATTTCTTTAATGACATTAGAGGAGGGATATTTAGATTTTTCTGATGAAAGGATGTCTAATGTAATATCACACAATGGATGAACGAAGATGTCTTAATTTTTACTGCGAGCAACAACTCTTTTCAGTTTGTGAATGTGATTATAAATCTGAGAATGTATTTACACAAATACACCTTTTTTGGGGAGTAATTAGCAATTATTCAATTACCCTGCTGCATGATTTACATGTGTACCTTAAGTGGTTTTTGATAGTGGAGTATGTAATTGAGTTAAAATGTAATAAAATAGTAGTGATGTCTGATACACTGATGCATCGTCGTGGTACAGTTCATGGTACGATACACAATACAGTTACAGTGTATTGTGATACAAGTTTTGATAAATAACGTTCAACTTTTTTGTGAATATCGAATCAAGAAATAAAAAGATAGCCTTTCTTTTAATGTTTAAGTTGGATTAAATGACTTTTTCATAATGAAGTTGACTTGTTTTTGTGTTTAACTGTTGGTGACTCCAATAATTCTCATAAGAAATATTAAATTTAGATCTGTGAATTTGTATCTCATCCTAATTCATGTATCATATCGTGAGGTACTGGTACCTGTATCGTGACATCCCTGTTAAATAGTGTGTCTAAAAAATCCAAACTATTGTAATATTACACAATAGATGAATGATTGAAGTTGTTATCATTTTTTGAGAGCACTGTTTACCTTTCAGTGTATCTTTATTATTCAATAACCTTGTTGCATAATTTACAGCTGTGTACCTTACGTGATTTTTAGTTAGTGGAGTATGTAATTGAGGTAAAATATAATATAATAGTGTGTCTAAATAAAAAGAACAAAAAGTCTATTTTAATATTACACAATAGATAAACAGTGTTTTTCCTAGAGAGGGTCCTTGGTAAATTTATCCACCCTTTTGGCTTTGTGTAACCTAGAATTTTGAGAAGTAGGATACCTTGTCCATTGCAATGAGTCCTATTTGCTCAGAATAAGCCAAAATGACCCCCTTAGCTGATCACCTAGGAACAACACTGGATGAATGAAGTTGTAATCATTTTTCCTGCTAGCCTAAATATTATTTTGAGAGCACTGTTCACCTTTCAGTGTATCTATGTCGAGTGGCACTGGTTTCTTGTTGACATTGGGGGGAGCTGCAAACGGAACTCTCTTGGTGTTGAGCGTCTTGTTACTTGCTGGGTCCTTATCACTTAGATCCTTCTGGAAAAAGAAACATTTCACTGAAGTACTGCAGTAGGTTAGAAGAAACCAGTTAATCACATGATATATTCATTCAAAGGTAGTCTGTCATCCAGACCCTAAAACAAAAATATTTAATTGATGACCAACCAAGTCTAGAAAAGTATAGCAAGTCAAGAACGCTCAGCTTTAGCTCAGCTGAAGTTATAGCATCTTCTGGGCCTCATTTTGTAATAATACATGATTTGTTTCAAAATATTGTCAATATTGAAAATTTACTTCTGAGACTTAATGTTAGTCAAATTCAAAGGTTTTAAGCTTTTCATTGATGTAAAATTACTACACTTGAATTAAGTCTACATATTTTTTTAAATAAATGCTGTTCCTTCATCTAAAATATTTATTATTTTAGGATTTCTTTACTTTACATGCACGATATCCACTATCCAGTATGATATACTCTTTCTGAATTAGGACTGTGACAGACAGATGTTTGTTTCTAAGGCTCTTATACGAGAGACATGCCGCTTTAAATTAAGAAGGACCATGAAATGGCTTAACAATATTTAAAGGTACCACTCGACCGCGTTTCGTCCGCCATTTTGAAACGTTAGCATTCCGAGAAAACAAATGTGCTGTATTATGCTTATTCATTAATAAAATAAAGAAATAATTACTTGACTGATATAAGAGGAGTATATTCACAAATAATTCATAATAAAAGTTACCAGTTACAACAACATTTTGTCGTAATAATGCATTCCACGATCGTAGCTTCGAAGATTGGCTTCATTTCACGATGTTTTTAATTTTCGAGCGATACACTTTATTCTTTGGCAAATTGTTTAATCTTTAACAACTGCAATGCTAACCTTACAAACATAATTGAAATTAAGTGTGAAATTATCATGTAAAAATCATTTATAACTGTAAACAGGAACGTCCTCCTGAATTTCGTTTCCGCAAAAAATACCCCGCTCGAATGGTCCCTTTAAGTTACCATTGTTTTGTCTCATGTATGAAAGTATCATTGAAGTTGATAATGTGTAATCTTTGACATCTTTCATATCAATATCTTTTTTTCTTAAAGTTTCCAATAATCCATTCATCAGCGGCTTTTTGTAATGACCGTAGCACTATTTTGATCCGAACAGATTTTATCCCGAATGAGTAATTCATATGCGCATAACAATATGATTCCAAACTACTTGCGGTTACTCTTGAGTGTGGCACATTTGAAAATTTGTCATGTGAACGTCAAAAGTGTCCGACTTGACAGATATGCATGAACGCAGATTCATTATCACAGTGTTTGACCTCTGGCTACACGATTTCAAGGAGACTATCATGTTCTTGTTCAGTTCATTAAGTTTGATCATGGGAAAATATTCATAAAACATCAACATTTCCTCAAAATTCATATTTTGTATTTTCGATATTTATTCTTTTTGAACTAGGCCTTGTGACGAATCAAATCAATTTTAAAAGGCATTATATATATTTTGATGGATTCATTGATATCTCATGGGGTCTTGAACACATTGGATTTAACAGAATCGTATTTCTAAATTTTCAACACAGCGAACTTTTTATAATTAAATACAACAACTGAAAATCTACAGTATGGTTTCACATTTCACCTGAGCATCCCTTTGTAAGCGCTTGATTGTCGATCCGTGGATCGTTCTTCTTCGCCTTTTCGGTATCAATCCACATCCTTGAACAGTAAAACTTAGTTCCAGATCATCTGATGACTGAAATTGATCATCACGCTTACGTTTTGCAGTAAATGAATCCATTTTCCTTAGCAACAACAAAAATTTCAAAAACAAATTCCCCGCTTCCGCCTTTCATTAGTCTTCATCATTTCCGTGCCCCCTAGCGGGACAGGTGCTCATTAACAAAGGGAGGTAACTCGAAACCGTTTTGTTACTTAGCTCGACTTGGCTTACTTTTACAATCAAGACTATTACCGATTGATTATCTTTATATTTGACCTTCAATGCGATTGTTTTGCATAATCTTTGAATTATTTGGGAAATATAGTCACGTGAAAAATCAATAACATTTATGATATATTTTACTTTCTATGATTAATTGGTGACATATGATTGGTTCTGACAAATCTTTGCCTTTTTAATTCATTACAAAATTGAAAGGAACACAATTATGGCGATGTTACAAAGAGTATTTATCCAGAAGTTGTCTCGAAATAAATTGCATAAATAGGATGGCCGAGAACATTTAAAAGCCCTTTAAAATACTAGACTTTCTACTTTGGGTTCCATGGACCACGTGTCAACACTGTCAATGAATTATTAAAATTGAATTTGCAATCCATAGTTCTATTAACCTTAATAGAACAAATATATCGAACACCTAAAGAACTATAATTAACCCATTTTAGCATATTCATCAACGATAAATTACTCACGGGTTAAGAATTAGGCCTACGTCGCTTTGTAATAGCTTTAATTCTTTGAAAATGGAAAGTAGGTCTTCTCCACCGGTTCACGTTTCACAAGAGAAATAAGTGTTTGTTTGCAACCGAAATGGTGAGGGGTATACGTTTCTATAGTTCTGGCAGAATAACTATGCAGATTGTGTTGAAAGGTTAAATATATACTTGTACATGTTTTCAGGATTCTGTTAGTTTTCAATCAGACACTAAAATTGGATAAAAAACTAAGCAAGTCTTTTAGAAATCTTTAGAGCTTGATATTAGGAAAATATAGAACAATAAAGAAACTTTCTTCCTTTTTCAATTCACAATTTTTTGTTTAAATTTCAGATTTTTTTACCATTTCTTTCTTGAGTCAACTTTTTTGACAAGGGTTGTCGTTTAAAGAGTTAAAATTGAGTCATAAAATATATTAAAATAAAAAACAATTAACAACTTTTCTTTTTTTCAAATGTGTTTTTTTCCAAATTACAAACGGGTGTAGGACTTTTCGTAGGAGGATCCTACGGAAAGACCTCTACGAAAAATGCTACGAACGGGATCCTCCTACGAAAAGATGTTACTTTTGAAAGAAAAGAAATGCGTACATAAAATCTTTCTTTAATGCAGTCAGCATTTGCAAGTGCCATGCAATGAAAGGGAGGTAATAACGTCAAACTCTTACCAAATATCATAACGGTAAAAGTTGTGAATTATCAAAATAAATGGCAACGGATTTCAAAACCATAAGTATCACTTCAAACGACCTATATGTAAACATTATGACCTTTCTAAATGAAAAGTAAACTAATAGGGTAATTGCAAATGTATTCCAACGATTATTCCCAATGCTCCTGCAACAGATGTGGCGATTCCAAACTGGGTCAGGCTGGTATAACCCTGCTTCAATCAGACGCGAAGCACAGTGGCAACAACTTGATTCGTGTCAGGGATTTACTTTGAAACGGTAAGGTTTTCGTTCGCGAAGACATATTTCCCTGATTTCAGTGTGGTTAATATTAAGAATTTATTTCGGACGATGTCATAAATGGGCCTCTTGCAGTAAAGTTGTTAGCCATTGGTTCTTGAATCCTTGAAAACGGTCATATTTTAGGTACGCATGTTATATTATTTTAGCACGAGGATTTCGAATGACTTTTGAGAGTTTCACAGTTGAATATTCTTTCGGTTAAGTTGGAAATAATTACAATTCTTTGTAGGCTGAGCAGCGATGTAGGTAATTGGTGAACTATGACATTATGTAACGCCCAAACGTACAAGTTCACTGGATCTAGTGGACGATTGTGTTCTGGTCTCATTTGCGAGGACAAATTCTTTGATATTTTTTTCTTTTTTAAAAGTCTGTTGATGTATTGTTTTAACGGAAATGTCATATTACTCTTTCAATTTGGGGTACGATTTACTATCATGATGTAGATTCAGAATCATGACGTAATTAAAAACATCATGACGTAAATTAAAAACACCATTCTCAAAATCTGATCTTTATTATATTCATAATTTCAAGTATGCATTATCATTTTGCTATCTATTATGCTAAATGGAATACTAATTATCTAATAATAACTATTTTAAAGTGTTTTGATGTTTACAGTTTTCTGTTTTTACTATGGTGTCTTTCTATAGATGCAAAGTATTACATTTTTTCAGACAATTTATTGAATACCATTATCCAAATTGTTCCAACTCAAAGCAAGCAAGTATTCGTCCTAATAAGCGCCCCCTCCCATATAAGCGCCCCCTATTACAAATTTCCATATAATATTGCTTGTCTATAATGTATTCCTAATAAACGTCCCCCTTTCTGGGGTATCCTAATAAGCGCCCCCTTTGGATTTTTGCAAGCTAAGCGCCCAGGGCGCTTATTAGGACGAATACGGTAAGCATGGTATTACAGTTTAATACTGTAAGTTTGTATCACTTGTATAACATTGATGAACATATTCCATATATCAAATACTTTGTTCAAACAATAAAACAACATTATTCAAACTACTGGTATTATATTGTTTAAAATCATGTATTCCATGTGAACACATTGTACAACAACATAACATCACATAATTTCAAACTTTACATTGTTGTACCATGTGTAATTCAAGTAGCGCTTTCATTTTTATGGTTCATTAATTTTGTAAATACAACAATTTATTTATTTGAGGGAATTATTTTCACATTGGTACAATAAGTCATTTAAAGTGAATTATTGAAATTTTCCTATTTGCTATGACATCTAATAATTATAATATAGTTTGTTTCATTAAAAATATTTGATTAATGAATAATCTTTATGGGAAAACATATATGGATATATTTTTAATTTCTTAAATATGTTACCAAATTTGATCATAAAATTTTGATATTTCTTTTTAAAAAATAAGATTTCTAGAACTCTTTCATGTTTGAGTTTATACTGATTAGAATATTTTATATATCCAAAGATAAAGAAAACACAAATTTTTGTTTGGAAATGAATTATGAAAATATGAAATACTTTTAAGGACATTGACATTCCGGGGGTAATACATTTTACATCAATTTCATTTTTAGTTTCAAAAGTATTATAAACCATTTCATTTCGAAAATAAATATTGTTTGATTTTGAAATTTATATATCTCATTTAAAAAAATCCAAATTAAAAAGGTAACATTAAAAACAACCAACCGTTGACATGACTAAAAAACAACTACTGTCATTAATCATGAAAATGAAATGTCACTATCTATGCGAAACATAAAAACTCATCATTTATTACATTCTCTTCTCGTTATAATAAATATTAAAAACAACCACCCTTTGCCATGACTAAAAAACAGCTACTGTCATTAATCATGAAAATTAAATGTTACTATCTATGCTAAAACATAAAATGTCATCATTTATTACATTGTCTCCTTGTTATAATTTTGTCTAGCCTACTCCTATTCAATATTGCTTGTGATTGTAGAAAGATTGTATTAGATGTGGAATGCCTTGATAAGACAGATGTTGATTGATCAATATTTATACCCAATCAATGGGACATGACTCAGGTAGCACTGCCTTTGTGTTCTATTATTTATCAGCCCACGTACCTGTTGATGTTCATTAACAGCTGTCAGGTGTGAAAGTCAGGATTTGGAATTCACTCGTCAGTTGGTCAGGAGATTTTGATGGGGAGAGATTTAAAGAAAATAAAGCTAAAGTCTAACCCATAATGGATTTTCAGAGATTTAAAGAAAATGAAGTAAATATCCAAGAGTAAAATAAAGATCTAAAAGTTGATTTGAATGATTTGAAAATCCTTTTTACCTGTTGATATTCGTTAACTGTCAGGTAGACTTTCAGGTTTTGATGGCAAGAGTTCCTTATAATAGATTATTGGAGAATTAAGGAATGAATGATAGTTTTGAGAGTGAAAGTAAAATCTGAGGGTGTAAAAATCTGAAAATGTTGATGTTCATTGGCTGTTAGGTGTATTTTTTAGGTTTCGTTATTTCATTCATTAGTTTGTAAGAAGATATAAATTGGATAAGAGATTTTTCTACCCATGATGGGTATGATTTAAGTTAGTGAAAATGATCCTACAAGTTCTGGGAATTCAATTTAAAAATATTGTTTCAATCGATTTGGAATTCCACTTGTTATTCAGTCAGAATATGTTGATGGACTAGAGTACTTTCTCATAATAGATTATCAGAGAATTTAAGAATGAAGTACAGATCTAAAAGTGAAAATAAGATCTGAGGGTTGAATAATTTTAAAATGCTGTTTACCTGTTGATGCTCGTTAGCTGTCAGGTGTGAAAGTCTGGTTTTGGAATAAGCTCATCAGTGAGAACAGATATTTTGATGGGGCAAGAGTTTTTTACTGTGATGGAATTTTAGAGATAAAAAGAAAATCTGAGTGAAGTTTAGATGTTATATTGAAATTTTTAAAATTCTGTTTACTGTTTATTGTATTACTTTTGTTTGCTTCGAAATTTGATTCATTGGATAGACTGAAAGTTTGAAGAATGAAGCATATAATTTTTTACTTCATGAATATGAAATTAATTGTCATGAGACCCCGCCCACATGGGTAAAAAAAGAAATTTAGACATTTATATATCATATTTGTACTTTTTCTAACAATTTGATACAGATATAAATCATCCAATTGAAGTAAAGAAACATGTTATAACCTTGGAATAGTGATTTTTTTATGATTGGTCAGTATTTTGATAATTGACATAAATTGTGCCTGTAGTTCCGAAAATAATATCCAACTATAACAATCAGGAAATCACCCTCATATGCAATAAATGTTTTTGTGAGTTTATGTTTTTTAGGGCGTGTCCATCTAAAAAGGGATTTTAATTGATGAAAGATAAATCATCCTGGGTCATTTTTAGCTCACCTTTACAAAGTAAATGTGAGCTTATGTCGTGGCGCTTCGTCCGTCGTCCGTCTGTCTGTCCGTCCGTCCGTCCGTCCGTCCGTCTGTCCGTCCGTCCGTCCGTCCGTAAACTTTTAGGAAAAAGACTACTCCTCCTAAACGAATCCAGATATCATTCTGAAATTGTAGTATGTTATACCCATGGCGATTCCTCACAGAAAGGTAGACGTTTCAGTTTTGAGAATCCAAGATGGCCGCCATGGCAGCCATATTGAATTTTCAATTAGATTTCAGGAAAAAGACTACTCCTCCTAAACGAATGCAGATATCATTCTGAAATTGTAGTATGTTATACCCATGGTGATTCCTCACAGAAAGGTAGACGTTTCAGTTTTGAGAATCCAAGATGGCCGCCATGGCAGCCATATTGAATTTTCAATTAGATTTCAGGAAAAAGACTACTCCTCCTAAACGAATGCAGATATCATTCTGAAATTGTTGTATGTTATACCCATGGTGATTCCTCACAGAAAGGTAGACGTTTCAGTTTTGAGAATCCAAGATGGCCGCCATGGCAGCCATATTGAATTTTCACTTAGATTTCATGAAAAAAACTACTCCTCCTAAACGAATGCAGATATCATTCTGAAATTGTAGTATGTTATACCCATGGTGATTCCTCACAGAAAGGTAGACGTTTCAGTTTTGAGAATCCAAGATGGCCGCTATGGCAGTCATATTGAATTTTCAATTAGATTTCATGAGAAGACTACTCTTTCTAAACCAATCTAGATATCATTCTGAAATTGTAGTATGTTATACCTATAGTGATTCCTCCCACAAAGGTAGACGTTTCAGTTTTGAGAATCCAAGATGGCCGCCATGGCAGCCATATTGAATTTTCAATTAGATTTCAGGAAAAAGACTACTCCTCCTAAACGAATGCAGATATCATTCTGAAATTGTAGTATGTTATACCCATGGTGATTCCTCACAGAAAGGTAGACGTTTCAGTTTTGAGAATCCAAGATGGCCGCCATGGCAGCCATATTGAATTTTCACTTAGATTTCATGAAAAAAACTACTCCTCCTAAACGAATGCAGATATCATTCTGAAATTGTAGTATGTTATACCCATGGTGATTCCTCACAGAAAGGTAGACGTTTCAGTTTTGAGAATCCAAGATGGCCGCCGTCCGTCCGTAAACTTTTGACACTTTCGACTTCTCCTCATGAACCATACACATTAGAGAGCTTAAATTTTGTGTACAGGTACCTTAGCATATGGAGCTTGTAATTTGTAACTTTGGTGACCCTGTGACCCCAAATAGGGTCACAGGGGTCACAACTTTAAAACCCTATTTTCATCTTCTTCTCCAGTTCCAAAAGGAGTAGAGAGTTAAAAATGATATGTGCAGACTCCTTGGACAATGGGGATTCTAATGTGTAACTTTGGTGACCCTGTGACCCCAAATAGGATAACAGGGGTCACAACCTTTAAAACCTATTCTCATCTTCTTCTCCAGTTCCAAAAGGAGTAGAGAGTTAAAAATGATATTAGAAGACTCCTTGGACAATGGAGATTCTAATTTGTAACTTTGTTGACCCTGTGACCCCAAATAGGGTCACAGGGGTCACAACCTTAAAAATCAATTCTCATCATTAGCAGACTCCTTGGACAATGGGGATTCTAATTTGTAACTTTAATGACCCTGTGACCCCAAATAGGGTCACAGGGGTCACAACCTTAAAAAACTATTTTCATCTTCTTCTCAAGTTCCATAAGGTCTAGAGAGCTGAAATTATGAGCAGACTCCTTTGCCAATGGGGATTCTAAATTGTAGATTTCATGACCCCATGACCCCAAATAGGGTCACAGGGGTCACAACCTTAAAAACTTATTTTCATCATCATCTTTAGCTCCAAAAGGTCTATTGAGCTGAAAGATTGCATGTAGACTCCTTGGCCAATTGGGATTCTAAACTGTAGGTTTCGTGACCCCATGACCCCAAATAGGGTCACAGGGGTCACAATCTTAAAAACCTATTTTTCTCCATTAGATGACAGTCTATGGCAAATTTATTTCTCCTTGGATATTTTAGTGTGGACTTCTTTCACTGTCTGATATTGGCGATCTAGAAAGTGTTGAATAATAACAAATCATTTGGGTAAGGAAATTTATTCCGAAATCGTTACATTTGTTTTGTAATTTTTTTATAGGTTTTTTTGCAATAGGTAACATCAGTTTCATTTTTAGCTCATCTGGCCTATATAAAGCAAACTTGATATGATGCCTGATGAGCTACAGAGCCAATGGCTCTATATTTTTAAGTGTTTCTAAAACATTAAGATGAAAGACAAACATAATTAATTAATTTGTTTAAAATATTTATGGCAACTAGCTGCAAAAACAAAATGACATTAAACAACATGTTGAATTTTAAACAATGGTATCTCCCTTATATTCCTTTAAATATCACACAAAAGGGGTCAACCAGAGTTCAGATATTCCTGTTGAGTCCACTATGCTTTTCTAATACACATCCCAATACAAGCTGCTAGCATCACAGTGTCAGCTGCTAGTGTGTTGCATAATCAACCTGACCCAATTGATATGGTAGAGCATTATGCTATATGGCCATGTGTATGCAATAAGAGTTATGGAAATTAGACTTGTATTCTCATGACAGTGATATGTTCTTTCTAAGAATAACAACTTACACAAAACTTCTCATCAATAAGCTTTGTGTTTAGCAATCTACATGATAAGTTGATGTGGAAAGAGTTATTTTGCATCAGGTTCCAGTTCCTGTGTTTGACTCATATTTGTACCATTTCTATATCTAACAGAAGTTCTTCTTGACACAAAATCAATTTAGGGCATAAGCTAACTTTATTTTGTGAAATTATATATATTTTTCACAACAATTCATGTTCTCTCCCGTCAAGTCTTTTAATACCACACATAAGGGCTTAGCCAGAGTTCAGGTTAACATGCTCAGCACACTAGGATGCTTCTCCAAATATACGTACACAAAGCCAAATACACAAATTGCTACACTCTCCTTAAGGATCTGGGGCTAGCAGCCCTGCCTGCTTGTATATTGCATAGTAATCCTGACCTAATTGATAAATAGAACATAATGGACTTTATGGAAAGTATATAAATTGTCTTTATGAAAAGTATACTTGTATTCTATTAATAGTAATACTTTTTACAAATAACAATTTAAACAAGTCAAGAATCAGCTTTTGTGTACAACAATCTGCACGATGAGTTAATATTAACAAGTCAAGAATCTGCTTTTATGTACAGTAATCTACATGATAAGTTAATAATAGAGGTATTTTGTATCAGGTTCCAGTTCCATGCAATACCATGTGTTTTATAAATACCTGTAAAACTAAATGATAATTGTATCATGCTGAAGGGATTCTGGGAACAACATGTCATCATAGAAGTCATTATTTTTCAATTAGATCTCAGGCCAAGTACTACTCCTACTAAATCAATTAAGATATCATTCTGAAAAGTGAGTATTTTTTTATATAGTGATTCCTGACAAAGACACATTTATTTTATTATCAAGAATCCAAGATGGTCAATATGTCAATTATATTGAATTTTCAATTAGATTTCATGAAATTCATTGAAAAGAATACATTTCCTGATCAATCAAATCAATGTCATTATATTTGTATTGATACGCTTGTTGTAATATTTATCAACACTATAAATACAGTTACAAAAAAATGTATGAATCATCTCTATCTGCGAGCATGTTGCCTGAAGCATGACTGTTTTAATAAATCCTTTTTAATAAAACATAAAATGATAAAAGTTGTTCACTCCATCAGTGGGTTACATAATTCCTGACACTTCATATATGGCAAAAAACATAGCCAGCGAGGGAGAAATATACATTTTTTAATCATCTATATATGATTACGGTCTGAACAATGATTATCTAGATAATTATAATGATCATTCAATTCAAACAAATCCTTTTCAAAAGCATTTAAAATGATTAAATTTGTTCACTCCCAACACTAACTGTTAGGTTTTTTACTCCTTTGTTCCCATGCAATTAGTTTATTCCAAATTGAAAATTTTGGTTAATGAATAACAAATTATCTATTTTTTTGATTGTCATGCTAATAAAAGATATCATTTAATATTCATCTTCAAAACTAATTGAACAGCTGTCTGAACAATTCTTTTTTTACAAAGTCTTTCTCACCAATTCTCTCTGTTAGTCAAGATACTTCAATAAACATATTACTGAGTTGACCTCCAGATTATTTCCATTGCAAACCACACTTCTACCCCCACCCCTTCTATCCCCCCTTTCCCTCCTCCCCTTTTTTCTCCTGTCCATCCATTGCAAACCTCTCTTCTATCCCACATTCCTTCTACCCCCCCCCCCCCCCCCCCCTTTCCCCTCCTATCCTTCCAGCCCCTCTCCTGCAACTCTCCTCTAAAGAGTATCTGTATTGCATATTGAAATGAGGGGAGGACACTCACTATATGGAATAACAGTAACTTACATAAGAGGATAAGTTACATAAGCTACATGCAGGTGCAAGAGGTCATCATAGGTCATCATATCTAGTAATTAGCATAAACCCCCATGTTGCTAGCCTATTCTGACCAATCAGATTGCAATAACATATGTCAAGATTTAAGATATTCAGAAATCTTCAGTTAGAATTACATGAGACATTGACCTGGACAGTTTACTTTGGCAATTGGACTTATCACTAGCTGAATTTATGATTTATGTCAGAGGGATATATTCCAAATGTTTATGTGCATCATCTTTTTAGTTCTTTGGAAGTTGAGAGTGTGACTAAATGAATACTCCTAAACCAATCAAGATATCATAATGAAATTAATACAGATGCCCACATAAAAGTAGCATTTTGAAGATTAAAAAGTCCAAGATGGTCACCAATTCAGCCATAGATATACAAAAAAGTTATACAAAAACCTACTGCTTGTTAACAAATCATGATTATATCATTCTTGTATTAATGTTTGTTCAAGGTCTAGTGGTTTCCAACAGAAGAATAGCATTTTAAAAGATAAAAAAATTATGATGGCAGCCATAATCAATTATCATATAAAAGATGGTTACACAATTAAACCATATTACCACATCATTCATTTTAAGGTGAGCTTCTGTACCCTCGGTACTTTTATTGAATAAATTCTTTTCACACTTTTCCGTTGAATCAGTAGTATTTTATATCAGAGTAAATATAAACTTCTAACATGATACGTTGTTTTTAAAGTTTGCTTTTTTAGCTCATCTGGCCTGTAAGGCCCGATGGGCTTATGGCATGGCATGGTGTCCGGCGTCCGTCCGTCCGTCCGTCCGTCCGTCCATCCGTCCGTCCATCCGTCCATCCGTCCGTAAACTTTGTGGAATTTCGACTTCTTCTCCAGAACCATAAGGCCTAGAAATCTAAAACTTTGTGTACAGACTCCTTGACTAGTGAGGATTAAAAATTGTAGCTTTGGTGGCCCTGTGACCCCTAATAAGGGCCACAGGGGCCACGCCCTAAAAACCTATTTTCATCTTCTTCTCCAGAACCATGAGGCCTAGAAATCTAAAACTTTGTGTACAGACCCCTTGACTAGTGAGGATTATAAATTGTAGCTTTGGTGGCCCTGTGACCCCTAATAAGTACTACAGGGGCCACGCCCTAAAAACCTATTTTCATCTTCTTCTCCAGAACCATGAGGCCTAGAAATCTAAAACTTTGTGTACAGACTCCTTGACTAGTGAGGATTATAAATTGTAGCTTTGGTGGTCCTGTGACCCCTAATAAGGGTCACAGGGGCCACGCCCTAAAAAACTATTTTCATCTTCTTCTCTAGAACCATGAGGCCTAGAAAGCTGAAACTTTGTGAACAGACTCCTTGACTGATGAGGATTATGAATTGTAACTTTGGTGACCCTGTGACCCCAAATAGGGTCACAGGGGTCACAACTTTAAAAACCTATTTTCATCTTCTTCTCCAGTTCCAGAAGGAGTAGAGAGTTAAAAATTATATGTGCAGACTCCTTGGACAATGGAGATTCTAATTTGTAACTTTGGTGACCCTGTGACCCCAAATAGGGTCACAGGGGTCACAACCTTAAAAACCTATTTTCATCTTCTTCTCCAGTTCTAAAAGGACTAGAGAGTGAAAAACGATATGTGCAGACTCCTTGGCCATTTGGGATTCTAAATTGTAGATTTCGTGACCCCATTACCCCAAATAGGGTCACAGGGGTCACAACCTTAAAAACCAATTCTCATCTTCTTCTCCAGTTCCAAAAGGTCTAGAGAGTTAATATTGATATGTGCAGACTCCTTGGACAATGGGGATTCTAATTTGTAACTTTGTTGACCCTGTGACCCCAAATAGGGTCACAGGGGTCACAACCTTAAAAAACTATTTTCATCTTCTTCTCAAGTTCCAAAAGGTCTAGAGAGCTGAAATTATATGTGCAGACTCCTTGGCCAATGGGGATTCTAAATTGTAGATTTCGTGACCCCATGACCCCCAAATAGGGTCACAGAGGTCACAATCTTAAAAACCTAATAAGGGTCCATCCGTCCATCCGTCCGTAAACTTTGTGGAATTTCGACTTCTTCTCCAGAACCATAAGGCCTAGAAATCTAAAACTTTGTGTACAGACTCCTTGACTAGTGAGGATTAAAAATTGTAGCTTTGGTGGCCCTGTGACCCCTAATAAGGGCCACAGGGGCCACGCCCTTAAAACCTATTTTCATCTTCTTCTCCAGAACTATGAGGCCTAGAAACCTAAAACTTTGTGTACAGACTCCTTGACTAGTGAGGATTAAAAATTGTAGCTTTGGTGGCCCTGTGACCCCTAATAAGGGCCACAGGGGCCACGCCCTGAAAACCTATTTTCATCTTCTTCTCCAGAACCATGAGGCCTAGAAATCTAAAACTTTGTGTACAGACCCCTTGACTAGTGAGGATTATAAATTGTAGCTTTGGTGGCCCTGTGACCCCTAATAAGTACTACAGGGGCCACGCCCTAAAAACCTATTTTCATCTTCTTCTCCAGAACCATGAGGCCTAGAAATCTAAAACTTTGTGTACAGACTCCTTGACTAGTGAGGATTATAAATTGTAGCTTTGGTGGTCCTGTGACCCCTAATAAGGGTCACAGGGGCCACGCCCTACAAAACTATTTTCATCTTCTTCTCTAGAACCATGAGGCCTAGAAAGCTGAAACTTTGTGAACAGACTCCTTGACTGATGAGGATTATGAATTGTAGCTTTGGTGGTCCTGTGACCCCTAATATATATAAAGCATAATTGATAATGAAGCCTGATGAGCTACAGAGCCAATGGCTCTATTTTTCTAATTTAAAATTTTAATTTCTTTCAGAGAAGTTTTGTTTCTTGAAAGGAAGATGAGAAGACTAAAATTCAATGATAGTGGAGATTCTGTGACCCGTTCAAAAATGAATGGATAAACTTGTCTCATAATGGCATATGACGTGAATGGAAATCCTGGAAAATCACTTCCAAACTCAAATCATAATTTTTGACTATGATCAACGAGAAAGGAAAAATGCCATTATGTGCTCCATGCCAAAAAATCACATAAAACATAAACAAGCAAAGTGAAACTACCAAGATGGACGTGCCCTATCGGTGCCCACGCTGTGGAGATGGGAAGACTTTCCCCGTGCTCAGCGACCTCAAGGAGCACCTGTCATCTGCCCACGCCTACGTGCCCACACCAAGGAAGAGAGTTCAAGTCTTCAATGGGAAGAACTCTGGTCGCTACTCACCTCTTCTCCAATCCTTCCATGATGAAGGAGCTCGTCTGGAGCGGGAACTGCAAGATGCTAAGGAGATGGAGATGAATAACAAGATAAAGAGGTATGGAGAAGATGGAGAGATAAACAGGAGTGAGATCATGCCGTCTGTTCAGAGTGAGTTCACGAAGTCGAACAAGGTTTCCTTTCAGGATGAACAGTTGAGAAATGTATTGAACACTATGCAACATAATGGAAACTTTAATGTCCAAACTGTTCCTGTCCAGCAAAATAATGGGCATATGAATTTTCAAAATCAACCACTTAATATGCCAGAACAACCTGTTGTAATGATAAAGCATAATGACGGACAAGGTGTGCAATATAATCCTCAGGGCATGATTCAACATAGTAATGGTGCTATCATTCAAAATCATAACAGTTACCGACAGAATGAAAATAACCCTATGCAAGGTCATGAATATAGCAACATGCGACAACAAGGATATGACATGAACATACAAAATTCTCAAGGACATGTTAACCCACAAAATCATTATGGAGGTAACAACATGCCACATGGACAGTTTCATGGTCACCCTGTGCAACCTCCAAATCATCAGCAAAATATGTCCAGTACCTTCATGAGAAGAGATGAAGTGTCATCTAACTCTGGAGATGCTCCTGATGAAAGACCTCCAGAACAAAGAAGTTCCATTCAGAAGCTAAGCCAAGAGCTCAAAGGTAAAGAAGATGATTTGAAGAACTCTGAGAAGGAACTGGACAGACTACGGGAAGAGCAAAACAATCTTCTGGACAGTGCTGAAATTCTTGCCAGAAAAACAAATGAGGAGAGCCAGAGACTAAGTGAGGAGCTTGAAGCCAAAGAGTTCCAACTGAGTCGGATAAACTCCAAACTTGCAGATTTAAGGCAGAACTCCTTGGAGGACTTGGTTGCTCAGCAAAGACAGACACCTTTGAAAATGGATAGAGATGCAAAGAATATGAAGATGGAAAGAAACTTGATTCAGAGACAGAAGAATGTGGGAAGGAGAAGTGACTTTGCCAATGATAGTCGTCAAGGATTCAATCACTCCAATGTTAGTTCTGGGAGAGGCAAAGAAGCAAAAAGCTCTTTTGAACAGACGGAAAAGGAAATTGAAGAACTTGATATTCTAAGTCAAGAACTGAGGAAGATGCAAAGAGACGCAGTCCAGAAGATGCAAGAAAAGGATAAAGAGTTAATACGTGCAAAGAGAAGATCAGAGAAATTGGAGAATGATCGTCTTGTATTGCTTCATGAGATGGATAATCTACTGTCAAAAGCAAACACTGACAATGAAAAATTGAAGTCAGAGTT
The DNA here is from genome assembly GCA_916613615.1 of Steromphala cineraria. NCBI lineage: Eukaryota > Metazoa > Mollusca > Gastropoda > Trochida > Trochidae > Steromphala > Steromphala cineraria. The sequence goes on along the minus strand of OU744731.1, from coordinate 38,398,656 downwards.
GAAGAATAAAGACTATGAACTCAAAGAATTCAACACAAACCTAGAAGATGCCAAGAAAGAGCAAAGCAAACTTGTTGGTGAAACATTTGAGCTTTATAAAGAAGCTGATAAGAACATCGCAAAGCTGAAAGAAATGCTTGCCCTGAAAGACTTCCAGCTTCAAGCAGCCAATGAGAAGCTGAACCAGTTTCAGATAGCCAATGAACAGCTGCTGGTTGAAAGTGAAAGTATTGCCAACCATGCAGACGAAAAAGGTAACATCATGGCATCAATGTTGGAAACAACTAATCTGAATCTCCAAGAGATTGAACAAGAGTTGAACAAGACAAAGTATGAGAAGGAGAAACTAGAGGAAGAAGCTCAGACTCTGAAACAGGAAGTGGATGCAAGGTCAAGGTCACTGGAGCAGCTGCAGAAGGAGGTTCTGAAGAAAGAAGAGGAACTTGAGAAAACAAATGAGTGAGATATTAATCCCTACTGTTATTCTATAGTCTTGGACACGTTCTTCAGTCAATCTTCTTTAAGTCAAGTAAACCCTATATGGAATTTATTACTCCTATTGTTTGAAAGAAGAGACTATGTATAAGGGTGTTATTGGAATTTGAAGCTCTTTGATGAATTTTATCATCAAAGTCAGAGGCTTTACCAAATGATTTGCTTTGGATTAGTGCCTAACCAAAATTTGGAGGTGATAGGCTTCAGGAAGTCCATCAAGGAATTAAAAAAAGTCAGGAGTGAGAATTTTTGTTTGTGCAATAAATCTATAGAATTTGGTTGGGCTTTGAACTTCGGAAACCCTCTTTGTAAATTTGATCTACCACTGGGTTTACATATGCATGTATGTTAGACTTTTAGTTTCACTTCAATGAAACATTAATTTTGACTAATGAACATAAATTCAAGTGCTAGATATAAAGTTTTAAATTTGATAAATGCTTTATTTTCTTTTAACCAAAGACTTTTTCATCCAACCTTATTATCTCAACATTTCATTGTCAGTGATCTAAAGACCCTCCAGACCTTCCTCCAGACCACAGCAGCCAAGGAATCCGTAGCTCGGCAAGAGCTGGAGAAGTTCATCATGGAGTTGATAGCGAGAGCTGATAATGCAGAGAAGGAACTGAGAGTTCTGAGGAGACAAGTTAGGGAGGCCAGTCTGTCGGAGTCTAAGGTACGTGGTGACCTTGAAGGTTGGGTCAGGTTGGAGTCTGATTAAAATCGGCCTCGCTCCAAAGAATAAAATAAGATAAATAGTCAGGATATCCTCTCCGTCTCGGTCTGAATGCAACCAACTCTATCGCATGTTGCTATAACCACTTCAATGAGACAAACCCAGTTGTAAGCTATCTAATCACATCCTCGTTTTTAAATAGTGTTTAGCTGCGATTATATATATATGTATAACAAATGGTACACTGGAGTTACGTGCCCTTAGCATCATATCAAAAGCTTTTGCCTCCCGCCTTGCGATTGGTTAAATGAGCTTGCGTCAGAAACATGCAATAGAGTTGGGTGCCTCCAGACCGAGACGGAGAGGATATCCCGACTGGTTCGAACCCCGATTGAGACAATATTTTTGCTATTATATTCCTCGGAGCACGGTTGATTTAAATCAGATTAGGTCAGGTTGTTGCTAGACTTATGTGTGATTTATTACTAGGTATATTAGCTGACACTGCAGAAAAAGATCTGACTTTTCAAAGGGACAGGTCAGGGTAGCCAGATTTAGTTGGCTCCAGGACCAGGTTGTGGTTGATGATAGACTGAAGCGTCAGGTTGGTCTAGGTAACTAGTTGTAACTTAATGCCTAAAAAGGAAATAAAACAAAAAAAACCTAGTTGTAACAGCAGAAAAGGCATTTAGAGCTCCGAGCAGAAAGGTAAATCTTTGAATCTGAGGTATTTAGGCTTTCAGTTTCTATAAGGCAAGGAAGCAGGACACAGATGTCCTTCAATTTCGAGGCCTTTCCTTCAATTACTTTGGGGGGGGGGCCTGAGAAAGGGTTGTTCCTTAACTTAAGGACATTCTGATGTAAACAACTGACACAGGAACTGAAGAAATTATAGGGAGGTCAGTTTACCCGGAGTCTAAAGTATAAGGTCTAAAAAGCCTTTGATTCAATGGAATGGTTGTTTATCGAAAAATGCTTCGATTTCTTCAATTTTGGACCATCTATCAAACACTGGTTAAAAACGTTTTACAACAACATTAATTCAAGCGTTCTTGTTAATTGATTTCCATCAGATTTTTAACTCATCTGGCCTGTAACGCCCGATGGGCTTATGGCATGGCATGGTGTCCGGCGTCCATCCGTCCGTTTGTGGAATTTCGACTTCTTCTCCAGAACCAAAGGCCTAAAAAGCTGAAACTTTGTGTACAGACTCCTTGGCTAGTGAGGATTATAAATTGTAGCTTTGGTGGCCCTGTAACCCCTAATAAGGGCCCCAGGGGCCACGCCCTAAAAACCTATTTCATCTTCTTCTCCAGAACCATAATGCCTAGAAAGCTGAAAATTTGTTTACAGACTCCTTGGCTAGTGAGGATTATAAATTGTAGCTTTGGTGGCCCTGTGACCTTTAATAAGGGCCCCAGGGGCCACGCCCTAAAAACCTATTTTCATCTTCTTCTCAAGAACCATAATGCCTAGAAAGCTGAAAATTTGTTTACAGACTCCTTGGCTAGTGAGGATTATAAATTGAAGCCTTGGTGGCCCTGTGACCCATAATAAGGGCCACAAGGGGCCACACCCTAAAAACCTATTTTCATCTTCTTCTCCAGAACCATAATGCCTAGAAAGCTGAAACTGTGTGTACAGATCTCCTTGACTAGTGAGGATTATAAATTGTAGCTTTGGTGGCCCTGTGACCCCAAATAGGGGCCAAAGGGGCCACACCCTAAAAACCTATTTTCATCTTCTTCTCCAGAACCATAATGCCTAGAAAGCTGAAACTTTGTGTACCGACTCCATGGCTAGTGAAGATTATAAATTGTAGCTTTTGTGGCCCTGTGACCCCTATAAGGGCCATAGGGGCCACACCCTTAAAGGGGCCGATCGAGCGGCTATTTTCTGTTCCACAAATATTCGGGAGGGAATTCCCTTTTGCACACGACACGTCAAATTTTATATATTCGACTTTGTTTTCTATTTATTTTATGTTAATAACTATGTCATATTTGGTAATTTGTTCTAATCCGCCCTTCAAAACAAAAAAATTGCGAAAATAAATAAAGCCACTGACAAGCACATCGAGCGGTGATTTTGTTTGTTTGTGGAAACGAAATTCACGGAGGACATTCCTGTTAACTAATAAATACGATTTTTACATGATTATTTCACACTTAATTTCAAAAAATTCAAAATGTTAATGAGGTTATCATTCAAGTTGTTCATGATTTAACAATTTGATAAAGAATAAAGTGTATCGCCCCCCAAAAAGAAAAACATCGTGAAATGAAGCCAATCATCGGAGCTACGAGCGTGAGATGCATTACTGGCATTTACTGCAACAAAATACTGTCTTAACTGATAACTTGTATTATGCATCACGTGTAAACATGTCCCTCTTCTATCAATCAGTTATTTTTTCTTGATTTACTCAATGAATTAGCATGATACAGTACATTTGTTTTCTCGCAATGCAAACAATTCAAAATGGCGGAGGAAAGCCGATCGAACTCGAAGCCTTGATCATGGCGACCACTAGGATTATTGTCAGCTGATTGTTTGGTCGGTGTTGTAGTTACTTGGATGTTTAATTTGTAGGAAATTTGTTAATAATGTTTGCATAAGAAAATTGACAGACAGACAGATTGTTTATTGAAATCTACATATGACACTCAATCAATGTGACACTGAGAAGAATAGTTGATTTGCATCGAATATAAAAAAAATCGTCAGCGCTGTCGCACTCCGAAATATACATAGTCCGTATTGCACTTTTTCGAACATAAAAACTTCATGTGATTTAAGTGACTAAGATATACTTTGGAAGAAAAAATGTTTTACTATGAGTTGGGTTGAGATTAGCAAGAAATCCATAAATTGATAAATATATGTAAATAATTTTCATTTCTAATTAATATTGAAATATTGTGATATTAAATATTGCATTAAAATGGAAAAGAAATTTCACAAATAATTATCCAAACAAAATACTTTGTTTACATCAGAGATAAGCAAGAAATCTATAAATGGAAATTTATATAAATAATTATGTCATTTATAATATTGAAATATTTTGATATTACAATTTATGTTGTAGTTTTTTCGTATACCCCCAAGTCATAATAATTGGAATGAGCAAGACATAGAAATAAATAAATAAATGCCAAAATTCATTTGACACTCTGACACAAACGAGCCATGTTGTTTACATATAGCGTTGCATTATGGGAAGGGGCTTTTCTCGTGCTATTTATAGATCTAAAAACTATGACGCGCTATTCGAAAACAGCCTCGTTCCCGATCTAAAGCTTATTTCTCAGAAAGAGGCTCGATCGGCCCCTTTAAGACCTATTTTCATTTTCTTCTCCTGAACCATAAGTCCTAGAAAGCTGAAACTTTGTGTACAGACTCCTTGACTAGTGATGATTAAATAAAACTGAAACTTGTCACCTACATACTTAATTGTTGGTGACCCTGTGGCCTCTACAAAGGGGGAATCACATTGGCCACACTCTACAGCATAATTGATGATGAAGCCTGATGAGCTACAGAGCCAATGGCTCTATTTTTTTAAAAATTACACGTGGATGTAGACAAGGGGATCCCCTATCGCCATATATATTCCTCATTGTAGCAGAGATCTTAGCCCATATGCTTCGACAAAACAAAAAGATAAAAGGCATAAAAATGATTGACTTAGAATATTTACTCACGCAATTTGCAGATGACACAACTATGATACTAGATGGATCTGAACAGTCATTTAGAGAAACACTACGAGTACTTGAAACATACGCATCCTTTTCTGGACTTAAAATAAATATAGATAAAACTAAAGTTGTCTGGATAGGTTCAAAACAATTTTCTAGTTTGCAATATTGCAGAGATTATAATCTAGACTGGACTCAAAAACCTTTTTACTCCTAGGCATTCTATTTCAACATAATAAAGCAGAAATGGTAGAGAAAAATTACAAAGATAAACTGAAGAAAATCGATACAGCAATGAAGATTTGGTCTCTTAGAGACCTTACACCGTTGGGAAGAATAACTGTGTTGAAGAGCGTAATATTATCAACATTAAATAATTTATTTACCTCTTTAGCAAACCCAAATCTCGAAACCATAGCGAATCTTCAAAGAAAATGTTTCAAATTTATTTGGAAAGGCAAACCAGATAGAATTAAACGAAGTTTGATAACAAAATCTTATCAAGAGGGTGGTCTGAAAGTTCCAGCTATACTTGAAACAATCAAGGCCCAAAAAATATCATGGATTAGAAGATTATTCGTAAACGATTCTAAATTACACAATCTTTTATTTACGGCAAGTCATGTTAGCAAACTCAACCCAGTGGAAATGGGACCGTCGTATCTTAAGACATACTTTATCCCAAATTTAATTAGCCCGTTTTGGAAAGATGTATTTAATGCTTGGTCTGAATTACAAGAAAATTGCGATTATGATAATAGCTTTAGCAGACAATTTATATGGGCAAATAACAAGATAACAGTAGGAAATAAGCCCATAATCTACGAACATTATTTACAATCAAACGTGAAATTTATCAATGATTTTCTAACTGATGACAATACGTTTTTATCATACAATGATTTCGTGGAAAGATTCAAAATCAAATCAAATTTTCTTGAATATGCAAGACTACTATCTTCGTTGAGAACATATTCCAAACAAAAATTAATCAACATCAGCAAACAGGAACAACCCTTTATACCTCCAAATCTTGAAATACTATATAAAGCTGAGAAGGGATGTAGTATATTCTATAACAGACTTCTACGTAATGAACTATCTTACCCTAAACTTCTCTACCAAAACAAATGGGAAAAAGAACTAAATGTAGAATTTGAATCAGATGTATGGAAAACATTTAACAATATGCCATTTAGAGCATCATTTTGCGTTAAACATAGATGGTTTCAATACCGTATTACTCATAGAATCTTGATAACAAATAAAGATTTGTATAAATATAAAGTTATAGAATCACCATTGTGTACATTTTGTAATGTTGAAATAGAATCTATCATTCATTTACTTTATAAATGCAAATTTGTCAAAAAGCTGTGGCAGGATCTACTACAATGGATTGAAAAAGAAACTGGCACCCATTTGGATCTAAATATAGAAACAATAATTCTGGGATTCAAGGAAAGAAGGAACAATGTCCTCAATTTCCTATTTATCTTAACAAAGGAATATACTTACTCCAGAAAACTTGCAGAGAGGTTACCTACTCTTGCAGAACTAAAACCTAAGTTAAATTACAATTATCAGATACATAAAGCAAACACCTACACAGAATGTAGATATGATGCCTTTGTTTCATTTTGGTCGTCCTGCCACAGCTTATTTTCTTGAAATGTTAAATTGCCCCTTTTTTTTGCAACTGCTTGTATACAATTGAAGAACTTAACCGTCAGTAACCAAATGTTGTACATTTTTGCACTACATGTATGAGCGTGCTGTACCCAGTTCAAAAAGAAATAAAGTGATAAAAAAAAAAAAAGTATAAGGTCTAAAATTGATGGTAGGTCCACAGGAAATTGAAAATAATCAAATATAATGTTAAAACAATCAATAATCAAGTCAAAATACGATGCAGAAAAAAAATATATCCTCCCCCATATACAATAGGCTGAAGGAGAGACAGGTGACATATAAGCTCAGTTCTTAAAATCCCCACCTCGCACTACTCGTGGGCTGCTATCTCAAAAACTACACATTGACGTCTGCTTTTATTTACCGCCCATTCTTTATTAGGTTTCATACTTATTGGAAACTGACAAATTATTACGATTATTTACTTACCGGTACTTTCCCTCAAATACACCTTGATAGACGAATCCACCCCTGAAAATTACAAAACACAACTAGGTAGGACCAATGCATTTTCTTAGGTGACTAGACACTGAAGCTTTGCTATCGCATCCTTTAAACATGTTTGAAAAGATGGAATCTTTTGCAATGATAAAAATATTTTACTTCTGAACATCTAAAGATCTGAGTCTGAGGTATGTTTGCTTGAAGGAATGATAGGACTACGTAGGTCTTGTAGCCCGATAATACCGGTATTGCAATTTCAGAACACAGAACATTTGCAGTGATAAACATGTAAAGTCAGTAATAAACCACAAAAAGTACATCTATCATATTTTGGACAGACATAGAATATTTGAGTGAACTATTTCTAGTGTTTTTGACCCTATTGAAAAAAAAAAATAAAAAAAAAAAAATTAATAATTTTGAAACTTGTAACACTGAATAACTTTCTCATACTTGATACTACATTTTCTTGTACGAACAACACTATTCATTAAAAGCATAAGAAATACACATTACATTGTTTATCCAAGGTTTCTGCATTTGAATAAATTCAATATTGAATCCAGAGAATATCATGCCAGTACATACTTGTATGTAGCAGCTGTTATAGATTATGATGACCTGTCAATATGTCAATATGTATTTTACCTGCTATGTGATACAATCCATTTCACCACCTGTCCCAGTTTTAGAATATTGAAGCAAAGGTATTGGATAACAAAGTGAATTTGCCTTCAAGTGAAAATCTATCTTGGATATTGCTTTGATCTTAGGACTTTAAAAAATATTTCCATTGATTTAGAAATGTATAAATGAATGTATTTTAGCCTATCTGGCTTCTAATAAGGGCCACCGGAGCCACGCCCTTTAAACCAATTTTATCTTCTTCTCCAGAAGCATAAGGCCTAGAAAGTTGTAACTTTGTGTACAGACTCCTTTACTAGTGAGGATTAATAATTGTAGATTTAGTGAGCATGTGGCCCCTACTAAGGGGAGCCTGATGAGCCCTAGAGCCAATGGCTCTATTTAAAAAGAATTGCATTCCTTTCTGTTATCTTCTAAAGATATTGTAAAGATTTTGATATTTTGATGGATGACAACTTCTTTATTTATAGACTGATTATGGACTGCGACGTTTTGATAGATATGCTTGTAAACGATACAAGGATCTGTATCAAAACTTCGCACTCTATAAATAAAGAAGTTTCCATCCATAAATATTGTCCTTATTTGATTTTTACTTCTATTATGCCACTCAAAGAAGTCGTTTGATTTTTCTTGGCAAAAGGTCTTTCTGTGTTCAAGCTTTACTGTGCAAATTTTATGTATTATCATTTTGAAAGGATATTTCTATTTGTGAACCTTATACCTTATATGTTTATTGTTTGTTGTAAGGTTATTTTGTATGAGTATAAATAGTTGAACAATCACTTGATTTTGGTTTTTATCACCTTGAAATGTCGTTTTTATATTAAAAATTATGAAAAAATATACTCCAAAAAAGAACAACTATAATAAATAGAAATACTCATTATACAACGCTCAAACACTAACATTTCGAATCTGCCCTGCTTTATGCTTTTAATTTAATCAGGAAGATATTTTCTAATACTGACTTTTCAGAGCAAGTGAAATGTCCCATCTAATAAAGATAATAATAATAGGGTGTGGTTTGCTAGCAATATATTAGGAAAGGCTATTCTTAGAGATATCAATATTTTTTCATCTATAAAACTGGTTCCTAAAGATAGATTTTTATTTGATTGTTACTTGTATATTATGTTTATTATCAGGATGAATATATGATACTTATGTAGGTCATGTTATTGTGCGACATCTTTAGATTTGAATCTATTATGTTGTATTGATTTATTCTTATCAGATGAATAAATATGAAAAATATTGTTGAGACTTAAATATTAGTCTTTCTCTTGTACGTACATGCCACGTACGTAATTTTATTTTACTCAATGTAATGTATTTTCAGTGTTTTATTTTTGCATTGCATTGCATGCGTTGCTATAAATAGATCTGTACATCGTCTGCTTTCCAGTTAATATTAGATTCTAAGCACTTGGCATTTGTTTACTGAATAACTGACACTATTAAAACTTGATTATTTATTTAAATTATAAACATATTCATATACCTAGGCCTAAACATCATAGTAATAAGTAAATTACTGAGTAATAATTTTAGACTTAAATTTAGTCTATGAAAAATTTCCACATGTTCAATCGTGTATTTACATGAGATAAAGCACCAAAATTTATTACAAAATATCATTATTCGTCGACTTATACGTGGAATGTCCGATTGGCAAAAATTTGAATCTGCATCCCTGGTACATGGGTATGTAGATGTTCTTCGAGATAACATTATAAATACATTTGGGACAACTTTTAATTCTATCTCTTTTAACTTTACTTATTACCCAGGATGCCACAATAATTATGAAAACTTTGTATACCTTACCTTTTCAAAACACAATAATCGATATATGTTCATATTTTATAATGTTCTTTTGATATGAATCAGTTAATTGGAAAAAAAATTATTTTGATAATGAAAAGTGGCTTTGTCATGACATGAAAGTTACAATTGTTGTATATTCTATTTTACAGAGTGCAGAATCAACACACATTCCAACATCACTGCATCAAACTCTCACTGAGGATGTAATCAACACAACTACTGCACAAATGTAGGTTCAAGTTTAATCCTCTTATCCCTTATTTGTAAGTAGCCTTTGCAATGTTGAAAATTGATTTTATTGTCAAAATTTCAACTGAATAAATATTTTTTTTTTTTAAATTTAGCTTTTTAGCTCATCAGGTCTGAAAGACCCGATGGGCTTATGGCATGGCATGGCGTCCGGCGTCCGTCCGTCCGTCCGTCCGTCCATCCGTCCGTCCATCCGTAAACTTTTCACATTTTCGACTTCTTCTCCAGAACCAATGACTCTAGAGAGCTCAAATTTGATGTGGAGACTCCTTGGCAATTGGGGATTTTAAATTGTAGATTTCATGACCTCATGACCCCAAATGGGGTCACAGGGGTCAAAACCTTAAAAACCTATTTTCATCTTCTTCTCCAGTTCCAAAAGGTCTAGAGAGCTGAAAAGTTGTGTGTAGACTCCTTTGCCAATGAGGATTCTAAATTGTAGATTTCATGACCTCATGACCCCAATTGGGGTCACAGGGGTCAAAACCTTAAAAACCTATTTTCATCTTCTTCTCCAGTTCCAAAAGGTCTAGAGAGCTGAAAAGTTGTGTGTAGACTCCTTGGCCAATGAGGATTCTAAGTTGTAGATTTCATGACCTCATGAACCCAATTGGGGTCACAGGGGTCAAAACCTTAAAAACCTATTTACTCCATCTTCTCCAGTTCCAAAAGGTCTAGAGAGCTGAAAAATTGTGTGTAGACTCCTTGGCCAATGAGGATTCTAAGTTGTAGATTTCATGACCTCATGACCCAATTGGGGTCACAGGGGTCAAAACCTTAAAAACCTATTTTCATCTTCTTCTCCAGTTCCAAAAGGTCTAGAGAGCTGAAAAGTTGTGTGTAGACTCCTTGGCCAATGAGGATTCTAAATTGTAGATTTCATGACCTCATGACCCCAATTGGGGTCACAGGGGTCAAAACCTTAAAAACCTATTTTCATCTTCTTCTCCAGTTCCAAAAGGTCTAGAGAGCTGAAAAATTCTGTGTAGACTCCTTGGCCAATGAGGATTCTAAGTTGTAGATTTCATGACCTCATGACCCCAATTGGGGTCACAGGGGTCAAAACCTTAAAAACCTATTTTCATCTTCTTCTCCAGTTCCAAAAGGTCTAGAGAGCTGAAAAGTTGTGTGTAGACTCCTTGGCCAATGAGGATTCTAAATTTTAGGTTTGGTTACCCCTTGACCCCAATTGGGGTCACAGGGGTCAAAACCTTAAAAACCTATTTTACTCCATCTTCTCCAGTTCCAAAAGTTCTAAAGAGCTAAAAAGTTGTGTGTAGACTCCTTGGCCAATGAGGATTCTAAATTTTAGGTTTGGTTACCCCTTGACCCCAATTGGGGTCAAAGGGGTCAAAGCCTTAAAAACATATTTTACTCCTTCTTCTCCAGTTTCAAAAGGTCTAGAGAGCTGAAAAGGTGTGTGTAGACTCCTTGGCAAATGGGAATACTAAATTTTAGGTTTGGTGACCCCATGACCCCAAATGGGGTCACAGGGGTCACAACCTTCAAAACCTATTTTCATCTTCTCCTCCAGTTCCAAATGGTCTAGAGAGCTAAAAAGTTGTGTGTAGACTCCTTGGCCAATGGGGATTCAAACTTGTAGATTTTGTGACCCAATGACCCTAAATGGAGTCACAAGGGTCAAAAAAAAATTCGATCAAAAGTCTGATGAGCTACAGAGCCCATGGCTCTATTTTTGTTTAAAAGTAGCCTTTGCAATGATGAAAATTGATGCTATGTAAAAGTTTCAACTGAAACTGTTAATTTTTTTCTTAAAATTTAGCTTATATTTATTTTCAGTATCTTATACCTAAGGTTAGCTTTAATTTTTAGATAGACATCATTTGTGCAGATATATATACAGCTAAGCAACTTTCTTTTTCAAATTAAGTATTTTACTGTAAAAATTTCTCAAGATAAAAAGCATTGATTCAAGTTCTTTCTTAATGGAAAAATTGAAAATATCATGAATGTTGTAATGTTGAATGTAAAATAAAAATTATATATTAGGTGATATATTTTAATCCTTATCATTTGATCCTGAACAGCAGTCCCAGAGGAAACCTTGAAGAAAGAAGACCAAAACATCAAAGGTCTTTGTCTGAAGAAACTCCAAGGTCTAGAAGTAGACATGAAACCTCGGAGAAGAAAAAGAAGAGAAAAGAACATTCTCCACATCATTCTCAAGAACATCCAGAACGAAGAAGAGAGCAGGATATTAGCTTTCAACAGGCTGGTCATCCTCAAGCTGCCCCTAAGCAAAGGTTTGATGGACATCATATTATTGGCCAACAGCAAAGTCAGTTTAACCCAAATCAAGGTCTGCCAGATCAGCAGTACCAACACAGTCAGAATTTTCAACATGACAATGTTCCTTACCAAGGCAATCCAACTTTTAGTCACCCAAATCAGAGTTATGATGGTAGGGTTCCACACCAAAGTCAAACAAACTTTGATCAAGGTGGATCAGTCAACATGGATAGGTCCTACAGATACCCAAATCCAAATATTCCCCAAGAAGCTCATCAAAGAGTTCAAAGCTTGAATCAGCCAATCAGTGGTCAGAACCATCATATGTTAGGTCAAGGTCATCCTGTAAATCCTACTTCAGGTCCTCCAATTGGTGGTCAGTATTCCAATCAACCAATGACAGGCCAAGGTCATTCTACAAATTCTTACAACCAAGGTCTTCCAATGAGTTCCACAGAACCTATGGCAGGTCAGATTCAACTGTCAAATACTCAAGACCAGGGAAGCCTTGGATCTCAAAGTCAAAACTACAATGAGCAAAGGACATGTAGTCTGAATCCTTCCATAAGTATCAGTAACAATCAACCAGCACAGTCTAATCAACCACTTCAAAGCACTAACCCTTCTGAACCACCTCAAAATGTCCACAGAGAATTCTCTCAGAACCCAAGGGTTACCAGTCAAGGCACCAGTACCTCAGAAAGAGATCCTTCTACTGGACATACAGATATTGCAAGGACAGTAACATCAAGTACAGGGCATACTGGAAATGAAGGTCCAGGAAAAGAATATTCAAAGGATAAGTCAAAGGCTGAGGTATCTGAAATAGGAATTCAGACTGAGGAACCAAAGAGCGTGAAATCATCAGATAATGTTGAATGTGAAAGTTGCCACACTTATGTCAAAGATGGTAAAAGTGGGATATCAAAGAAAGAGAAAGTTCAATTTGAAAGTGAACCATCAACTGTTTGTTCCAAATGTTTGAGGAAGGAAAACATTCCAGTACCAAAATATACCAGCACACCAAAGAAAATACCCAGAACATCAAAGGGCCACTGCAAACATTGTCATCACAGTATGGATGAAGAAACATCAGATTCTGATATGGAACCTCATCAGAAGAAGCCCTTACTTACTGCTAGGTCGGTTGTGATGGCAAGGATTATGGGTGATGAGGCAAAGACTTCAAGAACAAATCCTAAAGAAGAAAGATTATGGCAAACCCTTGAGTCAAAACCAAAATGGAGAGATCAAGTTGATGCTGCTGATATTTCATATGAGGCTGGTATAAGGGGAAGAGGAACATCATTATCAAATCAGTTTGATCGGATCAGACCATCCCAGGCACATTATCCTACGTCAAGTGTCCCTTTAAGACAAACACGGGAGGATTTGATTGGATCAGGAGCAGATAGACAACCTTTGGATAAGCTTGAGAGGAGATATGAGGAGTCAAGAAGTCTTGTTTCAAGACCATTGTCTGGTTATGGAGTCGAATCTGATCGTGGAATACAATATTCTTATTCAGAATCTTTTCCAAAAGACAAATCTGATTCACTCTCTGACAGGATAGACAAACTAGAGAAGATGATTTCTGAAAATAGGACAAGATCGAATGAGAAGCTTGGAAAAGTTCTAAATGAGGTGATAGCTGATTCCAGCAAGATCTCAACCAGAGAGGATATTAAAAGACTTAGGGAATCAATAACTCCAAGACTGAATCCAGTTCGAACAAGAAATTTAGAAAGATCCCAGGATTCAAATGCAAAAAGGGGAAATACAATCTCAAGCCTCAGACCTGCTGGACATGGAAATAGTACCATTGATCCTCTAGAAAGAAGGACTGTCCCTTTAAACAATGACATGATCTCATCACCACAATCCTCAGACAGTTATATTGGTCTTCCTTCTGGAAACACCAAACATGGTGAAAGCACATCACAATCTTACCCAACATACAGGTCCTCGGAAAATGGTCTTATTATCAGAAACAACTTCTATGGTGACAAAGACCAAACCCCCTCAAGAACCCAACAGTATTCACCCTATCCAATACAAAGATCAGATCACCCTGTTCAAACACAATACTCCTTTCAACCTCAACACTCTCTTCAACCACAAGCTGCAGGACCATTTGGAGGATATCCACAAGGATACCAGGCTCAGTATCATGGAGGTTCTGATAGAGGTACCCATGGGACCATGATGTCGCCCCCTCTCTACCAGACCCCCAGTGGACAGTATTATGAACACTTCCCTCAAGTTCTACATCCTTCTGGCCATCCTGGTGCTAGACAGTATATTGGAAACCGGGACCAATTATGGAAGGTTAGTATGTAATTTTCATGACTTTGATCTTTGAAGTTGATCTCCTTCTCGTTTTTTTCAATAATTTTCCCGTTTGATTAAGAAAGAAGCACTTTCTACTTTTAGGATGTCAGAAAGCAAATATTTCACTCTCATTTCTATGGTAGGCAAGGAAATATATAACAAATTTGTTTAGAGTTTTTTTTCTCTCAATAAATTAGACTGATGATGTTTTAAAACTCAAATATTTGATTCAGTTGTCTTTTGTATCCATGTTTCAGTTGTACTTATCATCTATGGATAAATATGTAAATTAATTCTAGAATTCTCACTGTTTTTTCAGGACCCCAGACAAGGTTTTGATTATTCTTTTGTCAAAAGAAATGAAGAATTTGGTAAGTTGGATAGATTATTGATGTGACAATTACAATAACTGATTCTGCAAATTTTTCCAAATTTAACTTTTCATACAATCTTGTATAATCCAATAATCTACATACTGACTTTGAAAATTATACATTTTTGGTTTCATGCAATCTTGTAGAATGCAATTATCTATTTTAAACTTCAGATCTGAAGAAAGGATTAATGAGTCCCAACCTATCCACAGACAGTGAAGCCTCAGTTGGTCAGGAACTCTCGGTGGACGAGAACGGGATTCTCTGGGATGAGGACCAGGCTGACACAGGAGTTTCTGAAGACCTTGATTCATTCAGACTAAGTCCATCGGGCTCAGAGACTGCTGGGGATGTGGACTCTTCGCTTCTCCTGTCTGGATCTGGATCTTGGAGAGCAGACGGTCACCTGCAGAAAGCAGATGGTCACTTTCAGAAAGCAGACGGCCATCTACAGACTCTTGATGGAATAGCTGAGACAGACGAGGAGTCGTCTTATTGTGGGCTCCCGGGTTCAGGGAGGAAAGGGCATGGTGGAAAAGCAGAAAAGTTTGATATGAAAGGTGGAAAAGCATTGTCAAGAGATTTCACTGATTCTTCAAAGAAAGATCTTCGGACTGACAAGGGTGGAATGGTGAGTGATATTGTCTCTGTTAGAGACAAAATGATGAAATATCTTGATGAGGATGATTTGAAAGGAATAAGGAAGAATACTAGAAATCAGAAGTCTAGGCAAAATTGCTCGACAGACCCTCTTGTTGGTGATGTTGAGAAGGACACAATTCGTAGCACAAAGACTGAAAAGTCTTTAGAGACTCCGAAAATCATTTCAAATGTAAAGGATGACAAACTACAAGCAAACTTGCCATCTTCATTAAGATATATTGATTCCTCTGGAGACAACTCTTCCAGTAGTTACACACCTTTAAGAGCATCTGGATCAAAATCAAAACTTGTGAAAAGTGGAAGTTTTGAACTTGATGATATGAAGAAGGAGTCTCCTAAAGCTGCACCAAGAAACATAAATGAAGTCGTAGAAGAGGTTATTCAGCCTCAATCTAAAGAATCGAATAGAGCACCATTAGACTTAAGTAAGAAATTAAACTTTTTGTCCTCATCATCTGAATCTCTTGAGCAATCTCCAAGAAGAAAGCCAGTTGCAAAGAAAAGAAATATAAAAGATGACAAACTCAATGTTAAAGAAGAACCTTCAGTTATTTCCAAAGACAAACTGCAAGAAAATGACACTACAGATCCTAGAGGACTCAATTTGGAAATACCTCATTCAGGAACACAACAAGTTCCTGATCTACAAAGAACAAAGCCTTCCTTGGAAACAAGAGATTCAGTTCTTGGCACTTCAATAGGTTCTGACCCCAAGGAGGTTTCAAATAACTTACTGAAACATGAGGAATCTGGTCTGACGTCTTCACTGGACTCTCTGGATGATCTTGCAAAGTATGACAATGTTCCACTGAAGAAGGCAGAGCCTCTGAGACTCACCTTTGCAGATGAGATGACTACAGATGATGACTTGTCCCGAGGTAGTGTTGGAGGAATTCCAGAAGCTTCTCCTGCCCTTTGCAAAGATGAAAGTACAGACTTTGACTTTGAATCTGATCTCGAGAGACTGAGCACTCCCCTACAGCTGAAACCTGGGAAGGGCCGATCCAAGAGGAACAAGGTTCTGACTCATAAGAAAGCAAGAGGAGCTTCTTCCAGGAGACTCAGTGTTCCCAAGGTTCATGCTGATGGTGAGTTTTTGTTGCCCTTTGGGTTAAAGAACTTCCAGGTACAACTTCAGAATGAAGGAGAGAAATCTTCAAATATTGTAATTTTGCAAAGACGATAAGAAAAGTTTGTTTGAAAGCCTATATACTGATAATGTAACATATATGAGATACATTTTCATTGATTTTTTTAGACAAGACTTTATCTTAAATCAGGCATTTATTTTTTCCAAATAACATGCAATAAAATTATTTTGTAGTTGTGATGGGTCCCGATGGTTTTTACTTGGTTTTTATTGGGTCTTCATTGGGTCATGATTGCATGTCGTCTTGGTCTTGATTTGGTCTTGATTATGATATACATGATCAGTTTCAATTGGTCCTGTTTGACCATTACTTTCCTCCAAGTTACCCTGATTGGTCCAGTTTGACCATTATTAACCCTTTGTGACCCCGAATGGTCTTGTTGTCTGCTGTATCTCATCCACATCCTTGTGTTTTCTGACCAATATTTTCACCCATGGTCCCCAGAGAGCAGTGATGCAGGGTCTGACATCAGCAAGAAAACCAGAGATAGACACGAGGCTGGGCGCCGGCGCCGAGTTGCCTTGTTCTGTGTCTTCCGTTACCTGGATACCAGAACTCTCAGCCAGATGGCGCTGGTCAATCGTGAGTGGCGCCATGTCTCCAGACATCCAGAACTGTGGAAGAAGATTGAGCTCAAGAACGAGAGAATTTCCTCGTCTGTGAGTACGAGTCAAGAATATGATTTGATGTCATCATTTTCACTCTTACACACTTAATTTGAAAATAATTCCTTTCATCTTAGAGCATGATTTCACCCATTTGCATGATGATCTCTGAAGTTATGATTGATGTGATAATTAAATATTACTTGATAAATTTTTAACTTGAGTAAATTTTCTCCTGAATATCTTACCTCTAATATTCACCTGAGAATAATTATCAATTATTATATATTATTATATATGTAAATATTATACAACTTCAGGTATATCTCCATATAATTTAAAGAAATTAAGCATATGATTATCAATATCAATAAATTGTCATCATGAGAGAATAGTAGATGAAAAACATTGATTCATAAAAACATATATTCATAATGATATTTTCCCAATGCATGAACCACAAGAGTAAATTAAACACAGCATCATTGTACAAACCTATTGTTGATTTTTCAGTTTTGAATGATATCAACAATGATCTGATGTAATGACACGCTTGTGATGTAATGTTCATGTTGCATACATGATATAGTTGTCAAAATCACGATGCAAATTTTGGTGAATAGTTTTCCAAATGTTTTAGAATATTGAATCCAGAAATTTAGATTATTTGAAAATCCCCGATAAGATTGGTATTCTGTTGAAGTTCAAGTTGGGAAAAATAAGAATGTATATAGTGCAAAACATATTTTTTCAACGAAGTGAATACAGATCGGTTAACAAGCTGCAATGGCTTATATAAATAATGATTAAATAAAGAAAGAGGATGGCTGTCTTTGTGATTAAATGTTGGGGAATAGTATCTCTCCGCAATAATGTCGCATTAACTTATATTCATATATAAAGTATCATAACCTAAGTATGGCGATATGTATCGCATCGTGAGGTACCTGAATCATGACACCCTTAGTAACTATGTACAATGGTGCTGTGCCTGGTGAGTTTGTAGCGTACTGCATGTTTGAGATGAACACTGGTTTCAGTTCCTTGCCACGATAGCCCAGTGGTGCTCTCGACTCCAGCAACTGTCGCTAGAAGGTTAGTTATCACTGCTCAATCCTCATCATCCATTGTAGTTAATGAAATTTTGCATCCCATACTCTCCCATTATTTACATTGTATACTTATGATCATTATCCTTAAGGCCAAGCGTTAATTTGGACTGCCTATATTTTGTTCACTGATCAAGCTCAAATACAGTACACTAAAGAGAGGGCACAGAAAAAAGACCTAAGTGCAACAAGGCCTAAATCAATCAGCATTTAAACTGCGTTTAAAATTCTGTGGAGGATTTTTCGAAATTCCACAGCAAGTTTTAGTACAAGAAGACATTGTTTGGAAAAAAATAAAGTTTTCAAATTGGTAAATTCTGTGAGAAAACAATGGTAAATTATGCAGGCATCATTATGAAATGCCTTTTTTAGGCCAGATCTTTTTGTGCAAGAAGCTTATTTTCACGATTTATCCTGACGAGTTGTTATTTTGGCCACTCAGAAATATGTGTACGTATAGATTAATGTCAGTCACTCTCAATTCCTAAAAATAATGGAGTCAAGGGCCCGAGGCTCATTTACAAGTTACAAGGATATAAACCCACTTAAATTACCCGTAACTTAATGCCTATTCAAAATCATAACTTAAAAAATAATTTAAAAAATTAAATTTCAAGTGAAAACTTTATTTAAAATACAACGCTGCATTACTGAACAATAGGCCGACGTCACAAGTGTAATTCAATAATTACTAAATGTCATCTGTTGAGTGAATTACAAATTGCTCTTTTCATTGCATTTCATCCTCATATGATCAACATCATCTTCATAATTAGAGTGAATGACTAGATTACCTTTATTGTTGTAGAGATAGTGCTTCAAAAATGATCATTGCATGTGTATTTTTAGGTTTTATAGTCGGTACTGAAACATAGTTACCAGGTAATACATATTTATTACTTACGTGCTATGATGTTTATGATGAATATTTTAATCTCTTGTACTTGCACTGAGTGTTTATGTTTGTTGTAGGAGGCTAAAAGCATGGTAAGATAATGTAGTGTCCATGTTTGTGTTGCTATCGTCTGACTACTAACATTGCTTTCTATTGTACTTCCCTTTGACATAGCTCAGTTGGTAGAGTGTCAGCTTTTCGCCCTGAAGGTAGGGGTTCAATTCTGAAAGCTGAAACCTTGTGTATAGATTCCTTGACTAATGAATATTAAAATGTATAGCTTTGGTGCCCCTGTGGCCACTAATAAGGACCACAGGGGCCACATCATACCAAAATATGTTAAAAGATGGGAGCTGTTGCTTGGGGCTCATCATTATGAGGAGAGATCATGGCTTGAACTGGCATTGCACTCCGGCTGCTGGGTGCCATGGGCGAAAACAAATTCACAAAATTACACCGTAAATATGACAAATAAAAGCTATAACTATCATTATTATCAATGAATGAAAGGAATGCAATCAATAGTTTTAAATATTCAAATTAGCGGACACAAAATTTTAGCTTTAAACAAAAAGTGGTATTTTGTATGAAGGCCAATGTGCCTATTGCACAAAGTGGTCCAAAGTGTTAACCATATATGTGTCGTCACCATTTCTGTTTGCAACACTAACAAGTGCATATTTCCTAATCAATGTTTAGTGTATTTGCAGTGAATAACTTGAATGAATGTGATGTACCCTCGTTGTGTACTAATACACTTATTGTTCTAATTTGTAGTAGAATGTGAATTTGTTTGGGTAGTAATGAATGTTTAGCTGTTGTAGTGTTGCACTTACTGTTTGAATCCTTGCATTTTGTGATTGCAAATATGTGAAGAAACTAATTATTGCATCTGATTTTCTTAGTTCTATTTACTATTATAATCAAATTCATTCAGTCATTCATGTTCAATCGTTGATATGATTTTGATGTTTTGTGATAATTATCCTCAAATTATATTTTTTCGAATTTTGATTTTAATTTTTTAATTCAATATTAATCAAACCAAATTGTATAATTTCTGTAATTTCTAAAATTGTATGAGGTCAACATAAAAACCATTTGAAGCCTTATCAAATATTGTTATCCTTAAAAAGTTTTAAAAAATATTTTATTTTAGTTTATTTAAGCATCACATAAAAATAGAAAGAAGATTGCTAACATAAATAAATATTTCAGGTTTGCAGTGTAGACAGAGGAGGTCAGAAGAATCTCTAGAGGAATACCAACAGAATACCAGGTATTATACCCTTTTTGAAGTTGTTTCCCTACGTTTAGTTTAAGTTAAATATGGAAAATTGCCTTTGTGCCCTTAGGTTGGATAGTAAAAAGTGACATATTTTCAATATGAGCACATGTGCACATATCACGTTTGCAAAGGTTATTTTAGTGTGACACCCGGTATATTATCTCTGTGACGTCATAAAACCATTGTTAATGATGTCAACAAAGCCAGTTGTCCTAAGGCATTTTACTCAGAGAATCAAATGTAATAGAAATTATAGCCCATAGAAGTGCATCATAATTATGACATTTACGAAACCTGTTCAAATTTGAATATAACCAAATTCACTCACATTGCCTTCAGAGTAGTTCAAACCACCCATTGGCATCACTCATCATTTGATATTTCATCACCAGGGGCTGCCTTAAAATTCCATTATGATTGGTACTCACTGGCAATGAAGCATTGCCTTCAAAGTAGTTCAAACCAATCATTTGATATTTCATCACCAGGCAATGTAAGCATTGCCTTCAAAGCAGTGTTTAAAATAAGCATCCAAAAACTGCTTGTCAATAAGGACCGGCAGATCGGAAAAACTGTGGGCCCAACTCTGAAACTGTCGGCGTTCATTATCAGTACTGATTTGACTTATTCTAAAATAATAATATTAATGGTATCAGTATGTTATAAATACACAAAATTGTTATCAGTTTAGAGTGATAGTTATGAGGGTTTGGCAGGGACATATGTCTTTCAGAAAGTATTGTTAGAAAGGAACAGTATCATTTAAAAAAACTAGATCCTGTAAGGACCTGCAGATAAAAGTGTGGGCCCTTGTGAATAACTGTCAGTGTCGGGCCTACGCTTATTTTAAACACTGCTTCAAAGTACCACCCATTCAGATCACCAATTATTGATATTTTATCACCAGGGGGTGTCTAGAGGCGGGTCTTGAAGAACTCTTGAAGTGCTGTCAGAACTCTCTTGTTTCTCTTCAGATCATCGCTTGTGGGAATATTCTTACTAATAAGTAAGTAGTTTTTATAGAGATTATTAATTTAAATAATACTTTGTTAATTTAAAAAAAAAAAAATTTCACATAAATGCAAGTGCTTTAATATCTCTTGATTGACTTTCTTTTTTTTTTTAAATTCAAAATTGAATTAATATATTTCTGAATGCAAACAATAAACGAATGGATAAATATCTCTAATGGTGAACAACTTTCAAAATTTGAATTCGATTTAAGAAGCTGAATAATTGTTAAATTGTCAACTGTCAAAAAATCTTGTTCATTTATCTTGTCATTTGACCAGATTTAATGAAAGATACATGTACAGTTTGCAAGAAGTTGTATTTAAATATTAACCTTGCCTTCATCATTCATCATCTTTAATCCATCTAAGGTAAATGATTGATATTAATTGATGTCCATCTTTCCAGATGTCTATGGCTGGCCAGTTGCTACTGTCGTCTCTTGGAGAAGCTTCACTACATCAGCAGCTCAGACCCCGTCACAGCCGAGGTGCTCTGGGCCATCGGGGGAGGGTGTCCGGGGGTCACCACGCTGGTTGTCCCTCCTCTGTATCCATGGTAACATACCTATATTCCTACATGTCAATATGCTCTGGGCCATCGGGGGAGGGTGTCCGGGGGTCACCACGCTGGTTGTCCCTCCTCTGTATCCATGGTAACATACCTATATTCCTACATGTCAATATGCTCTGGGCCATCGGGGGAGGGTGTCCGGGGGTCACCACGCTGGTTGTCCCTCCTCTGTATCCATGGTAACATACCTATATTCCTACATGTCAATATGCTCTGGGCCATCGGGGGAGGGTGTCCGGGGGTCACCACGCTGGTTGTCCCTCCTCTGTATCCATGGTAACATACCTATATTCCTACATGTCAATATGCTCTGGGCCTTCGGGGGAGGGTGTCCGGGGGTCACCACGCTGGTTGTCCCTCCTCTGTATCCATGGTAACATACCTATATTCCTACATGTCAATATGCTCTGGGCCATCGGGGGAGGGTGTCCGGGGGTCACCACGCTGGTTGTCCCTCCTCTGTATCCATGGTAACATACCTATATTCCTACATGTCAATATGCTCTGGGCCTTCGGGGGAGGGTGTCCGGGGGTCACCACGCTGGTTGTCCCTCCTCTGTATCCATGGTAACATACCTATATTCCTACATGTCAATATGCTCTGGGCCTTCGGGGGAGGGTGTCCGGGGGTCACCACGCTGGTTGTCCCTCCTCTGTATCCATGGTAACATACCTATATTCCTACATGTCAATATGCTCTGGGCCATCGGGGGAGGGTGTCCGGGGGTCACCACGCTGGTTGTCCCTCCTCTGTATCCATGGTAACATACCTATATTCCTACATGTCAATATGCTCTGGGCCTTCGGGGGAGGGTGTCCGGGGGTCACCACGCTGGTTGTCCCTCCTCTGTATCCATGGTAACATACCTATATTCCTACATGTCAATATGCTCTGGGCCTTCGGGGGAGGGTGTCCGGGGGTCACCACGCTGGTTGTCCCTCCTCTGTATCCATGGTAACATACCTATATTCCTACATGTCAATATGCTCTGGGCCATCGGGGGAGGGTGTCCGGGGGTCACCACGCTGGTTGTCCCTCCTCTGTATCCATGGTAACATACCTATATTCCTACATGTCAATATGCTCTGGGCCTTCGGGGGAGGGTGTCCGGGGGTCACCACGCTGGTTGTCCCTCCTCTGTATCCATGGTAACATACCTATATTCCTACATGTCAATATGCTCTGGGCCATCGGGGGAGGGTGTCCGGGGGTCACCACGCTGGTTGTCCCTCCTCTGTATCCATGGTAACATACCTATATTCCTACATGTCAATATGCTCTGGGCCTTCAGGGGAGGGTGTCCGGGGGTCACCACGCTGGTTGTCCCTCCTCTGTATCCATGGTAACATACCTATATTCCTACATGTCAATATGCTCTGGGCCTTCGGGGGAGGGTGTCTGGGGGTCACCACGCTGGTTGTCCCTCCTCTGTATCCATGGTAACATACCTATATTCCTACATGTCAATATGCTCTGGGCCATCGGGGGAGGGTGTCCGGGGGTCACCACGCTGGTTGTCCCTCCTCTGTATCCATGGTAACATACCTATATTCCTACATGTCAATATGCTCTGGGCCTTCGGGGGAGGGTGTCCGGGGGTCACCACGCTGGTTGTCCCTCCTCTGTA
This sequence comes from Steromphala cineraria, assembly GCA_916613615.1. NCBI lineage: Eukaryota > Metazoa > Mollusca > Gastropoda > Trochida > Trochidae > Steromphala > Steromphala cineraria. The sequence continues at coordinate 38,375,043 of OU744731.1, read as the reverse complement.
TCCATGGTAACATACCTATATTCCTACATGTCAATATGCTCTGGGCCTTCGGGGGAGGGTGTCCGGGGGTCACCACGCTGGTTGTCCCTCCTCTGTATCCATGGTAACATACCTATATTCCTACATGTCAATATGCTCTGGGCCATCGGGGGAGGGTGTCCGGGGGTCACCACGCTGGTTGTCCCTCCTCTGTATCCATGGTAACATACCTATATTCCTACATGTCAATATGCTCTGGGCCATCGGGGGAGGGTGTCCGGGGGTCACCACGCTGGTTGTCCCTCCTCTGTATCCATGGTAACATACCTATATTCCTACATGTCAATATGCTCTGGGCCTTCGGGGGAGAGTGTCCGGGGGTCACCACGCTGGTTGTCCCTCCTCTGTATCCATGGTAACATACCTATATTCCTACATGTCAATATGCTCTGGGCCTTCGGGGGAGAGTGTCCGGGGGTTGTCCCTCCATTGTATCCATGGTAACATATCAGCCAAACAAGTCAAGCAAGTCAATGTTTTCACGGTATATGTTTTTATCCTTTGGCTATTCGAGGGAGGGTGTCCATGGATGACCTCGCTGGTTGTCCCTCCTTTGTATCCATGGTAACATGACTATATGCCTATATGTCAATATGCTCTGGGCTATTGGGGGAGGATGTCAAGGGGTGACCTCGCTAGTTGTCCTTCCTCTGTGTCCATGGTAACATACCTATGTACCTTCATGTCAATATGATCTGAAAATTTTGAAAAGGTTTTAGCTACAATCTGTCAAAGGTCAAGGTCACATGCCTTATTTTAACTGTTAACACTTTTAATCGATACATGATTGTTATTCTCAATGAAAAGTGTTTATTGATTGTTTGATCTTGAAAGTCAAAGGTCAAGGTCATGAGAAAATGCCCAATTTGCTGTGGCCTGTAAAAGGGCAGAAATGGGTAAGGCAAAACCCAAAGTTTTGGGGATGCTCTGCTTTTGCAAACGCTAATCTAGTGTGTTTAATTGATTGGGAGATAGAGCACTTCATCTCTGATACAAGTCCTGCTCAATCAGTAGCACCCATCAATTAGAAAATTTGTTAAGAATACATTCCAGATAATCATAAAACAAGATGTGTTTGTGAAACACGAATGCCCCCGGATGCATCCTGCTCCCTGTGTCAAGGTCAAGGTCACAAGGTCAAATGTCATGGTGTCATCTAAAAGGTCTCAAGTATCAAAGACCTAGCTCTGACCAATCAAAAGTTATGACCAAGGTTAAAGTTTTTGTGGACAAACGGACAGACAGACGGACAGGTGAAAAACAATATACCCCCGGAATCTCCAATTCGGGGGCATAAAAAGTAAATTTTGTGTTTGACTTTCAGTCTCAAACCCAAGTCTTTCACCAACAAATGCCTAGTGTTGATAGCCAAGTTTTACCCAGACCTGTTGCAGCTTGGGATTGGTGGTCAGGAAATCAGCATCGGAGGCCTTCTTCCTTTAGGTAGGATATATATACCTCCGAGCATTAATGAGACAACTTTAGAATATCTGTAATAAACTGATGAAATTTTGAACAGATTTTGATAATTCATTTACAAATAATCTAAAACAAGCCCAAACTCTTTCACTCTACTATGTCATGAGATATACTGTGAAATCTGCTGAAACATTCTTTTTTTCAGATCGTATGTTGATTCTGAAAACAACTTGTACACTTTAAGGAACCATTTATTTCCAATCTGCAAAATATTTTTATTCTATTTATACTTAGTCATTCGCTTTACAGTTAGACAGGTCTTTATTTCTTCAAACTACAAGAAAACCATAATTTGTATATGAATGTAAGATATCATTTTTTTTGTGTTTTTGAATGTGTAAATATGGACTTTATCAATCAATGTATCCTGTGGCACAAGTTTTGACGACATTTAGAATATGAATGATATAAAACAATTATTGTTTATAGGGTATTTGTGTATATTTTCTTTTTATTCAACCTGTAAGTGATATAGTTTTCAGTCGATTTGTCAGTATGTTTGTCATTTTGTTTCAAGAGCAGAACTAATAAACAAGAAAATTTAGCCTACGAAACTATGATATTAAATCACATGTACCATTTGAGATTTTCAAAATTCTTGGGATTTTTGTTAAAGTAGTTTCCATCTTGGGCTCGAGGACGCAAAAAGTGAAGGTTGCTGTTTACAAAATCTGTTGTTTTAGATTGTCTGTGATGTGTGAAACTAGAAAATCAACATTATAATTTCAAGAGATTAATTTCAAAATATATCATATATGTAGCAGAAGTGATTATTTGAAAACACCTCCGCCGGGATTCGAACCCGGGACCTCCGGGTGAGAGTCCTACGCTCTACCTGTTCGGCCAAAGAGATATCCCTCCAGCCGAAGCCAGTAGGAAGTAGTAGACCTCACCCTGTCACATTCACCCCCTCCACGAAGTGACCTATAGGTTTTGTTTAAACTGATAGATGTATGGTCAATATTTAGGTTGAACCACAAGAACGTGAGTTAACAATAATAATAACTCAGTCTCTTTATTGTCCGCAATACAAGGTACATTGGAAATTCTTTTAGTGCATTTAGCACCCGGCAGCCACAGGTGCAGTGGCAGTTAATTCGTTGTTCTGCCTTTACAATGCTGAGTGTCAAGCTAGACAGCAACAACTCCCAACTTCTAACGTCTTTTGGTATGACACGACCTGGAATCGAACCCCGGTCTACCACTGAGCTACGTGCCCGGTATGGGTGAAGTTTAGAATTTTTAGTACTTGGTTTTGCGTTTGAATCTGACCCCTCGAGTACTCAAGTCCAATATTTTGGATCAGTGAAAGTGAAACTCTCAGTGTTTCATTTTAGTGCAAGGCTGCCAGCGTCTTCAATACCTTGAGTTGGACCACATGATTGAACTGACGTCTGACGACGTGACGGCACTGTGTCGTGCCGGGCTCCGTCAACTGTCTGTGTTGGAGATTAATGCAACGCCCATCACACCAGATGCTGTCAAGCAGATCTACAGTCAGTTTACTTTGTGTTTTTTCAATAATAAATCAATGAATGTCAGTTACATATTTTAATTAATTTTCGTGCCCAGGCCAACTACTCATTACCAAATACTTCATCCTGTCTCAGGCTACGAACGTTACGCTAACTCCACTAATTTGTACCCTGGGCTCAGAAGCTAGATTCGCTCGCGCGGCCTGACTTGGGATACAGCCAATCAAATCATTTTCTCGTTGAAATTTTATCGAGAAGGTGGCGAGAAAATGATTTGATTGGCTGTATCGCCACGCTTAAATTACTTGATTAAAGGTGATCATGCTCCGAGGAATATTGCCTGTCAGGGTTCAAACTCAATTCTCCCGAGATTTCCTCTCTATTATGGCCTGATTGCACTCACCTATGTTGTGCATTCTGTTGTAAGCTCATCTAGCCAATTGCAAAGACTGTGACAAATCCTTTTGGTTTCATGCAAGGTTCAGGTAACACAAGTGTGCCATTCCTTAAACATGGATGCCGCTAAAAGCTATTTCAACGATTTGATTGGATTGCTGATGACTTGGTTTTGTCTTGGCTAACTGGTTACAGCAACACGTGAATAGGCTGCATTTAGACCTTGTGGAGGGGAAGCCTCTGATAGAACATGCTCAAATTGGTCTCCATAGCGCCAATATTTTGAAAATGTTATTCGCGGAAAAATTAGATTTTAATCAGACTGAGGAGTTATGATTCATGAGAAGGGACTCTGGCATTTTTAGAAGCTAATGATAGATATACTGAAAGGGGCAGTAGCATGTTTTTTGAAAATGTTATATTTCAAATTTTTCACTGAAAAACTGGACGTTAATGCTAAATGTATTATTTTGATACTGTCAAAAATCTCATTACACAAACCAATCATCTACAATCAGAAGACAAATGATAAGGATTCTCATCAAGTCTATTGGTAGCCATATTTGTGTGAACACTTTTAATTCATTTTGTGTAAGAAAAAGGAATCGCATGGCTAAAGTTTACATTATATACTTGATTCATTACTGCTTCATTTAGTTTCGATACATTGTCTTTCAATTGGAACAATTTATTTTTATTTTCCTTACATCACCTTAAATTACCCCTAAAAATGTGCTACAGCCCCTTTAATACTCAGGATATAACTTATGATGGGAAAGAGGTATGCATAAATTATCAAGTTGTTGTTCTTTAATTTTTAATGACAACTGCATTATGAAAACATTGCATCAAATGGAATCTATTTTTATTGTTGAAGGTACTGGTTAAATTGAGATAATAATTTATAATAATAATAATTTCAGTTATTGGTTTAAGTTATAATGGTTTTTTTTTGATGATATGTTACAAACTGGTTGGTTCAAATGAAACCATATGATTTTATGAGAGCTTCCTTTACTTAATATTCACATTTTGTTTTATTGATTCAAAGTTGGTATTATCAAAAAGATGTTTGAATGATTTTAGTCTATGTTAAAGAATACCTTCTTCAAAAAGAATAAAATTGAAAATTATTTCTGCATTCTTGCCAAAAATGAATTTTGAATGAACTTTAACACAAGGTTTTTTTCAGATATGAAATAGTGATGTCAAAACCAGACTATTCTTCTTTTTGTTTGCCACACTAAAAATTGTCATTTGCTCAAAAATTATTTGATATCAATTATGTATTGAGAATAAATTTACCGTATCACTTGATATACAATAATTAATTTGTTACAGAATCTTGTCGACATTTGAAAAGATTAAGAATTCTTCTTGACATCCATGATTTTTTTGAGGATACAACAAAGAAGAAAAATATACAGGAATACAACAAAACCATAAAAAAACTTCAGGTATAGTTGGTTTTTTTTGGCATAGATATTGATACAATTTATCTATTGTTTTTGATAATATGAAAATAACACCTTGTTATTAAAATCCTAAATTTTTAGCTTATCTGGCCTGAAAAGCCCGATGGACAAGGCATGGTGTCCGGCGTCCGTCCATCCATAACTTTGTGCATTTTCATCTTCTTCCCCAGAAGCATAAGGTCTAGAAACTAAAACTTTGTGTACAGACTCCTTGACTAGTGAGGATTAATAATTGTAACTTTGGTGCTATAGCTATGAAGCCTGATGAGCTACAGAGCCAATGGCTCTATTTTTTTTAAACTATTCTATGTTGTATTATTGAGATATATGCAGTGTATGAAATAAGCCCCATCAGCCAATCTGGTAGCCAGTTTTGGTCCAAACTGAAACTTTTTAAGGTTTCTCTTCACCTTTGAAATTAAAATTTACAAAATACCACTTTTAGTCTGGTTTCTTTTTAGGCTATTTCCATACACTGAAATAAAGGAAAAGCAGTTCTATAAGTGAAAAAGTAAATGTTCAGTATTGATGCTAGTTATAGGTAAAGATCTTATCCAAAACAGATATTTTCACATAAAATAAGTAGTTAAATATAATATGTGTGTCTTTAGACTTACATTTGGTATGTCATCTTTGTACATGTATAAATAATTCTTATGAATATACATTAAAATTACATTCAATGTAACCTTTTCCAGAACCAAAAGGTGTAGAAAGCTGAAATATTGTGTACAGACTCTGGACTAAAATCTTGATTTCTTTTTAAATTTAGGATCTTCAGAAACAGCCAGGCTTGGGGAATGTGCTAAAACTACAGGCAGCTTCTATAGATTGAAGTGTAATTGCATAGGTGTAACAGAAGTGATTTTGAGACCACCTCCACCGGGATTCGAACCAGGGACCTCCGGGTTGAGAGTTCTACAATCTACCTGTTCGGCCAAAGAGATATCCCTCTAGCCAAAGCCAGTAGGAATGCTTATATCTCACCCTGTCATATACACCCCCTCCACAAAGTGACTCATCCTCAAGTCAAGCCATTTGGAGTTATCAGCACCTCAGTTCGACGTACTCATGGTGTTGTGAATACTAGGGAGTTGCCCCGGGCCCCACGTTGGGCGCCAAATGTAACAGAAATGATTTTGAGACCACCTCCACCGGGATTTGAACCAGGGACCTCTGGGTTGAGAGTTCTACACCCTACCTGTTCTGCCAAAGAGATATCCCTCTAGCCAAAGCCAGTAGGAATGCTTATATCTCACCCTGTCACATAGGCACTGCTAAAAACTTCAAAGAGGACAATCAAGCTCAGGTGCAGTTGGCTGAAGAGGTGGTGCAAATGTGATTTAGATTAGTTGGAGTTTATGCCTTGTGGAGCTCAATGCATCAATGGAGTCTATGCCAATGGAAAATGAGTTAGTATTGTCCCATATTTGGTATTTTGATATATTTTGATATACAGCATGTATTGAGTGAACTCTTAAAGGGGCAGTAGCACGTTTTTAAGGTGAATATAAGGTGATGTCAGGAAAAAGAAAATTAATGGTTCCAATTGAAAGACAATATATTTATACTAATTGGATCAGTAATGATTCAAAAATATAATGTAAAGTTTAGCCATACGATTCCCTTTTCTTACACAAAATAAATTAAAGGTGTTCACACAAAATGGCCGCCAATGGATTTTATGTGAATCTTCATACTTTGTCCTTTGACTATTGATGACTGGTTTGTGTAATGAGATTTTTGACACTATCAAAATAATACATTAAGCATTAACATACAATTATCAGTGAAAAAATAAAAAAATAAAATTATTAAAAAATGTGCTACTGCCCCTTTGAATCACTTTTTGAACTCCATGTTTTAATGAACTCCATGCCAATGGACCCTTGAACCAGAATTCAGAGTAAGATCTCATTGCAAATGATCTTCAAGAGTAAATACTTGTCATATTTTTTCAATTACACAATTAATTAGCATGATATTACATAACTACATAAACTGTATATGTATATGTTTGCATGTCTCATTACCTATGTACAAATATTTATATTAATGTGAATTAAGCTTGTTTAAGTGAAGAAGCTTTTCAGGCACCTTGTGTTGATATTTGAATAATGATCACGCATATTAGTCAATACATAGAGATTATTACCCGAGGAAGTGTGTCATATGACTTTTACACAAATTTGCACGAGTTTAGTAAAAGTCAAATGACACACTTCCGAGAATCATTTCTTTATTACCGATTCTATTCCATTTTACCATCGTAGAAATGTCCAAGAAACGGACCGCTTCCCTTGCGACGGCCGGCTACAGTGACGTCACATACAATGGTGTAATGACGTCACAAGCAAAAAAATATGGGAACTCGCTCTACAACAATCGTTGCTAGGCAAAAGTGATATATGCACTAGTGCTCATATTGAACACTACTTATTTTCAACCATATGGGTAATAAATCTATTATATGCTGTATGTAAAAAAGGCAAAATATGTCTGTTATATACTATGGAATGAATTCCACTTCATGTTATTAATTTCTATGCATTACTGTTATATGTTAACTCTGAATTTAACAGTTTATGAATAATGCAATTTTATGGGATCAAGGAACTGAATATTTTTATTTTCTGTCAGCAATAATATATTCATGTTTCTAAGAAATAATTATATAGTTTCTTCTCTACAAACCATGAAATGATATGTTGCAATGATTTATGATATTATATATATGATATTATGATTATATATACGATTGAAATGTTGAATTATTTTATTCCAACAGCAATAAATCGATGCACTTTTCTAATAAATTATGAAATTTATATTTCTTTGTGTACACATTGACCAGTTGCCTTTAATTAAGGTGTTTCTGTTTGCAATTTTGCAGATATACTATTCAAAAGAAGTAAAGGATCAAACCTATATTTAGTCATAATATGTTCATAGATGAATTGCCATTGTGTGGCTGCAGAGTGGTTCAACACAGAGGAATGTTGCACAGAGATTTGGTTGCAGCAAAAAAGTGAAAATCTTCCCTTAAAGGGGCAGTAGCAAGTTTTTTGAAAATTTTATATTTTTAATTTTCCACTGATACATCTGTAATTGTACGTTAATGCTAAATGTATTATTTTGATACTGTCAAAAATCTCATTACACAACCCAATCATCCATAGTCAGAGAACAAATGATAAAGATTTAAATAAAGGTCATTGGCAGCTATTTTTGTGTGAACACCTTCAATTAATTTTGTGTAAGAAAAAGGAATCTCATGACTGAACTTTACATTATGTATTTGATTTATTACTGCTTCATGTAGTTTATATACATTGTCTTTCAATTGGAACCATTTATTTTCATTTGCCTGGAATCCCATTATATTACTCTAAAACATTTCTATTCTAACAAAAACACCGACAATCTACGTTTTATCCTTTAAATTGTTTCTGACATCCAGTGTTTAAGACCCTTACAACTCACTTTATATGACACATCGTCAATTTCAACATGCATTTCATGAAATGCATTTCATGAAAATCACGTGCATACATGTATACATCTTCCCCACATAACATGTATAGAGAGTTCAAGAGATCAGTTAATGACTTTAGGGCACAAGAATAATTTTCATTGGTTCTTTGTCTGTATCTCGTCGAGTAAAGAAGATTTTTAAACGGCGTTTTTTGGAAAGGCTTGTTATTTAAAAACGTTAACAGATAAAGCTTTGGCAATAAAAACTTAGTTCACTTTTCTTGAAGACATGAAATAAACCTGTTTCAGTCGGAACTATCTAGCTCAACCTATCGTGCATATTATATGGTATCGTTTCTTGATGATCGGATCTACCATTTGAACTTAAGACAGAAAGCTCTCAGACAACGTTCAAGAGCTTTCCAAAACGTTCCTGTTCAGAGACCCATATCATATGTAATATTTCTCTTGTTCAGCGCCATTTAACAGCTTATAGTTGGAAAATAGGCGCTAAACAAATGAATTATCATTATCATAGGAAGAATATTTCTCATTAATTATAAACATGACATACTATCACATCCACATTAATTTCATCCTGTCTCAGGATTCGAACGTTAAGCTAACTCCACTAATCTGTACCCTGGGTTCAGAAGCTAGATTTGCACGCGCGGCCTTGACTTGGAATATAGCCAATCAAATCGTTTACTCGTTAAAATTTTATCGAGAAGGTGGCGAGTTAGTGGAATTAGTGGAGTTAGTGTAACGTTCGAACCCTGAGACAGGATGCATTAATTTACAAACGCCCCTGATGGCTGAAATATTGCCCAAGCGTCGCTAAACAATAACTCACTCACTCGCTCATCTATAAACACACGTGACCCGTAATTTGGACATTACTAATTTGACGGAACATATTTGATTTAAAACAGACTGAATACTGATTCCGCATGTGTGGTTTATTTCAACAAATTACGCCCAAGGTACTCCCAGCATAAATCATTACTCGTCGAATAGCATGCTTCTTTAATATTGTTATTCATAGTTCATGCCCAGCAAACACACTCTGTGCAGGCCCGTAGCACCAATTTCAGTTGTGTGTGTGTGTGTGTGTGTGGGGGGGGGGGGGGTGTTTAGGGTTTTACATGTGTTTTACGTGCTCATTTTATGGATTGTAAGGTTGTATGTGGCTGAATTCCAAATTCGGGGGGCTTTTTCTTTTAAACATTTTTTTTTCGCTAGAAGCCCCCCCCACCCCCCCCCCCCCCCCCCCCCCCCCCGCTTGCTACGGGCCTGCTGTGTATGTATTATTTACTAGCCAATCACGCTGTAGGAGGCGGGGCCTAAATGCTCTCCAGTGGATCGGTCAATTCCATAGAATTCCGCCGGCTGAACACTTTACAGAATAGAAATAAACACATCCCGCTTTCTTTGATTATCTTGCTCTGCGGTGGTAACTGAAATATATGTGCCATTGTTTTTACGAATCTCATACTGAACATACCTTGCTCAATAGACATCATAGTAAATCGCTTCTTTGATTTACCTTTCTCGGGTAAGTACACAATATATCGATTATCTCTGTAAATCAATAACATTTGTGTTGGGCGCTCAATTCCATAGAATTCCGTCCTTTAGGATTACGGGTAAACCTATCTACTTCCTTTGCGTTCTTAGTTCTGTGGTGGTTACTGAACTGTATCTGCAATTGCTTTGACCAATCCATACTGACCATACCTTGCCTTAAGACATCGAGTAAGTAAATCGTTTCTTTGTTTTAACGTTCTCGGGTAAGTATACAATATATCGATTATCTCTGTAAATCAATAATATTTGTGTTGGGCGCTCAATTCCATAGAATTCCGTCCTTTGGGATTACGGATAAACACATCTACTTTCTTTGCGTTCTTAGTTCTGTGGTTGTAACTGAACTGTATGTGCAATTGCTTTGACCAATCCATACTGACGATACCTTGCCTTTAGACATCGAGTAAGTAAATCACTTCTTCGTTTTAACGTTCCTGGGTAAGCATACAATAGATAGATTATCTCTGTAAATAATACTTTTTGTGTTAGGCGCTCAATTCCGTAGAATTCCATCGATGGCTACTTTAGGATTACGGGAAACATATCTACTTTCTTTGCGTTCTTAGTTCTGTAGTGGTTACTGAACTGTATGTGCAAATGCTTTGACCAATCAAAGTATACAATATATCGATTATCTATGTAAATCAATAATATTTGTGTTAGCCTCTTAATTCCATAGAATTCCGTCGTCTGATCACCTTTAGGAGTACGGGAAAACATATCTCACTTTCTTTGCGTGGTAACTGAACTGTATCTGCAATTGCTTTGACAAATCCATACTGACAATACCTTGCCTTAAGATATCATAGTAAATCGCTTCTTTGATTTCACTTTCTCGGGTAAGTACACAATATATCGATTATCTCTGTAAATCAATACCATTTTTGTTGGGCGCTCAATTCCATAGAATTCCGTCCTTTAGAATTACGGGTAAACATATCTACTTTCTTTGCGTGGTAACTGAACTGTATCTGTTATTGCTTTGACCAATCCATACTGATCAGACCTTGCCTTAAGACATCGAGTAAGTAAATCGCTTCTTTGTTTTAACGTTCTCGGGTAAGTATACGATATATCGATTATCTCTGTAAATCAATAATGTTTTGTGTAAGGTGGTCAAGGTCGGGTGGCGTTCGTCCAGACTTGCCCGGAATCAATAACATTGATGTTAGTGATGTTACGGTGTTATTCACTGTCCAAGTGGCATGTGTTTGTCATTAATAATTCATTCAAATACTGACTTAACGAATCTGATTTGATGTTCATCGGGTTGATTGAACACCAGGCGAAGCTCTAACAATCCGATCAGTTATTTGGGTATTTTGTCATCTCCTAGATTAGGGCTAATTACAGAGTTGACATTAGAAATGGTATTGAAGCGTTAAAGGGGCAGTAGCACGTTTTTAGATCGAATATAAGGATATGTCAGGAATATGAAAATAAATGGTTTCAAATCAGTGTATTAAACTAAATGATGTAATAAATCAAATATATAATGTAAAGTTCAGCCATTCGATTCCTTTTTCTTACACAAAATGAATTAAAGGTGTCCACATAATAAATTGCTGCCAACGGACTGGATTTTATGTGAATCTTCATACTTTGTCCTCTGACTATGGATGATTGTTTTGTGTAATGAGATTTTTGACACTATCAAAATAATACATTTAGAATTAACGTCATTTATCAGAGAAAAAACGTGTTACAGTGAAAGACCATGTGAGATGTGAACGCCCGAAAGTAACTTCTGTACGTGACGACAGAGCACTGATTTGGACCCCCCCCCCCCCCCCCCCCCCCCCTCCACTAGTGCCCGAGTACTGTGGAATAACTGGATAACCCACAGGAGGGTTTCCAAATCAACCGTTAGGAATCGGTTTCGAGCGGCGGGTTTATAGGGCACGTAGACCTTTTAAACATGTAAAAATAACACAACGACATATCAATGAACGTCTAAGCTGGTGTAGAGCAAGGGCAGGTTTGGCATCATGGCGCCGGATCATTTGGTCTGATGAGTGTAGGAAGCTATTGCAAATTGTGAAGGGCCGAGTTCGAGTTTGGCGACAAGCTAACACCCCTTTCGCATCAAGAAATCTCCAACCTATCAGTGTTGTGGTGGCTCTGTGATGATATGGGGTTGTGTCTCCTACGGTTGTAAATTCGACCTCGTGACCGGTCAAGATACTCTCTATTCTATCGAGATAACATCTTCTTCCTGTGGTAATTCCACATTTTGACAACAACCGTACAATACTTGCTTACATGGATTGCAATGCTAGACCCTACAGAGTGGTAACACAGATTCTATAGCGAGAAGCCATAACAATGCTATCGTGGCCTGCTTGCAGTCCCGACTTGAACCCGAACATCTATGGGATATTTTTGCTCGCCGTACACGTAGAAGAGACCCCCTGTTCAAATTGTGACTGAGATCTATTCAAATTGTGGCTGAGATGGATGCAGCACTGCATCAGGCTCATCCGTTTATCGACCTTTATAACAGCTACAACAATAGTTGTTTTCATTGCACAAAAACGGTATAAACGATATTTATCTAGCTATGCCATCGACTGACTTATTACATGTCCAAATGATTCTTACACATTAAAAAAATACGACACAATTTTTCACAGGCTGTTACATTTGAAAATAAAAATTCAATATATTTTGTAGTTTTTATTCTTCAAATGTTTTCCCCGAGCTCTAGCTTTAAAGACTAAAGGTTAAAGCAATCAGTCAATTCGCCCTCTTGTACTAGAATATATAACCTATACACCAGAACAGAATACTGACATAGAAGGAGGATTTGTAATAACGGCAATGGTATCAAACTCACGGTACTTATGCACTTGAAACTTAACCACAGAAACTTTACAATCATTATTGAACCCCATTCAAGAAGATAAGTACATAATCATATCGCCAAACAATGAATAAATCATTTTATGGTAACGAATTACCTCTATTGCAAAAAAGAATTCCTCCAAACATTGCATGTCAATTAGGGTAATGGTTATGAATGAAATCGAAAAAGGCGTGTTTTAATCATTATAAACAGGTTCGCGTTAAATGTTTTGCATGATTAAAGTATAAACAATTACCACTTGATGGCGAAAGGAAAATGAACACAAACATTAACAAAAAATAAGATAACTACATTGTCAGTGGGTCTTGCCCCATTCAACATCATACTCAAATACATCTTTGCTGTCATTATTTTTCATTAACAAGGTCGAACGCTGCCTATTCTCTCCCAACGGATGTATAGCCCGAGTCAGTTTAACCTAAATGTTAGGCGGGGGAGGACTGATCAATAATTCACTGGTAGAAAAATTGACAAGGTCCAGCGATGGCTTTCTCGGGTAGATTAACAGCTGTAAAACAAGTTCTGTCAGCCATTACATATATTTGAGTGGTTGATCTCCCCGGGTCGATCTTATAAGAACTGTAATATACCATCAGTGTCCATATTTCACGGTAACAAGGTCAAGCGCTGGCTTTCTGTTTCAATATTTCTCGGGTAGAATGACAGCTGTAAAACAAGTTCTGTCAGCAGTTAAAGATATTTGAGTGGTTGATCTACCCGGGTCGATCTTATAAGAACTGTAATATACCTTCGGTGTCAATATTTCACGGCAACAAGGTCAAACGCTGGCTTTGTTTCAATATTTCTCGGGTAGAATAACAGCTGTAAAACAAGTTCTGTCAACCGTTAAAGATATTTGAGTGGTTGATCTACCCGGGTCTCTTTTATAAGAACTGCAATATACCTTCAGTGTCCATATTTCACGGTGACAAGGTCTAACATTGGCTCCCTTCTGATAATTCGCAGGTTCAATTACTATACGGTTAGCTCCAACCACCCAAAAATATGGTTTAGTATGTTTATCCCTGAAAGCAAAGACGTGTCTACTACATGCTCTACCCGGTAGCTAGTACTCCTTCTGAATTATCAAGCCAGTTTGTACTATATGCTCTTTTACTATAAATGATCAGTCAATCTCCGAACCTCCAACAATGCCCCACGTCATCAGGGCAAGTGCCTCACATCACGATAAATAATCAGCCAATCCAAATCTCCGAAGCTCCAACAATGCTCTCTTATCTATCAGGGCAAGTGCCTCACATCACAACAACAAAATCAGCCAATACACATCTCCGCAGATCTTACTATACCCTCACATCTATCATGGTACTATATACTCTACCCGGTAGCTAGCTTCTGAATTATCAAGCCAGTTTGTACTATATGCTCTACCCGGTAGCTAGCTTCTGAATTATCAAGCCAGTTTGTACTATATGCTCTACCCGGTAGCTAGCTTCTGAATTATCAAGCCAGTTTGTACTATATGCTCTATCTGGTGTCTTGTATTTACTCTGATTATATAGCAAGTTTGCACTAAAAGCTCTACGAGTTCAACCCGTGTAAATGTTTCCTATCGATACATTGATGGCTAGGCGAGGACGTGTTTACTTCTGTGACTCGGTGGACGTGACTATACTAGATACCCGTTATAAGCAGGTCGATGCGTCGGCTCATACGGTATGAGATTTCTATGCCCATTTCATACGAATACAAGACAGTAGACACGGGAAATACAAGCATACCGCGAGAAATACAGGCAGTTCCACGTGAAATACGAGCATACCACGAGAAATACAAGCAGTTCAACGTGAAAAACAAGCAGTTCCACGTGAAATACGAGCATACCACGAGAAAAACAAGCAATTCCACGAGGAATAATCATCCAATATGAAATACAATCAGTTACACGTGAGGTAGACAACAGTGCGTTGTGGTTAAATGAGGGGTGAATCTTTTTACGATTCTTCTCCAGGATCAGGCGAGTTGCTTTTTGGCATTGACGACATAATCATATCATACAGGTAGGTTTCATCTCGTAGTTTGTTAATCATGTTCAGAATCTATGTATGTATGTATAGTTGGTTATTGTACAAATGGCAGTGGTTAATGGTCTCTATCTTAGATCTTTATTTTAGCTGTTGACTTGAGACAAGTATTCTCAATTCCTACATCAAAGTATTTGTATTTCAGACATATCGTGCTTTTGTGTCCACATATATAGAGACTTTACACAAATTATTACAGATTCACAATAATTATTGTTTGGACCATAGTCCAAGTCTGTTGCAAATTTTTAAACTAATACTGATATATTGTTGTGGTATTATCTAAATCAGATACAAGATTGCCTGTTAAGGAACCTAAACATAGAGGGTCTGATGTGTGAATACTCGGGAAAATATGTTAGCGACAAAGTATATCTTTTCAACAGACAGTTTGAATAACAACAGGTTTAGTATACATCCTTGACGTACACCACTTGAAATTTCTTTGAAATAAGTGTAGGCTTCCTTTTTTACGTTGTGATGATGATATCAGGGGATGATACATGTATCTATCAGGGGATGATATCAGGGGATGATATCAGGTGATGATATATCACAATCTAAATAAATTTAGATCAACAGATTTTTTATTTTGTCATACTGTATGACCAAATATAAAACCTGTTGATCTAAATTTATTTAGATTGGATATATCACGACCAAAACGCGGTCATCGACACTCAGCTACGAATTTTCGTGTTATTTCTGAATATAATTTGTCGTATGTTTTGTGACTGTGTATTGGACTGGATTTTTAATACACTCTTGTTCCTCATTTTGCAAGTCTAGATAAACTTAATATATACATGAAACAAAATGAAAAACCTTTAAAAATATATTTACAGAGATGAAGATACAATATTTTAAGAATACTTTTCACATAGACTAAATTTTACTCTCGTGATACGTTTGCTAACCAATCAATTCGGTAAAAGGTTTAAACCTATCGAATTAATCAAATCATCACCATATAGTACAAATTAATTAGCAGAGAAGGATCAAGTTGTCTATTATCAGTCAGTTATTGACAATACAGATTTATAAGCATTCAAGGTGTAGCAAACAAAGGGCAGATAATCGATGTTGCTAGGCAACCCCAGTGGTCATGGTTTGTAGCGCGTGCAGTTGTTCGCGTAGTACTTTAACCCATTCGGTGTCTTTCTTTCTGTCTTTCATCCGGTCCTAAGGTAGGAGAAGACTTTTTCTTTTCTGTTAAATTTTCGACTTTTCAAAAATTTAACTGTGATTGTTTATGTGAAAATGTATGTTATGCCCTTAACTTTTATGCACGTTCTATTTTGGGAGTCTTGGCCATGGGATGTTTCCAATATAGTGGTCTTTTTAGCATATCGTTTTCTCTTTTGCTTTTTGCTTTGCTTTTTTTTAGGTTGAAAGCAATACTTTTCCGTTTCCCCTTTTAAGAATTTTCAAACATTTCGTTTGCTATCTTTTCGTTGATTCAAACGATTTAAATTTACTGTTAAAGAAATTATTATCTATATTTGAAGTTGTTTTCATCGAGAATGCAAGTGTTGTTTCTTGAAAGTATTGTACATGAAAAAGAATGTTATTACGGCCGTGTTTATAACGTCCAATAAGTACTTACAAAGATATCTTATAAAAAAATGAACACAATATTTAAAGATAGAAAAAAATTGTAATTATTTTAAAAAATGACGTTTTATTACTATATGTTTATACATGTTGTCAATAGATAAAAATGACACGAAGCTTCGTACAATTTTTTATCTTTAGAATATGTAAAACTGTATACTTGAGAAGTTTTCAAACGCCCCCTCTTCTCTCTCACTCTCTCTCTACTCTCCCCCTCGCTCTCTTTCTCTCTCCCCCTTTATATATATGACTAGAATACATACACACACACGCACACACATACATATACAACTATGAACAGCCACCTATATATATATTATATATATTCCAAATGAGTGCTACAAGAATAACAACAATGATTTCCTCCTACATGTTTTAACTTTATCCTCAGGGAGGTTTACATCACAGTGATTATAACGTATATATTATACTATATATCACAATATATATACACTTCAAAATGACCATAGAGACATAGAGAAAAGGTTGTGTGCTGTTGTTTGCTGTTTTTATCAACACTTATAACTATGAAGACCACACTTGATTGAACCTTTTATATCTATCAATCTCTCAGCCATGTTCCCACACACCATGCTGACCAACAGCTGGCAGGCGGTGATAGTTCCTTTGACCAACCAACCTCAATGCCCACCAATCAATAAGGTTCGCTTGGGTTACTGGTCCCATTATATCTGACTTTCTAAAAGCATTAGTGTTCTCGACAAGCATCAACAGGTTGCATCAAGCAACAGTTGCTTGGCAAATTTGGTACAAACTGCAGCCTTGGCGACCGTATATCATACTTGATTAGGCACGTAAGAGACAATTCAATAAAATAACACAAATTTGTTGCAACCTATATGTTGGGATAAAAAATAAAATAAAATAAAATTACATAATATTATATGAAATATGGATAATGAAATAATCATCTTTGGGTAGTCTCCAAGTAGTAAGCCTGATGATTTATTTATAAGTCACCCTTTATAATCATGATATACGGGAGTGAACAACATGATTGCCTTGAAAACATTTTTACTGAGAGGTTATTTCTTTCAATATTAGGGGAATTTGAAAAAGTTCAATCTCATTTAAAACATCTTTTTCACATTTTAATGTCTTGATATAAATTATACTTGATTAGGCACGTAATACTTTGCTAAGCAAGGCTGCTGATCTGATTAATATGGATAATGAAATAATCATCTTTGGGTAGTCTCCAAGTAGTAAGCATGATTAATTTATGTTTCACCTTTTAACATCATGATATACGGCAGTGAACAACATGATTGCCTTGAACTTTTTTTTTGCTGAAGGTTATTTCTTAATCGCTTTCAATATTAGGGAAATTAAAAAAAGTGTAATCTCATTTAAAGCACCTCTTTCACATTGTAATATCATGATATACGGAGGTGCAGCATTGCTGCCTTTGATAACATTTAGGATTCTTTGCTGAGAGGTTATTTCTTAATCACTTTCAATATTAGGGGAATTTTGAAAAGTTCAATCTCATTTAAAACAGATCATGATTTTGCTGCACTCGTACTCTGATTCTGTTTATAAAGGGAAATTATAAAATTTCTTTGTGTCGGTGCTTTAATTTATCTTATCTGCTACAGAGCTTCTTGGTGATATAAACGTATTGATTGTTGTATTGTTTGAAAATACCTTCGTTGTATTAAATTGTTTTAAAAATACCTTCGTTGTATGTGTAATATTTACCTAATTGTTATTTTCTTGCAATCTATTTGCCGCTATTCATGACAATGATTACGGCCTTTAGGAGTTTTTGTCTGTCTAATGTCGTTTTTGAATAAGATATGACATGATTTAAAGGGGCAGGATGTGACAGACAGACAGATTTGATTGTATTTTTATTGTACGTGGCCCTGAGGCCAATAGTACATGTGAAAACATACGTATAAAAATTCGCGCAACTTGTAATCAATAAACATCCATTAGCAAGTAACATGTTTTCTTAACTTGAATATATGGTATAGCACAAGAGCTACTTTAAACAATACATCTATATGTAATGCTTAGTGTATTATCTTAAGAGTGTCAAAAACACAAAAACCAATTTTCCATAGTCTAAGAACAAATTATTAGGGTTCACATAAAGTCTATTAGCAGGCATTTTTGTGTGAACACCTTTAATTCATTTTTTGTAAGAAAAGGGAATCGTGTGGCTGAATTTTACATTATATGCTTGATTTAACACTACTCCATTTAGTTGAAAGACATTTTCTTTCAATTGGAACCTTTTTATTTCATTTTCCTGACATCACCTGCTGCCCCTTTAAACGGGCTTTTAAAATCGCCAATAAAGATTGTAAAAAGAAAACGTAACTCACAAAGCATTAGAGTTAAACGTCTTTTTAGGTTCCACAACACTACTTTATGTTCTCGTTGACTTTTCAATAGTTTATAATATTTCTTATATTTTTCCTACGTTTTCACTCTAGTTAAACTCAATCCACACGAAATTGCCCTATAACGAAAACAGGAAAAGCATTGCGTGTGTTCATATATTGTAGGGTTAATTTTGTTACAAGTAATTTTCAATTCCATTCACCTTCTTTAAATGTTTTATTTTGGTTGTAATATTAAAAATAATGTTCTGATGTATCAAATCATTGTTACTGTTATTATTCTGTTGTTTTTCTATCAGGGAGTGGTGTTGGAATAGATTTTTATCGAAATTTATGAAAATCAGAATTTAAAAATTATAACCCAATTTGTTATTTTATCAAGGCAAATTTTAAAAACCACGAGAGACCAAGTGATCCAAAAATAGGTTATTTAAATGACAGCAAGTAACAGTATAAAGCATGTACTTATACCCTACTTCCGATCTGGTTGCTATGGTTTCCGTTGTTCTAACCGCAGGGGTATTGACCGATACACCTCAACTTTTCTAATACACCTACTATTTATTGCACACCCACATTGAGTCAGGTGAAAAGATCTTTAACTTTGGCAAATCACCTGAATTGTAAAATTTAGAGTTTTAAATTTTTGAGAATCGGTAACGTAAGTGGGATTCGAACCAGGGGCCTATACATTGCCATGCAACGCCTTTATCAACTGAGCTACTGAGGATTGATACAAGAAGCGGTACTTTCTGTTGTGTCATGTCTAGATTTTTATACTTCCTATATAAATCAATGTATAGGTACTAGTTTGAACCAAATTTTAATGCAAATAGGTCTCAGTATATGGGTTTTAAAAAGTAATTATAAGACTATTTAAAATTCATTTGATCTAGTTAGGTCAAGACATATATAAATTGAATAGGACTGACAGCTCTCTTTCGTCGAATTTAACTCGTATAAGTCAGATATAACCCACTTTTCCCTTGTTGCATCACTCTATACACCTCCTGTTTGAACCTTGGATCCTCGGCTCCTCTACGCTACGTTTTGGAGACTAACGATTCCAACAGGAGGTGTATTGAGCGATACACCTCGGGAAGATTGGTATATCTATTACCTAAATGTGCTCCTGTATTTAAACTATATATAACAAATAGATTTGATGATGCGTTCCATGTGTGTGTTTAATTATATAACCTACCCTAAAGGTATAATCTTAAACATGAAGTATTCAATGGTCTTCGGATTACTTACATAAAGTTACCTACAGCATTTCCTTATTGCCTTTCCCATCCATCCTGCGGCATCAGCGTAAATGTCTCCGCGTTGAGCTTCAACAAATACCCTGATACCTCTCGGACAAAAAGCCTCGTATCGCTGACTTCTAGTTTCTCAATGCTATGTAGCCTATATAGCCTGAATGTAGAGATCTTAAAGAGCCTTGCTTGAGGGTTTATGAGCATCGGCGACGAACTATGTATAAAAGACTCCAATTGGTTAACTTGAACAACACGTTGTAAATTCTCTTCCGGGTGGTGCCGCTATTGCTGAATGAGAAATTCTATTGGCTGACTATTTACAGAAATACGAGGCCTTTGGCTCGATGGATATCAGGGTTTGTGTTGAAGTCTACTTGGGATGGGGATATATTCGCTGATGTAGCATGGTGTGCCATTCATTTGTTCTCTCCTCTTAGCTTTCGATAATCGGCAATTAAAAAGGGATTCAGTTATTTATTTATTTTTAAATTAGATTTTTTTTGGATTCAGTTATACTGACTTTTGGAGATTCGTCTTCGCAGGTGGCCTACAGTATATAAAACTCTTAGACAAATGTAAGAGAGTAAATCCAGTGGAGTCAATCGAGAACTTTTTTGAAAATTTCAATTTGTTGTTTCTAACAGAGATGAGGATGCGCCTAAGACGGAAGTTCTCCACCTTACTCGCGCTTGGACTGGGATGCATCTTTTTGATGCTCCTCCTCCTTTGGTCCACGGGCTGTACTTCCGCTTCCTGTGGCGTCAGCGAGGGTCCGTTCATCAGGAAACTTCCCCGTAGAGAGTGGCGCAACTCCACCTACAAGACCATCCTCCGGTGGACTGGCTTCTTCGGCGATAGCACATGGGAGCACTCGGACGATCGCTACCTTCAGCGCTGTAAGATAAAAACCTGCAGACTCACTGAAGACAAGAGCAAGATTGACGAGGCTGATGCCGTGTTATTCCATGCAGGCGCAGTGTTTAATTTTTGGCGAGGGATCTCTTGGCCAGATTCTCGAAAGCCCCATCAAGTATGGGTTATGTACAACGTTGAACCTCCTCCAAGAACTCCCCTGAATTATCTCCCTTTAGCAGGACTCTTCAATTGGACTGCATGGTACCGTCTGGACTCTGATGTTCCTGTAAGTTATGGCGGATACTTCAAATATGACGGTGACATGCAGAGTAAATTTTACAAATCTTCAAGAAGCTTTTTCAAAGAAAATCCTCGTTTTGCTGGTTGGATGTCAAGCAATTGCTATGATTATGGACGGCGTCTCATGTTCATCAACAAGATTGCACCACTGATTGATCTAGAGACCTATGGCAAGTGTGGTGTGAGAAGGTGTCCAGAAACGATTTGCAGAGACACAATATCGAACTACAAATTCTTTTTTACAATAGAGAACTGTATGTGTAGGGACTACGTGACAGAGAAATTCTGGGAGGCGTTGAGGCGGCAGCATGTTCCTGTTGTTCTAGGGGGAGGAGACTATGAAAGGATAGCGCCTCCCAACTCTTTTATAAATGTCGCAGATTTCAAGGATGCAGAAAGTCTAGCAAAGCACCTCGAAGAAGTCGGTAATGACGAAGACAAATACAATAAGTACCTAGAGTGGACTAAAAGTTACGATGTTTACGGGGAGTTGGAAGCGAGGCGCTTGTTCTGGTGTGATCTGTGTGAAGCGCTGCACGACAAGTCTAGACCGGCCCAAGTTTATGAGGATCTAGACGGGTGGGCGAGGGAGAACCCGGACGATTGCCCACCCTGGACTGTAAGTATTGCAGCATATCATTATTTTCCACCCGACACAGTGATCACCAATATTCCCCAGCTCTCGATTTTAAAGTAGCAGTATCACGTTTTTTGAAAATTTCATATTTTCAAGTTTTCTCTTATAATGTGACCTTAATGGTAAATGTTTTATTTTGATAGCGTCAAAAATCTCATTACACAAACCAATGATCCGTAGTCAGAGAACAAATTATAAAGATTCACATAGAGTCCATTAGAGTCCTTTTTGTGTGAACACCTTTAATATTTTTGTATACGAAAAAGGAATCGCATGGCTGAACTTGGCATTATATATTTGATTTATTGCTGCTTCATTTAGTGGAAATACACTGTCTTTAAATTCGAACCATTAATTTTCATTTTGCTACTGCCTCTTTTAGCCATTTAGTCATAAACAAGTTATCATGTTGTCTTACTTAAAATCTTATTCAGTATATAAAACAAATTTAAAAGGAGAGACGGATTAGAGGATGACAAAGCAAAAACTCATGAGCTCGTTTTGATAAATCAAAGGCAAACTGAACTTTGTACTGCTACGTGACCATTGACCCCAGAGTCGCAGGCATGTGGGGTCATTGCTACTCAGTGATCATTTTATAACCGTAACTGTTGAGATTTCGTACACAAGACATTTAAATTCATCAATATTTAAAGTAATTTAACATTATTACATAAAGTTGAAAACTTTCCCCTACACATTTGCTAAAGGACGAACGGACGCCATGTTGTCAGAATTCTCGCTAGTCAGATGCCCTAGACGGAAGTGAGTCCGAATAAGTTAGGCGGGTCGGACATTTCAGTAACAAACACAAAAGTATTTATATATAACAGATCTAAACCTCAAACAAATGATTGTAGGTATCTATATTTATCCAATAAACATCTTGTTATTGTCAACAACGACTTTGTAATCAAGCAATCAACTTACACATTGATTTACAATTTCAGAATATGCTAGGTCACGTCCAGGGTAGCTGTCACGTGATAATATTGCAGTTATATATGTACTTTTTTTCGATACTGTGAGGCCACAGGCCTATTAGTACAAAACACCTCATTGGTGCAGACAGATAATGTTGTAAAGTCTTTAAACAGAAATATGAAATGATTGAAATTTCAATATCACAATAGTATTTTCGTTTTTCAAATGCAGAAAAAATATTTGGCAGTTTTTAATATTAATCATCCATTCTACTCGAATCGTTGTATCGCCGAGATTATTTTGCAAAAGTGAATAAAACAACGAGAATCTTTGTCGGTATGTGATAATTATGAAGGCTAATTAAGAAACGTCGGTTACTGCAGATGACATTATGTGGGATTTGAGATAAGGCACGATGGAGATTTCGCGTCGCAAAACTTGACGCCTGTGCATCCTATATACGCAAAGCCCAATGTATGAGGTAATGGGTAATATTAATAATTAATTAACCAATATAAATTACTTTTATATACTGATCATTTTCAATTTTCGCTGTGATTTCGTTAAGCTAAGCAATAATGTCTTGTATTAAGGTAAAGAAAAAGGTTGACTTTGAAACCGGTTTATCTTAAAGGGACAGTCCGATCGGGGTATTTTTGTCGAAACGAAATTCAATAGGACAAGTGATGCAGTCTTTTCTATCTCAAATTGTTAAATCTAGAACAACTAAAATACCCCTCACTATCATATTTGAAAATAAGTGTGAAATAATCATGTTATATTAGTATAATCAGAGAAGTAATCTTTAAGTTTGTTTCCATAAAAATACCACGATAGGACTGTCGCTTTAAATCAAAGACCTCCTTTAAACGGGCAGTAGCACGTTTTTAAGGGGAATATAAGGTGATGAAAGGAAAATGAAAATTAATGGTTCCAATTGAAAGACAATGTATTTAAACTAAATGGATCAGTGATAATTCAAATATATAACATAAAGTTTAGCCATGCGATTTCTTTTTCTTACGCAAAATGAATTAAAGGTGTTCACACAAAATGGCCGCCAGTGGATTTTATGTGAATCTTCATACTTTGTCCTCTGACTATGGATGATTGGCTTGTGTAATGATATTTTTGACACTGTCAAAATAATACATTTAGCATTAACTTGCAATTATCAGTGAAAATTTTTAAAATATAAAATTGTCAAAAAATGTGCTACTGCCCCTTTAAGGGTTAACTCAATTGAAAGTATACGTGTCCGTTAGCTTCAATGGCTCTAGGATATATTTTAGCCTCTTATTGGCATTATTCCCTTTTCAAGTCAACAAGTTTAATTCTTTCGTTAACAGGTTCTTATTTTGAATCAAATCAAATGTCCTACTACACAAATTTCTATCAGTCTGTGAAACGAAGTCTACAAATTGATATTTACATAGCTTAACGCGACGTATCTGGGGGTTGATTTAAAAGAGGATATGTCTCAACACTGGCCAGTCCTGTACTATACAAACGTTCCGTCCGCCCATTGAATTTGTCAAAGCCAATCTATTTCATATTTCTATAAACACACAAATGTGTTTGAATACCCTTTTAGTGTCCTGAAGTACTATATATATATACATCTTTAACTCCATTAACTAACATAATCAAACTCTCGAGATAATTTCGCTAGTCATGATTGACAGGTTGAAACCTGTCAAGTGTCATGATTTGAACCCTCGGAAATATACAACGAAAAGGAATTTACAGAACACTCAAGTTCTATTCATCATTTGCATCAATTTTAAATGTATGTAGCTCCATTGTAATTTATTTTTAAGTTTTTCCACACCAATATGCAAAACTGAACTGAAGCAACTAATTAAGTAGATTTTTAAGAAAGTTTGAATTTCTGAAGTTTTGAACAAATGTTACAGGAAAATGTCTTTATCAAGCTTATATCACTGCTAGGAATGACACTTTCAAAGCAATAGTCATTAAATACAAAACTGCATTAAATACAACTTAAGCAACTGATTTAGTACATTTTTTTAAAAGTTTGAATTTCTGAAGTTTTTAACAAATGTTACAGGAAAATGTCTTTATCAAGCTAATGTCACTGCTAAGGATGACACTTTAAAGGGACAGTAAAGCACTTTTTTTAGAAAATTTTATAGTTTTAATTTTGATAATTGTACATTAATGCTAAATGTATCATTTTGATAGTGTCAAAAATCTCATTACACAAACCAATCGTCCATAGTCAGAGAACAAATTATAAAGATTCAGTTAAAACCCAATGGCAGCCATATTTGTGTGAACACCTTTAATTCATGTTGTGTAAAAAAAGAATTGCATAGCTGATCTGTACATAATATATTTGAGTTATTACTACTTCATTTATTATAGATAAATTGTCTGTCAATTGGAACCTTTTATTTTCATTTTCCTGACATCAACTTATATTCCCCCTCAAAACGTGCTACTGACTCTTTAAAGTTCAGTACAGAAACTGCATCACTCACAGTATTTGATTACAATTAACAATTTTGATAATGTTTTGATAATGACATACATAATCGGTCTAGGTGGTAGATTGCTTGGTACAGACATGACCTTACGTTTGTTCACATATGAATATTATGTCTCATATTTTTAAGAATTGTTGCTTTTTGTAAAAGTATGTGACACTTGAATGATTAATATCTCCCATTTCTTCTAGTACCGACCTGTCTCAATGTGTTAAATCTCTTGCACAACGGTAATTAATTCTTTAATGTCAGTGCATTATCCTCAAACTCTTAATACATGATGTCATAGCATTTTGACATCATCGTGTTCATGATGTCATTGTGACGCCGTTGTGTTTTTGACGTCATAGCATAGTGAAATCATAGTCCACTGATGATGCAAAAACATTTGTGATGTCATGTATTGTCTGATTGCAGGGTAAAAATATACTCTCCTAGGAGATATCGCTTGATCTTTCACAAATCATATCGTCTGTGAAACACAGTTTTGAATGGTAAAAAGTTTACGACACTAATAATGTTTTTAAAAATGAACAATGTTACAATTATGACATTTGCAATGAAATTAATATATTTTGCAGCTTGCGAATCAGATTGGTCGATGGTGGGACGGTATGAAGATCAAATGGGGACTGATGTGATGCAACAATAAGTGAAGAGGTCATGATGAATGTGAAGTAACCACTTTTCACGAAAGAAGAACTATTTGTTACACTTGAGTGATGCGATGCAATTTATAGAAAATGTGATGGGTGCATATGTGATGTGAAAAGGTGAAAAAGGAGAGAAAGGTGAAAAGGGTGAAAAAGGTGAAACAAGTGTGAAAGGTGAAAAGGTGAAAAAGGTGAAACAGGTGAGAAGGGATGTCATTAAACTTCCATGGGGATTGTAAAACAACACATGAGAACGGAATTGATTCTAATCTCATAGCGAAAATTAAATGAGATGCATTTCTTAAAAAAAAGGTAACGTGTATTTTCTAACTTCGATAGGATTGCTGGACATAATAGTATTTCAATAGGGATTGTAAAACAACACATGAACATCAAATAGCGAAGATGAAATAAGATGGTTTTGTTAAAAAAGGAAATGTGTTTTATCTAACTTCGGTAGGATTGATGTACGTGATGGAACAATTCATGAAAACAACTGATGCAACTCAAATAGCGAAGATTAAATGAGATGCATTCCTTAAAATCTTCGGTGGATTGGTGTGATACAACGGTTAAAAGCGGATATGATGCAACTCGGGTAGATGCATTGGCAGAGATGCATTTCTCACGAGTGAAAGTTGATGTGATCATTTCAACGGGAACGTTGTATGAAGGGCAGTTATCAAATATACCCATAGATGGGAACATTCAGAAGTAAATATGTTCGGCACCTATGGGTTCTTATTTTATTCATTAGGTTCAAATGTCAATGATCAAAGCTCAAATGTAAATGATAAAATGTAAATAATCAAAGCTCAAATGTCAATGATAAAATGTATATGATCAAAGCTCAAATGTCAATGATAAAATGTATATGATCAAAGCTCAAATGTCAATGATAAAATGTATATGATCAAAGCTCAAATGTAAATGATCAAAGCTCAAATGTCAATGATCAAATGATGTCAAATGTCCATGATCAAATGATTTCTAATGTAATTGATCAAAGCTCAAATGTCAAAGCTCAAATGCAAATGATCAAATTATATCAAATAAATCAAATGATGTCAAATGATGTCAAATGAATCAAATGATGTCAAATGAAGCAAATGATGTCAAATTAAGCAAATGATGTCCTTAATTATTTTTGTATGTGCGTTTACTATCATTTCATGCAAGGAAACTCAGAATCGGGACACTCTCTTGGGATTAGTCCTTATTTGCAATTCAGCTACAGAGGTGAATAGGCTTTTCTTATGTATTTCTATTTTACAGTAGAGCATGAGGTTATAGAAATGAACAAACCTTCATGAGGCTTTTATTTTTTGCAGTTAAGCAATCCAGTCGTAGATGTGAACAAACCTTTATGATGCTTTCAAGTTTGCATATCAGTATTGCAGCTATAGAAGTGCATTTAAGACCAGTTTGAGGAAACTGATATACCTTTAGGATCTGCACAACTTTATCAAAAGAGCCACTCCATGAGTTTTCAAGGGTCATAAGATTTAATCTGATTGAGAAGTATCAACTTGTATGGAAGAGTATCATTTTAAAGCTTATAGACGTCGTATAGTGACAACAGGAAGGATTGAGGTCGCGATTAAGATCAGTCTAAGTAACCTAGCCTCAATATTATCCGTTTCTAGAAAGGTCTAGTAGAGGGTCGCGTAAGCCGACCTTTCTGCGACCTACATGTATGACCCTCCAACGTTATACGTGCGAAGGCAGACTCTTGTGGCTTGGTAAGTTCTGATTGGTCAATTTGATACGCGGGCTGACGCGACCCTCTGCTAGGCCTTTCTAGACTCAGTATACGAGTGAAACTGATAATATTGAGGATAGGTTTACTTAGAATGGATTAAGATCGAAAACCGGACAATGACACGCGTCAATCAATCAAATATCATTTTGGAAACAAATCTTAAGCAGCCAGAATGTCAGTTATGAGTTAATAATTTCTTATATAACTGGTATTCATGTCAATTGGACGTGTGAATCTGGCTTACGCGAGTATGTATGACTGTTTTAAGATTTTCATTGAAAACGAGTAATTATCATATCATATAGCTATTTGGGAAATGAATATGTGAGACATTTTGAAAATAAATGAATCATGCCATCTTAGTTCGTACCAAAACAAAACAATAAGTGATGAAAATCATGGAGTGGCTCTTTAAGCCAATGAATATTTAATTTGTTGCTATTTGCGTAATGTAGTTTTAGATGTATTACGTTTTAATGATAGTTTTTTAATAATGTAGACGAGTGATTGATTTGTTTCAGCAATAGCTTGTTGATTTTGATATTCTTTAGTCGACTATGTTTTTTATTGGTTTATTTCAAAGTGCTGTTATGTGATCTGGCATTTAACAATGTCGTGTATTTGTGGTGACAAACGTCAATTAAATTTTAAAAATATTTGAATAACATTATAATCAGTTTAGATTGTGTTTAAAGACTTTAACTCAGAGATACCTTATGGAAGTTTTGATACTTTGAGGTTATATTTTTATGTGAGCTATGTTTACTGTTGTGTTCTGTACAACAAATACCCCAAAACTGATGTAGATCATGACCAGTACTAGCCGAATAGTGTTTTGGATTTTTAACGGGTTTAGTGTTTAGTGACAAAAGTGCTTTTCATTTTATAGTGGTTACGCTAAAATCTTTATTTCTTGACCGATTTCGTTCAAATTTGAGACGTAGGTTTTTAGGTAACATATGAAAACAATGTATGAGTGCAAAAGTCCAGGTTTTGAATATTTATTCTTAAATTGTCCACTCCGAGTTTGGAACCCTTGTGCTTATGGCAACAAATTTTTTATCAGCTTTCATAAAAAAAACTCTTGACAAGGTCAAACTTTTCTGACATATAAGACTGGTATTTTGCTTTGTGACAAAGTAAACGAAATAAGCAAACGCAGCACGGGAGAAAATGGATTGCGATCAATAAAGTGACTTCTACAAAAGCATAAGTTTGGTGCACATCGAGGTCTTTACAGGTGCTTATGCTTTTCAAAATAATTAATAATGAAAAAAAGTCATTGTGCCAAGTACATTTTGTACGTTTCATATGTCAAAAATTAAAAGTAAATTGTCATTATCATATTTGATGTATATGTATTAGTATTACCCTCAGAAGTGTGCCATATGCCTTATTCGAAACTCGTGTAAATTTGCGTAAAACCCTCGCTCTCGCTCGGGCAATACAAAAATTCACTCTCGTTTCATAGGAGTCATATTACTCACCTACTTGGGTTATAATCTCTATATCTCAGTTGATTGACACGTGTGAAATGGCAACTGGTTGTTTCCAAGTCACTCACTCATGTGATTGATCTTACAAATTATTTATTTTACTATAAATCTGTTAAATATTGAAATTGAGGGTTTACTTCCGTCTGAAAGTGCCTTACTTTTGTTTACCCTTCTGCGTGACCATGACATTGTCGGTTCTTTGTGTACATTCATATTTAATATTTGTGAAGTATTTTATCGTTTATTTTATAATTATTTATCGTTTACTTGAATGCAGCATATTTATACAATAAAGTTGTTATATTTAATATCAATGAGTGTATTGTCATCTTTCAGTAGTATTTGAAACCTGTACATACGATACTTACAATCTAACTTAATTTAGATCGGCACTTCCATTTTTAGCTCATCTGGCCTGTAAGGCCCGATGGGCTTATGGCATGGCATGGTGTCCGGCATCCGTCCGTCCGTCCGGCCATCCGTCCGTAAACGTTTTGGAATTTCGACTTCTTCTCCAGAACCACAAGACCTAGAAAGCTGAAACCCTTTGTACAGACTCCTTGGCTAGTGAGGATTATAAATTGTAGCTTTGGTGGCCCTGTGGCTCCTAATAAGGACCACATCCTCAGAACCTATTTTCATCTTCTTCTCCAGAACCATAAGGCCTATAATGCTGAAATTGTGTGGACAGACTCCTTGGCTAGTGAAGATTTATAATTGTATTAATATATATGATTCTGTGGCCCCTACTAAGGTGGGAACCACATTGGTCACACCCTAAAGCAAAATCAAATGTAAAGCCTGGTGAGCTACAGAGCCAATGGCTCTATTGTTGGTATACTCGATTAAAACTGTGTAGTGTGTAGAGCAGCGCAACTCAATCAGAAAAATATAATAACGTATATGTAATTTTCTTCATTGTTGATATTTTTGATTACTTAACAAACGGAAACCAATGATGGCTCATAAAAAGGACACTGCAATCCATGAAAGATAAGACACAGAAAACAAGGAATGAGGTGAATATTGGGTTTAGCGCCGCTTTCATAAGTATTTCACTTAAATCACGGCTGCTAGTATTATTGCAGGGTGGCTATGCATTGCGGTGAAACCTGCAAACAGGGCTGGAACTAGCGAACCAAGGGCGGTTCTGCGCTGATTTTCAGTGTAGCATTGCATCCAAACCTGACTGCTTGTAAAACAGTTATCTACTGCAGACAAAGTTGCTCCTGGTGGGACTCGAACCCCGGACCTCCTGATCCGAAGCCGAACGCGCTAACCTACGTTAAAGGAAAGCTGTTCATACGAAATTGACTACCTGCAGTTTTCGCTGATAATTCATACTTGATGATATCTGTTACTACTAGGAAGAATCGGGTTGAGACAAAGCTACCGAGCCCGTGGCGAGATTCGAACCTCGGACCTCTTGATTCGATGCCGAACACGCTAACCTACGTTAAAGGAAAGATGTTCACACGAAATTGACTACCTGCATTTTTCGCTGATAATTCATACTTGATGATATCTGTTACTACTAGGAGAAATCGGATTGAGACAAAGCTACCGAGCCCGTGCACAGGAACCCGATATCGTAAATAAAATTTAGGTAAAACGTAGATAAGAAAGACCCACCCCTCTATATAATAATATAGAGGGGTGGGTCTTTCTTATCTACGTTTTACCTACATTTTAATTACGATATCGGGTTCCTGTGAGCCCGTGGCGGGACTCGAACCCCGGACCTCTTGATCCGATGGCGAACACGCTAACCACTATCCCGCCCCAATAAAATAAGGATTGAAACATAACCATTCGCGACAAGCCTACGTTTAGTTAACAATAGAAAACAGCATGGCAATGCACATTAAGTGATCAATATTCGATCTTTACTGACAGTTCTGGTGATCTCAAACTCCCTCCTCATAGGCCTTTTATCTGCATGCGTGTTGTTGGAAAACATCACGTGACCACAATGTCAGATTTCTCTTCATGCCACAACTTGAGAAGAGATTGATTATACCGTTGCTATGGAATCGCATGCCTTTCTCTCCACACTGATGTAACGGCCCATCAACGTGCAAGGGCTTGTTATATGCTGTTGTCAATATTTGTTCTATTTGTCAGTTTGAGCTGTTGTTAATAATGGAAATTTGTTTCCATTCAAATATTGCTTCAGTCTGTCCATAATTCATATTAAACAAATATTGGAACAAGAAGTTGGACATGTTTAGGAAGGGGATATTTTTGCAGGCTTTAGAATTGACAATTCGAAAGAAAATGCGAACATAATTATTGTCTTCAATTAGAATAAACAAATAGAAGGTCACTCGTCGGCACACCAAACTGGTTTCAGAAATCCCATTGCCCGTACTTTATATTTACTTGGTTAATATTCTTATAATAAATGGATATTTTGTTGTAGGTATCAGATCTAGAAGAAGTT
The DNA here is from genome assembly GCA_916613615.1 of Steromphala cineraria. Lineage (NCBI taxonomy): Eukaryota > Metazoa > Mollusca > Gastropoda > Trochida > Trochidae > Steromphala > Steromphala cineraria. The sequence goes on along the minus strand of OU744731.1, from coordinate 38,343,379 downwards.
AATATTTCGCGTATTTTCTCAAATCTTCCCCTTTTGAAATGCAGAATAATATGGTCTAATAAAAGCTACCAGTACAAACTTTAATATTTTCAGAGTTTAAAAAAGGGTAAAAATTGCAAAAGCAAAATCTCAATAACATTTTTGAATTGTTTCGCTACTAACGTTTTACAACTGTCCATTGTTAATTTACCAACCCAAACATCTCAGGATATCTTCAAATACAAATATATTCACACATAAAAGATCTGACGTTTTGTGTAAATAAGTATCAATCAATTCCTTGTCAAATCGCTGCTAGCTGCTTTTACTGGTACAATCTGTAAATCATATTTTCATCAATCAATACATGTTTATCAACAAATTAATATTATATGAATATAATAGCGCGCATATCTATCCACTCGTGGTTGCTCAAGGCGCTTACATTATTTCCCCTGGTCAATGGCATTCTTTCACCGTCCGATCATGTTTCCAATTCAACTCTTTGGGGAGCATTCAACCGGCATCAACATATGTGGCTATGAATTGCGGTAAAAGCTGCGAACAGGGCTGGAACTAGCGAACCACGGGTGTTGCTGCGCTGATTTTCAATGTAGCATTGTACCCAAACCTGACTGCGTGTAGAACAGTAGAACTGCAGACACTAATGGTTTAGTCTTTTATATGTGGCCACGAACAACTAACGCAGTAGCTCTTTAACATGATATCTTCCATTAATTTAAGGACGCGTACGTGTCTTCAGTCACATTGATTGTTTGTAAAACGCGCCTCATGTGGGGATAACTAGGAACTGTCAAGTTTCAAAATTGAATAATTGAAGAGCGTTATTGTCCGGTTTTCGATCATAATCCCAACTTCAAACCTTCCTATTGTCACATCATTACCTTAAGGTTGAAAGTTTCCTGCAAAAGTTTACTTCTCCATTAAATTCACTTAAGATGTTTTTTTGAAAAATCAATGGCAACGAACAACTCAAGGAGTGGCTCTTTAACATGATATCTACCATTAAGGACGCGTACGTGTCAGTAGTCACCCTGATTGCTTGTTGAAAAGTCATCTCATGTGGTGATAATTGTCAAATACCTTGGTTCATACAGATGTTGTTTATTCAGATCCCCGGTCACGATACGTAAATACCGTACTTGTTGAATTTATTCTGGGCTCATTTATTTTGAACTTAATTGGCCCCTTAAAGAGCAACTCCGTTAATTGTTGGAGTAAAAAAACACCTAAAATTATCAAAAGTTTCATTTGATCGTGAAGTACCAACTTTACTGAAAATGTCATTTTATAGCAAATAGACATTCACATTACCGAAAACCGGATACAAGTCAACCAGTCAATCGTTATTTAGGAACCTACCGAAGGCAGTCAGAATTACATTTACGTCCAGATAATTTTTAAAGGTTTATATTACTAGTATTAAAAATATAACTAGTCTTCATATACACTTCGCTTGATTTCAACTTCTGGGAATACAAATGACTGTTTGTAAGTGTATTTTAGGAGAAGCATTGATATAGGCTTCTTAAGCCTGTTTGTTTATCCTTTTTCCTTTAAAATTTGTATATGTCACAATTAACTTTCTAAAAACTGTCTTGTTTTGGAAATAAATTACTGTTTGAATCACAAGGTCAATGACAGAAAAGCTGGCAAGGTTGCAAAGATTATTTGCAAGAATAATTCAAGGATACCACGTGCAATCATCAACTGTGCTAAGACACAAACTCTTGGCCTCTATACACTCAGGGGCAAAATAAACGATACCAACTTTTCAAAAGAGTACCAAACAAAATCTTGTGGATTAAATGCGACTACGAACCCTTGTGATAGGTACAGCAGTTGTGAAGAAGTTCTCACAATTTCAAACATCAATGTATAATTCTTATAATTTATGACTCTTCAAGCACACGATGGGTCCTAACACAGCTTTTTCAATGTTATTCTTGGTCATAATCTTTGGAATTCGAATAAATATGATTAATAAAATTTCGATGAAATTGGTAAATCGAATAACAACCAAAACACTTGTTTCATAACAATATTATTAAACGGGAACGAGTTTAGTATTCTCTATAGTAACAGGGCGGTTTTAACTAAGTATGAAAACTGCAGGTTTACATGAAACCCGAATTAATAATTACTGCTATCCACACGTGTCTCATCACTCACAGACTGTAGACAATGCAGTAAGGAACTGTTTAGAGACAGAAACACAATGTATGAATAGTTGTTTGGTATGTTGCCCCTCGATACGTATATTTGCTTTGAACTGCTCTCATGAATTATCACCCTTCTTTATGGCATACCTCAAGTCATGGATAAAATAGATATACACATTTGGGCTCGGTTTATTGACAATGTTGCAAGCAATATAAGTTCTTGGAAGCTAACAGAGCATGATATACCTTTGATTGTTGTTTCATTCAATAACCTCCAGTGTACTATACATGTGAAACTTATCTTATGGATTTTATGTGAATCTTCATACTTTATCCTCTGACTATGGGTGATTTTGTGTAATGAGATTTTTGATATTGTCAAGATAATACATTTAGCATTAACTTACAATAATCAGTAAAAAATTTAAATATAAAATTATCAAAAACGTGCTACTGCCCCTTTAAAACCACCGATAAATTGAAAAAGAACATTGGGGGAATTTACATTTGATTACATGTTTTCTTGTTCGATTTACTTTTATTATGCATATTGCTTATTAATTTTCAAAATTACGTTCATTTAAAAACCTTCAAACCTTTGAACGAAACTAATTTATAATAGACACGTACGTTGATTATGGTAAATACGGTTTTCCTGAAATGCTGACATAGTTACCAGGGCGCCTGCAGTTGAGCAAACTCCGCTCTCCGCTTCAGTTGTCTGTTATCTAAACCAGTACTCAACTGACAGGCAAGTACACACTTCAGAAGAATTTATCATATGTAACATTTTCAATTACAGATACTTCGCGTTGTTGATGTCGTATTGATAAGAACAAGAGTTAAATCATCGTCCAAAAATACTTTTAAGTGTTTAAACTAAAAATATGGAATTTAAAAAAAAAAGTTCCAAAAGTAATTTTGATATAACACAAATGTTCATCAACAAAGAAGACATATTCTATGTGAAAATCAATAAACGTGCCCATTGTTTCACATATATTGACAACATTTTAAAGGGGCGGTAGCACGTTTTAGGGGGAATATAAGGTGATGTCAGGAAAATGGAAAATTAATGGTTCCAATTGAAAGACAACGTATTTAAACTAGATGAAGCAGTAATAATTCAAATGTATAACGTAAAGTTTAGCCATGCGATTCCTTTTTCTTACACAAAATGAATTAAAGGTGTTCACACAAAATGGTCGCCAATGGCTTACATGTGAATCTTCATACTTTGTCCTCTGATTATGGATGAATGGCTTGTGTTATTAGAAAGACAACGTATTTAAACTAGAGGAAGCAGTAATAATTCAAATGTTTTAAAAGCTTCACTGATTATTGTATGTGTATGCTAAATGTATTATGTTGATAGTGTCATAAATCTCATTAAAAAAACCAATCAGCCATAGTCAGAGGACAAAGTATGAAGATTCACATAAAATCCATTGGCAGCCATTTTTGTGTGAACACCTTTAATTCATTTTGTGTAAGAAAAGGGAATCGCATGGCTGAACTTTACATTATATATTTAAATTATTACTGCTCCATTTAGTTTAAATACATTGTCTTTCAATTGGAACCATTTATTTTCATTTTCCTGACATCACCATTTATTCCCCATAAAAACGTGCTACTGCCCCTTTAACGTGCTATAGCTTAATATATTACGACCCTTATATATTAAGTAAATTTAAACAGACTGTGGTGTGTACTTTATTTTGCCTGGCGGTTTATATTTTAATCCAAATATTTTGGCTGGGTATTACGCCATGTGTCTTACGATATATTAGATGAAGTGTACACTCATCTTTTTATAATTTTGTATGCAATTCGAAACATTGTATATTTGATAAGATGCATTTCTGATCGAAAAACAGACTACTATTCAAAACAATAAAATATGAAGTAAATGTTGACAGTATGCATATTAATATTTTTCTACTTTCATCAAATTTTTCAGCACCCAAACTCATATTCTTGCACACCAAAATATTTTGTTTTGCACAATTATTATGAAACTGTGCACAATAACAAGTGTGTAAAAACTTTTGACTTGTTAGCAGTTGGTTCTATTATATCGCGATCTGTTGTTCAATGAAAATAATATCCCAATCATTATGTTGCAAACTCTGCATTGCAATATATTTATAATGCACAGCCGAACTATTTACTCAGCTTAATATGATTCTCTGAATAAACTTTCCACGACCAACCGATTCGGAATCCTCAATATCTTCCCCAGGGAGTATGCAACACGATACACTTCTTAATGCAGTTTAATTAATTATTTATTTATTTATTTTGGTCAAGTTCTATCTTAATATTTTTGACGAGAGCAGCACATACGAGGAGAATAAAAGATCGTGTCATTGCAAAACATGAGTATGTAATTTTGGACCAATCAGGCTGTAACGACAGCGACCATTTCCCCATAGAACGCAATTTTCTGTAAATACATTTCACACTTGTTACCGATTTTGGTTACATATCCTTACAAATGTTTTTTCTGGTCTAATGGCTTACTTTTATATCTAGTCTTGCACTACACGATAGATTAACATGCGCAAGCTGACAAACCTATACGTAAAAGAGGCGACCATAAAATGTCAAAGAGAACATGTTGATGTACATTTATATATTCTTACACATCAATCTAAATAAATTTAGATCAACAGGTTTTATATTTGGTCATACATGTTGCTTACACATTAAAATATCGCAATGGCAGATCACTTGCACGGTACTTTATCATTATCCTCCCTTCTTTCCGTGTATCTACTTATCTATTTAGAGACATATTTACCTAATAGTTATTGCTAATCTTAGTATGAAATCAGTCTTTCATCCTTTTGAATTACATGTTCTGCATTGAACTTAGTCTCTCTGACGATGGTGATGCATACATTTTTCATTCATGTAATAAGACTGCCGAAAAAGTTAGACTGGATCAATGTGCCAAGCCTCAATATTACCCGTTTCACTCCTATACTGAGTCTAGAAAGGTCTAGTAGAGGGTCGCGTCAGCCCACGTATCGAATTGACCAATCAGAACTCATCTTACAAAGCCACAATAGTCTGCCTTTGCACGTATAACGTTGAAGGGCCATAGATCGCAGAAAGGTCGGCTGACGCGACCCTCTACTAGACCACTCTAGACTCAATATGGGAGTGAAACGGGTAATATTGAGGCCAGATTTACTTATACTGCACATCGATCGTGTAGACCCCTTAATCATGTTCAAATTGGTATAAATCAGTTTGTCCACAAATCCTTCACAAAACAGTTATATACGTCGATCTTCCAAAATTGCAGTTTCCACATCAAGGACATTGTAATCATTAATGGCTGAAGGAGGTCGACCAGAAATGGCAGCAGTTTCCTCAGATTTCCGATTAAAATCAAACTGGCGCTGTAAGTGTTTGACTACGTCAAATATTGGGTTATCCACATCATAAGTTTCCTCAAATCACCAAAGGTTTCTTTGGAATGTGATCTTTCAAGTACACATTTGGATCACTACTCGGGACCCAACTGGCTTTATTGTCATCTCTGAATCATTCTCTCCCCACAGAGGTAGATCAAGTCTTGAAACGTTGCGTCTGTTCTAATTTGACGAGTTTGTGGGATGATGCTTGATCGGAAGCAATCAAAGTTACTTGTTCAATCCGCTGCTCTAAAATCATCATTTTCTCTACTGAATCATGGCAAAGGCATTGCGATATGAACCCCCATTTAACACCAGACGTGTTGTCATTTGCTAACTCAACTGGATTGTTGTGCAATATTTTCCGCCTGGGGAAACAAACGGAACCCACGGGTTCGGTCTAATAACAACATAGTCTCGATGAACATTTCATAACTTGATCTGGCTCTGTGGGTACTCAAATCTAACACAAACGGTATTAGCGCTATGTATATTGTCCTTCAGAAAGTGGACAACGACTTTAATTCTGAGGTACACCTACGGTTCATCAATGATTTGAAGAGTTGACCTTCTTATTTGTTTTCTGTTTGTTGATGATAATAATCTTTGGTTTACATAAATCTCTCCTTGGATTAAATATCCTGTCTAAATCTAAGATAATTATGAAGAGAAAAAAGAGGCCTAATAGCGTCATTCCGGAAGAGCCGATGATGAGAGAGGACTTCCGGTCGTCATGCGCAGATGTCAACTTCCGCCGGGTCTTAGTGAGGGATGGTTTATGCACGAAAAACTTTCTGATAAGAGGTACACATGTGTGTTCATGACATGGGCAGTATCCATGTGCTTGTGTCTTATTAGCCTTGTCGATTGGGGCTGAAAAAAAATCAAAGTTTAATTGATTTTAACGCAGAGGAATATATGAATGACAACTTCTTTGTTCATTGTATGCGACCTTTGTACTCTTTACTTATATATATATGTCCCTACATTATTACTCTTACTCTGCTTGAGAACGACACAAGAAAATGTGTCGAAACATCGCATACAATGAACAAAGAAGTTGTCATCCATATATTCCTCTGCATTATTGTCATTCCAACTTCTAAAATGCCTCTCAAAGAAGTTTAATTAATTTGACAAAAAAAAACCATATACTCAGCAACCTTATATAAGAATAATATTCAATAGAGATGCATATTAAATATTGACTATAGGGTGTTGTTTTGCTGAGTAAATACAAAATAAAATTCGGCATTTCTTCAAACTTTTTCAAACCATATTGAATTTACTTTTAAGAAACTGAAACGCAGAGATGCTTTATAAACAATGACCGTCGGTGGACAGCGTAGGAGGGGCGTAATTAAAGGGGAAGTCCTATCGGCTATTTTTCGTGGAAGCAAAATTCAAAAGCTCTTCCCTGCTTATACTTAATATGATTATTACATGATCATTTTACGATTATTTTCAAATATGTTAGTGAGGAAAACGATTTAGTAATGATCTAGTTTAACAATGTGATGAAAAGTACAATGCATCACTGCATCCTCTTGAATTTTGTTTCCACAAAAAAAACCCCGATAGGACTGTTCCTTTAAATGTGCAGTTCTGTTGCGTGTCTACTAATATTGGGCGCGTTAGTTTGCAAAATAAAAGTAGTGTTCTCAAATTTCAGTGAATGGTAAGTAAACAACCAATCACAGGTCCACAGAAATGGTATGAGTTTTGCTCTCAAAGAATTCAAATGTCAAGTTTAAGAATCCTAAATTGTTTAATAAGAAACTTCTGACGTGGTAAAAGTGACAAATGCTGCATTTCCAAGCATCGTAACGATTATCATGTTTCATGATTTTAAAATATTGAACTTTTGACTCAAAGCTGTATATATTGCTTTCTACATTCTCTGTGAAATTATTAGGCTATCATCAAGACCCTAAAGCAAAAATATTCAATTGACGACCAACCATGTGTACTAAAGTATAGCAAGTCTAGATCACTCAGCTTTGGTTAAAGCATCTTTTTGGCTTCATTTTGTTAAAATACATTTATTGTTAAAAATATTGGCAATTTAAAAGAATACTGCTGAGACTTAATGTTCGTCAATGAAATTAACTTTGATCTATGCAGTATTTCAACTGTAGGATATATAAAGATAGAATAAATCAGTGAGGCCATGGATTGGACTCAGTAATAATTAGTATTGTTGGGGTCATGCCAAATTGCTTATAGATGAATTTTTGATCACTTCAATTATTAAAATGATGCTCATGCAACAACTTCTTCACATCTGACTTATCCTTAGTTCTTCATAATAATTTGTTTATAAATAGACAGAAATAAAATATTGGGGCGTCTGTCGATGTGATGGATTTGAGTAGTTACACTTATAGCTTTTGTAAATAATATTTATGAAATGGTCTTTTTCTTACCTGAATATGAAGTGGCTATACCTGTCGTTAAAGAAGCAAGAGTTGTAGTTGTGAATGGAGTAGTGGTTGTAGTAGTAATTGTTGTGGTGGTGGTAGAAGTAGTGGCTGTTGTTGTCATAGGGGTTGTAGTTGTTGTAGGAATAGTAGTAGTTGTTGTAGTTAATGGAGTAGTTGGCATAGGTGTTGTGGTAGTAGTAGTAGGCATTGTAGTTGTAGTAGTTGTTGTAGTAGTTGTCGGGGCAGGTGTTGTTGTAGTTGTAGTAGTAGTTGTTGTTGTAGTAGTAGTAGGATTTGTAGTAGTAGTTGTAGTAGTAGTAGGCGTTGTAGTAGGGGTTGTAGTAGTAGTTGTAGTTGTAGTAGTAGTTGTTGTAGTAGTTGTAGTAGTAGTAGTAGTAGTAGGAGTTGTAGTAGTAGTTGTAGTAGTTGTTGTTGTTGTTGTAGTAGTAGTAGTTGTTGTTGTAGTAGTCGGCACATAGCTACATCCGGGCATGGTTGTTGTTGTCTGTGACTGGGTGACGGATGTTGGGACGGGAGGGGCGACACACACGTGTTGAGGTTTAAGGTTGGATTTAGAGTAGCTTGATGTCTGAGTGCTCACCGAGTCTATAGGAGGAAAAGAAAAACATTAAACAGTAAATAGAAAGTATAACAAACCTTAACAGCCTTTATGGATCAATGTGACCAAGGACTCATTACTTTCTGGATGGAGGACATTGATACGATTGAGACATAACCAGAAGAGCTTGTGCTTGTGTGTGTGTATCTCAAATGATAACAGGGTACGATAAACAGGATATCATATACAAGTTCATGTAATATTTTGCTCACGAATTTGGATATGATCAGGATCGAGTAGAGTGAAAAAATATTGCCTTGATACGAATATGGACGAAATAAGATGTTATTGCATTGGGCATGACTTGATGTCATCATGGCAAAGTGGTGTCAATCATCGTAAGAACAATATGCAGTCCGATAGATTGCCTCGTAAGTGAAAGAGGTAGAAAATTCTGTGACAAAACGTTGATTATGTGAAAGATAAGGGCTAGATTTAAATTAGCATAACTTCTGATTAACCAAAACACACAACTCACATGTGATGCAGACTTTGACGTCAGTGATAGTTGTCGAGCTGCAGATCATGTCCGGAACATCTGTGACGTAAACAGTCGATGACGTCATCATCTGACACTGACCGTCTTGGTGATGACTGGTTGCTACACACTCACTGGTACCGGAAGTGTAAGCCAGACAAGCCGACCGACAGGAATTATGGTCCATTGTCCCCATGGAAACCAGAGTACCCGTGAGGACGGAACCTCCGTAGGAATTGAACCAACACGAATCTACAAAAAGAATTTGAACTTTGCGTTAGCAAAATTATTTTATCCTAGAAAGTTATTTGATCTACCTTAGGAATTGATTACAGTTTTTGTTATGTAAAATACCATTTTATACCATCAAGTTAAGGCAGAGGCTGTATAGAATCAAGAGAACCGCAGATATTCTGTCTTACGAGATTATGATAAAAAAAGAATAAAAGATAAATTTTAGTGTGTCAAGATCACATGGTGGTTGTCAAAATGAGTCTATATTTCATATGATTAATAGCTATATCAACCGTAACGGAATAGCGCTTACGTTGAAATCGTTTCACTTGAAACAAATAACGTCTTGAGCGTGTTCCTACGTTAAAGCATTGTTGATTGAAACAATAGCATTTGTATCATTCATTACCATCGGGTAGCTCGTTCCATTGTTTTCTCAAGACCTCCTGATTTTACAGATTATTTCTATGAAAAAAACTAACAATTCCCATGCAATCAAATAATCAAAAAGCCAATATGATAACAAATCAGCACCTAATACTCACCATAATGACTCTCACAGATAAAGTAGTAATCAATGGAACACCGACGTGTCTTCATGACCATGGATGAGATGGCGAGACGGACACAGAAGTCAACGTTTTGATCATTGGGCTCGTCCCAGTTCCAGGCGGCCCAGCTCCCCAGGGAGTCACACTCCCCCCACCGGTACTGGGCGCTCGAGGGGGACCCGTCGTGGAGTCCGCACCATACGTCGTCAAAGCTTGACCTGGAGCAAAATGTAGTGCTTTATAATTGACCTGAGGCAAGTTGTAGTGCTTTAAAATTGGACCTGGAACGAGATGTAGTGCTTTAAAGATAGACCTGGAGCAGAAACTTGGGTTTTCGAAATTCGACCTGAAACAAGATGTAGCGCTTTAAATTGGACCTGGATCAAGATAAACTGCTTTAAAGTTGGACCTGGAGCAAGATGTCGTGCTTTAAAATTTAACCTTGAGCGAGATGAAGTGCTTCAATTATAGGCCTGGAGCAGAAACGTGGCTTTCGAAATTGAACCTTGAGCAAGATCTAGTGCTTTAAAGATAGACCTGGAGCAGAAACTTGGGTTTCGAAATTCCACCGAAACAAGATGTAGTGCTTTATAATTGGACCTGGAGCAGAAACTTGGGCTTTGAAATTAAACTGGCAGAAATTTACTAGCAGAAAACTGGGTCTCAAAGCTAGCCGTGTAGCAGAAAATTAGGTTTCAAAACAAGCATGTAGCAGAGAATTTGGTTTCAAAACAAGCTTGTAGCTGAAAACTACATGTATGGTTTCAAAAATAAAATTAAGTTTCTATGTGACACTTTGGGCAGAAAAACGTGTTGACGAATATATAACCCAAACCTTTTGAAAAAGAACTATGCCTTTTTTGTTGTTAACAAGCCAATAAAAGCAATATAAAAAAGTGTTAAAATTACAGCATTTTTTGTCTGGCTAGTTACTTCTTAAATCACAATGTTTTTACTTTCACCTTTATATCAGGCGTGATACCAATAGTCTCACACTCAGATTGTAGTTTATTACATTGTACCATTATCAAATCTTTTGAAAAGCAAGTCTAGAATTACATGCTTATCCCGTCATTATGTTATGTACATTGTGATGTCATGTGACGTTGACAATGACATGATATTGTGCAAAATGTACTGCCAAAACGATATCTCCTGGGCGTTATCGCTTGATCTCTCACCAGCCATGATGGCAAATTATCAACAGTAGTATTACAGATACTAAAAAAAAGAAACGATTTATTTAACGGAAGGTACTGGCGATTACAGATCATTTGAATACTATAGCTTGCTTCAGAAACATAATTTCGACTCAAAAATAATTTAAAGGCTTGAAAATGACACCATTTCTCTCCAGTAAATTCATATATTTAAGGGGACTTTACAATAATTGTCTGAAACAAAAGTTGAGGCAAACCATTGTGAATGAATATTTAGAATACAGATATCAAGTTACTTCCAAATAAAGAAATAATCAACAAACAGTATTGTATTTCAATTTCCGTGAGATCTATAGATACACAATGTATTTTTTATCATTTTCATCTTTTGTTAGTATCATAGGTCCAAGTACAAAACTGAATTCAAAATGATAATTATAACAAAACGGTTTGATACACCTTTTCAAAAACATCTTGACCAAATGGCTTCTTTACACACTCTGCTTCCTTGATTTATACACATATAAAAAATATCTTTGCCAAAGACCTTCTTGTACAGACTTTATAATGTTAAATAATGGAATGTTTACGTTATAACAACATCTTGAATTGAGTCTATGGATGAATGGACATTTTTTACAAGTTAAAGAGACACAGAGGATGTTGATAGGATCACATATGTCAAATTTTGAAATCGATGTTATTACACCGGGAACCACTAACTGTTACTGAAAATAATAAGTTAAAGGTCAATCAGTACATTAGAGCGAAAAAACGGCCATTCAAGGTCTGGATTTTGATCGAAATCCGGACATTGTGGCTCGAGTGGCGCGCGCAAATTCGCCAAACGTAATTTTGAAACCTTGTCATAAGCTGACAGGAAGATATATTCGATTCGATAGTGTTTATTAGGTATTGTTAGGATGCATAATTTCTAATATTAAACGTATTTGAGACGTTTCCTTGATTTTTCCATAAAATCAAGCATTATGCATAAATGGATATATTTGCAAGTCCAGTGATGAGATATGAACTTCATTTAGCATATTAGATATTTTATAGCTTATCAAAACCAAATAAAATTTTAAGAATGATACTCTGTGTCACTTTAACAGAAGACGTGGCAAGCAAGGAGTAGCCAAGAGACGTCGAGAGGAATCAATAAAGAAGTTATCAATAAAATATGTCTCGTAAAATGGAATTCATCTTCTGTATTCCATCCATACATAATTTACTAAATCGTTCATTCCGAACAATGTCACGTCTTCCACCATTAATAAAACAATAATCATCTATCATGGCTCGATGATAAATGGTCTTCATTGTATGTTCTTATGTATGAATAATTTTTGTTCAATGGTTGACTGATTGTGTCTTTAGATATCTTTATCATCAATATTGAATAACTGTTGAACAGCTATCTAAATAGATCTGAATTTAGTTATATACTGACTGGAATAAAACAAGAGCCACCAGGAGAGATGGCATATCCCAACGGTCCGCCTGATCAGTTTTAGCATATTTTTGATATATTGATTGTGTGACTAATGTTGTATGCATACATGCAGCTAATTTTGTTTGACTTTTAATAACCATCATAAGACTATGAGAAACCAGATCTAGGTCTATTTATTTAGTTAATGCTTATGTCATGTCATCGTCAACTTCCTTATGCTAATGTGAAGAGAGAGCAAAACAACCATTCTGTTTGAATCAATATGCTGTTTGATTAAAAGATCTTCATTCCTTGGTGAGACACAGTTTAGAAATTGTTAATGTTGGAATGTTGGAAGAATGTTATAGTGTTGAAACACCCTGAAATTTGAAAACACAAAAAGGCACATTTGTAAACAGTTTCATTAAGCTAGCCTTAATGGCTTTCAAATTCTGCTCCGGAAACGCATTTCTTAATTGTATTTCCATAGAAACCGGAAAAATAACAAATTCCCGAAAATTGAAAATCCCAAAAGGCACAACTACATGTCATACTTAGTCATTATGTTAAGTTTCATTGAGCTAGCCCTAATTGTTTTCATATTCTGCTCCGGAAACGCAATTCTAAGTTGCATACCCATGGAAACTGGAAAAATCAAAAATCCAGAAAGTTGAAAATCCCAACATACCAAGTTTCATTGAGCTAGCTGTAACAGTTTTCAAATTCTGCTCTGGAAACAATATGATCACAAACAGACAGATAGTCTGACGGACAGACGGACGGAAGGAAGGAGCCAACGACTAAATCCCCCGTCATTTAATGCGGGGGGGGGGGGGGGGGGGATAACAATCTATAGATTCAGATTTATTTAGATTGATTGAACAGTTCCTTGATATGACAATCTACTTTACTGACATGTCTCCATCATTTAACTATGCTAAATATCTACAGCTGCGTATCTTAAGTTTGTTCACTTACCTTGGTTTTCTAGTGCAAATATCTTATAATTTTCTAACGGCTTTGAGACATCTTATCATTGTGAAAACGAAACCGATAATGATGAAATTTCACTGCGTTGACATATTCATATTTGTCGCAGATGAAAATATTTGGCAGCTTATTGAAGTAACCAGGGGTAAAAATTTCGAAAACACTGATTTCTATTTCGATCTACAAAATCCTTCATAAGTGACCAACAGCTTTAGATCTTATTCACATGTGTTCCTTTGCGTTAAGGCAACGCAACCGTGCTGATTTTTCCCTACAAAGTTTACATGGATAATTTTAATCGAAATTTAAGAAAATCCGAATTTCCCAAATATGACCTCATCTGTCAATTCAACAATGCCAAATATCGACATTCAGCATCACTGACAAGACGATTCCGAAATATGCTTTGGGAATGGTTATTATACACGTGGACAATTGATGATCTTCTGTGAGCGGTCCTGGAGTTATTTTATGAACGTCAAAACGAAACCCAAATTACATGATATTTGCAATAAGAACACAAGCAGATGAACAAACTTAAGGTACGCAGCTGTATATTGAACCAACAGAAAAAGTTCCTTGAGATGACAATCTTCTATACTCACTTGACAATCTTCTATACTCACTTGACAATCTAATAAACTCACATGACAATCTTCTATACTCACATGACAATCTTCTATACTCACTTGACAATCTTCTATACTCACTTGACAATCTAATAAACTCACATGACAATCTTCTATACTCACATGACAATCTTCTATACTCACTTGACAATCTTTTATACTCACTTGACAATCTTCTATACTCACATGTCTCCATCACTGATCCACTGGTCAGTGACGGCCAGTAGGATCTGTTGTTTACTGTACGTCTTCATGCTGACCACCTCCTGACCATTGGTCTGACACACGTGGTCTGCCTCGTTCCACGTCCGGTACAGTCTGTGGAGGGTCAGGTGGACAGGTTCCGTCGGGGATGCAACTTGAATCAGAATTTTGGGAAATGATATCAATGTTACCCTTAAAGGGGCAGTAGCACGTTTTTATGGGGAATATAAGGTGATGTCAGGAAAATGAAAATTAATGGTTCCAATTGAAAGACAATGTATTTAAACTAAATGTCGCAGTACTAATTCAAATACATAACGCAAAGTTTAGCCATGAGATTCACTTGTCCTACACAAAATGAATTAAAGGTGTTCACACAAACTGGCCGCCAATGGATTTTATGTGAATTTCCATACTTTGTCGTTGACTATTGTTGATTGGCTTGCGATCAAATATGATTTTTTACACTGTCAAATTAATACATTTAGCATTAACTTACATTTATCAGTGAAATATTTGAAATATAAAATTATCAAAAAACGTGCTAGTGCCCCTTTAATATTTCAAAATGTAATACGTATATGAAGAAATACTTTGAATGAAGTTTTGATATACAACTTAAACCCAAACGTGTACGTAAAAGTTTTTGAAATTATGAAAAAGGTTTTGTTTAAAGGCTATCTTATTATTATAATTATTAAGATATACACGGTCAAATATATCGCGCCACTATCTTTTGATATACAGAATTTCATTGTATTGTAATAACACATCAATGCGTGAAGCGTCATCCAAATAATCAGTATCTTCATCGAACAATCGAACAATCGAACCAATCCGACAATCCTTTTTATATGACCTTGTATGTTTAACCAATAATTCTATATGACAGCTAAACAGTATCGATGAAACTCAATGAAACATGTTCTTACCAAATGCTTTGAGGAACATCACTAAGAAAAGCAAGAACAATTCTCCTGAAAATAAACAGAGAATACTAAACGACGTCCCGTTTCATAACATTTGTATTAAACGAGTGAATGGATTGGTATTTAACTCGCTTTCGCTCGTTAAATACCTTTACCATTCACGAGTTTCATAAAAATGTTATGAAACGGGACGTCGTTTAGTATTTTATTTATTACTGGCTTAATTAAATCGTAAAAATATAAATAAAATTCGCCGACGTGACCATCGCGGCCGGCCCGCTGACATTGTGACGCCAGTATTACTTCACGTCATTTCGTCAGCGCGCGATGTTATGACACATATATGTGTCATAACATTGTAGATTTATTAAACAGCGATATCTTCAACAGGAGAGTAATAAAAATGAATATTGTACGGGCCACGTTTTGAATAACTCGACATGAGAAATTTAACTTTATGAAAAAAATTCAATGAACTTTTCAATTGACGGCAGACACGTTGCTTTGTTGTATGAACAGGTAATAGTTACGTTTATGTGATTGATCGTTATGTATTTATCATATCGCATTGATATGTATATATGGATACAGTGTGGCTTGGTATTCAGATAGTTTTAAAGATCGAAGATTACATTGTGTGTAACAAAATTGTTAGCGTTGAGTAAATTCTGCCTCGTTCGACAGCGTAAATAATTGTCTAACCCTTATAAGCGAGAAGATATTAACACAAAGGTTCTAATGTTGCCAATGCTTGAATAATAATAAATATAGTTTTTCTCAAATAATGGAACAACACTTTGTAAGTTCGATCGCCTATTAGCTTAATATTCTGTTTGATCTTAATATGCTTTTGTCACCTTCGATTCCAATCATCGGTGCCTATATTGTGACAGTTAAACTTAGATTGATAATAAGCTCATTATGCATGTTCATTTGTAGAGCAAATGCATATAAATATGTGAATAATAGGTTACAATTAAAAAGCGCTACAGAATACGATAAAAAAAGAAAAGTTATTCATATACTCGTATAATAGACCAAATAGTTTCGCATTGATCCAAAACACTACATTCATGTTGATATTTACACGATTTGGAAGCGTAAATATTTAATCTCCTGTAACAGTAACCTTTACGCATTAGCCTGTTCCGGTTACTTCCCACTGAAGTTGACGTTCATGCAATCTAAATAAATATAGATCAACGTATTTTTTATTTTGTCAAACAGTATGACCAAATATAAAACCTGTTGATCTAAATTTATTTAGATTGACGTTCATGTTCATCGATTTGTAGCAAATTACTTCATACAGCAGATAGCCCAAACTTAACATAAATGTTACTTTGAGAACAAAAGGTGAAAGAATCCATGAACTAGATTTTCGAAGTTTTCTTATTGCTAAGTCAATGTTAACGTATGGTACTTAAGACCATCTTAGCACAAAGAGAGCTTACGTTTAAAACCTCATTGATCTCACTTATCATCACTAAGAATAAGAAAGTTAAAATTGTAAAATTTGGTTTTATTAGTAGCAAAAGCGTAATAGCTTAAGTTCGAAATTGTCTTAATAATCATAGATTTCCTGAAATGTTTCTCAGTCGTTATGTAAAATAAAAGATATCATATCGACATTAACCTAGACCGATTGGTCACCAACGTGGACGGTTTAGCATTATCATTTGCAATACGAAAGGAACATTAATATGTTAAATAGGAGTTGACTTACGTTAGATGGCTATTACCAATGGTTAATATGATGTAAGTCAATTGTGTAATATGAATATATTTGTTTCACATGTACTGAAAGTGAAAAGGTAATAAAGCGTCTTTTTCACATCCTAATGCATGTTTGTGTTACTTTGAAAGTAAAATTGTGTTAAACATCTTTCGTTTAATCCAATTTGACAGTGGAAATGTGATAAAACGTCTTTTAAACATCTAAATCTTTGTTTCTCTTTGACAGTGAAAATGTGATAAAACGTCTTTTTACCATCTAAATCTTTGTTTCTCTTTGAAAGTGAAAAGCTGATAAAACGTGCTTTTATACATCTTAAGCCGCAGAAATACTTCTGGAAACATTCATTATCATTATTGTTTCATTCATTTTGAAAGTGAAACTGTGCCAGCAATACCACAGTCCATTCAATTACATCACGAACCCAGATCAGAAACCCATCGAAAAGTTCACAGAACACAAAATCAGGTAAATGGCACATCCAAATGATACCATATATGGATGAAGTACTACAAAGTTAAACGTTTACTGATTGATAAGCACGAGTACTTAACACTAAGTGTGCTCTTCATGAGAAGATGATATCCATGCCATTGATAAACTTAGAAACAGGCTGTGTCATAAATGGTACCCGAAAAAAGTATGTATAGACCTATAGATTTACTTGATTCGTGACTTTGATAAATCTAAAAACAGATTTTGTTTGTACAGAGAAGCGCAAAAATAACCATAAGGAAGACAATGAATGAACAACTTCTTTATTGGACAGTAACGACGTTTCAGTATAGATTCTTATACCGTTTTCAAGCATATGGTGAAAAATGAGGAGTACAGCAATTTATACTGTTAGGTATGATGATGAGAAAACATTAACAGTAACAACAGAGTAACAATTACATTATTCTTTAAATACCGAAACGTCACTACTGTCCAATAAAGAAGTTGTTTATCCATAGAATTACTCTTGTCTTCCTTATACCATCAACTTCTAGAATGACACTCAAACAGATCTACAGCCATGTACAAAAATAAGTACATGTGCAATGTTTAAAGAGAATTTGAGAACCTGATACCAAATTTCATTAATGCGGCTTCCTAACAGAGGAGCGCAAATCTTAAAGAGACCGTCCTATCGGAATATTTTTGTGGAAATGAAATCCAATTCGACGTTCGAGTTTACATATTTATGATATAAGTACAATTATCGCAAAATCAAAATGAGAAGGTCCTGTCGTGGTATTTGTGTGGAAACGAAATAAAATGGGACATTCTAATTTACAAATTTATTATATAAGTCACGTGACATGATCGCAAAAATTTTATGAGACCGTCCCGTCGGGGTATTTTTGTGGAAACGGAATCAAATTCGATATTCGAGTTTACATATTTATGATATACCGTGTTCGACCTAATAATCGCACAGAAAGCTGAGATTGGCGGTTATTAAAGTGATGTGAATGGCGATCGAAAATTAAAGACTACTGAAGTGGAACTGTGTTTAGGTTGTCTTTGATAACTGATACAGTCATTCAAAACATACTCACACATTATTGAGTAGAAAATAACACATATTGCCGCTAAAGTATCCTTTAATTCCTCACGAAACAAAGCGAATACGCTTAATTTATTATCTTAGTACCGCTGGTACTTGGGCAGTTATTAGACCTATTATAACAAAACCCTTTTGGGGCGGTTATTGGAGCAGGGCGCTTTTTAGTCGAATGCGATAAGAACATGATCGCAAAACAACTTAAAACAATTTAAGTGAGGTAACATTTGAGTCGATTTAGATTTGACAAGTTGTTAACGATGAGCCAGTTTCGGTCAAGAAATACAAGAAAAGCCTTTAAAAAGGCATGCTTGGTGCCACATAGGCAGATGAAGGAGATTGTGATTTGTCCAACAATTCGGGGGATAAGTGAAATATACAACACTGGATAACAGCACTAATATTAACACAAGTATTACTCAAAGTTAACTTCACAAAATTAATTTCTATCAACACGAATTGCTGAAAGTTATGAATATGTTTTACATTAATCAACGATTGTTGGTATATTTAATATCAAAATACACGAGGGTGACAATCTATTTATCATCCAATTTCACTCTTTTTGACATCTCAGAGAAAAAATGTAAATCTCTGAACACAACAACACTAGATTTTCAAGACAGTGATGTCATTGCATATATATAGTAAGGTCACTATGTTTATGGTGTTGTGGCATTGTGATGAAGTTACTTGAAGTAAAAGCACTGTGTTGCCATGTAGCGTTGACAATGACAGGAAATTGTGCAAAACGTACTGCCAAAACGATATCCCCTTGTCATGCTGGTTAATTATTAATAGTAGTATAACAGATAATAAAGAAAATACTTTCCGATGATCTGACGGGATTTCAACCCAGGTCCGCTGAGCTTACGTTTGGAACCAGCGATGTAGGTCATATTCTAAATATAGCACGAGTCAATTTCAGTACTCAGATAATAAATACATGTTTTCAACGTAAACATTTAGTGACATCGTTAAGTATGACTTGTCTCGTGGTCGTAAGTGATCTACCTTTTAGTAAACATAAGTCTTATTTCGATGTCACCATCGTACTTACACAAACATAACTTTTAATTCGCCAGGCGAGCCCAGCGTGAAATTAATTCGAGTGGGTATTAAAAAAGTGGATTCTACGATTATTGAATGCGAAATAATTAATGCTTAATCTGGAACAAATGCAGACTCTTCTTCAAATGAAGATGTTTTTGATTGAGTCTGTTTACATTTATCAGCATCTTTAATAGAAAACATTGTTTCTCTTTTAATATAACATATAATGTGCCAAATATTTTGTATTACCAACATGGTGATGTAATGCATTTTTTGCTACAGCTCTGTTTATTGGTCTTTTGATTTGGATACAACACATGTGATTGGCGCGGCTTCCCTTTGAAGATATCAAGAGTAATATAGAGAGAATTCAGAAAAGTTTTAGAAAAATCAAATCATAAAACTTGGTGCCCTTTGGGGCACCAAGCAACAATAAAGTAATTCATCGTTGCTATGAGTGGGAAATGTGGGAAAGGCATCGTTGATTAATTTTGTCAGTATTCATTTGTAGATGGAAGGAAATTCTATCAATACATAAAATTCCCTTTAATGTTGTTGAATGAACTTTTTATCATGTTATTTCCCCGAATTAAAAAATTAAAACGGAACGAAAAACACTACAGTGACGCAGAAGGGAAGGAAATTATTAAAAAAGCTTTATGCAATTAAAAATTGAAAGGAAACAGCAATATTTGATTTCCTACAGTGATGGAAGCATTCGTTGCTTGGCAATATATATATTGAAAATATGTCACTATTTATTTGTATCCTGTATTTTGAACAAACTAGACACTTTTTTAATTTAAAAACATGAATCTCACCCCAATATATATTTTTTTTAAAAGTGTAAGGTTTTAATTAAAATGAATTTCTTAGTGTTCTGTTATTTTTTCCTACTAAACACAATACATCTTTTCAAAATATTAAAAGTTTTAACACTGAATCAGTTTATTTTTTATTAAACCGATCCTCTTTTTCCTCTTAATGCGCGACATGAAACAAATTGAACAGATACACGAATTGAAAAGAAAACGAATGAACTCGATTATGAAAAGTCTACATTAACAAAACGCTGAATGGTCCTAACAATATGCGTGTTAAAATCTCAGCAAAAATCAAAATCCCCAATAAATACTAAAAGATACATCTTATAGCATTTCTAAGTTCATGAAGCTACAGAGAGGCTAAATAATATCTTTGTTAAATCTTATGTAAAGGTTTGAACCAAAACTGACCCGTTTTATCTCTTATAAATTACAAAATATAAAAAGAACAATTATTTAAAATACAAAAGGTACGCAAAGCAGGTTGAGTCCAATCTATCCTTTCGTAGAATATATCAACTTCTGCCATTACTGTTACATTAAATCTTTTTTTCAACATCAAAACAAATTTTAAAAAGACCAGAAAAACAACGTAAGTTTGTATATCATAGATCATGTAAATTTCTAAACTTTAATTCAACTAAAAGCGATTGCATGGTAAGGTTTGATATTAACGAAAAAATGTAACTTTAACTTTTTATACATGAAAAAAATCAGGATTAACATAAAAAGGCAGACAAACTTATATGACATATGTTAACTTATACTATAAATTCGAAAATTAATATTCAAAAAATTGAATCTTGAAATGAACGGAACAGAAAGAGTAAAACGTACCTGTCATATCCATGCTACCTTGATGTTTTGATACAAGTGACAAACAAAAAGCAGGATCATTAAACTGTATACTGTTAGTATCCCCACGTCTATACACTAAGGGGGTCAATAAATGAGTTAAAAGGGACATCGAATCAATCATTGATTTGCCAGAACAAATAGAAGTGCTCAAAGAAAACGGAAACAATGAATTTATAAGTAGAATATTCTCCAAAACAACTGGAGAGTATTGACTAAGACACAAACTCATGATTTCCGATGTTTTTAAGTGAAAGTTAATGGTATGTCAATGAAAGCAATATCATAATTGTTTTTTTGCATCATTGATGAATGTAATGAAGAATCTATATGATCTGTTTAGATACTCTTAAGGTTACTGGTGAAGGAGTGGGAAAATAATAATTTTGGATTAATATGAATCATTAAATATGTATTAAAGGGGCAGTATACGTTTTTGGAAAATTATATATTTTCTAATATTCACATATTATTGTTAGTTAATGCTAAACGTATTATTGTTATAGTGTCAAAAATCTCATAACACAAACCAATCTTCCATACTCAGAGAACATAAAACCCCCAGATAAGGTCCATTGGTGGCCATTTTGTGTGATTGATCTTATTTCATATTTGATTTATCACTGCTTCATTAAGTTTGAATACATTGTTTTTCAATTTGAACCCTTTATTTTCATTTTTCTAACATCACATATACTCCTCCTAAAATGTGTTACTGCCCCTTAAATTCATATTAATTTCCATGTGTTTTGTATAAGTATTATTTGCATAAGCCTGTTAAATAATTTCTATGTCATAATTAGCAAGTTCCTTTTTAAATTTTTATATGTGGCATTTTGCGTCAGTTGAGTATCATGACGTCAAGATCACTTTTGCTAAATGTGTACAATTCATATTTCTGAAATCAAATTATATTTAAATGTAATTAGTGTATGTCAATATTTGTAAGCATTAATAGGTGAACATGAAGACATTTGAAATGATCCAAAACGATGTTAAAATAATGTTAACTAGGGTCATCTTGGCAAATGTGGCAATTGCTGTTATTTTAATAACCTAAGACAATTTCTGTTTGTTAGTTCTAGGCAAAAGCGATTAACATATATGTAATAGTTACTAGCATAGTACATTGTATGCATCGGATAACGGCAGGGACACTTTGTCCGAGAGGCCAGTACGAGGCGGAGCCGAGTACTGGCTCGAGGACAAAGTGTCCCTGCCGTTATCCGATGCATACAATTTACTATGCTTGTAACTGACTTAGATCTCACTTAATCCGAGTACAATCAACCACAAACTTAATATTTTCAAATACAATTTCAATTTTGGATAACCTTCCAAGGGCCCCTTCACTGTTTTATGAATGAAGTTTGTAGTACTATGAATGGTGTACGAGCACGTGCTTCTTGCTTGTCAAAGCGCGAGGCACGTGCTTCTTGCGTGTCAAAGCGCAAGGCACGAAGTAAATGTTTTGGGCTTGCAGACTTCGTGCACTCCATGAATATGAGCCTGTTTCAAGAATTGATACTTTCAGTTCAATTCTATGTCTTTGTTGTTGATTGATTGTTTTAACCATGTGTAGGAAAGGTTTACAAAAGTGTCCTTGCATCAGATGGCAGGACTCTTTGGCCAAAGAGTTCCCGATATCGATAATGAACAGGACACTTTTATGAATGGTTGCCATGGACGACGAGGGCTAAGTGGGATGTAATAATTGGACAGAAGCACGTGCCTTTTAGGTAAACTAAGTAATCTCACGAAAACAAAAATAAATGTTCCCAAATATTTTCAATATTTTTAATCAAAATAGTCAGTTTATAACAAATTTGAAAAGGTCGGTACATATAAAAGAACCCATTCCCTACTTCAAGGCTGAGTTGAGATGAGGTGAGGTGATACGAAGTTAAAGGCCGTTTTCAAGAGTATTTCACTTATATCGCGGCTGCTAGTATTATTTCAGGGAGAAAGCCTGCCACACTATTGTGGCGTTGCATTGCGGTGAAACTAGCGAGCATTGCCTGGAACCAGCGAACCATGGGTAGTACCACGTTGAAATTCAGAGAAGCATTGCATCCAAATCTTGCTGTGTGTAGAAAAGTTCTCTACTGCAGGCAAAGTTGCCGAGGCCCTGGCGGGATTCGAATCACGGACCTCTTGATCCGAAGGCGAACGCGCTACCCTACGTCAAAGGAACGGCGTTCGCACGAAATTGACTACCTGCAGTTTTCGCTGATAAATCTTACTTGATAGTATCTTTCACTTCTAAAAATATTCGGGTTGAGTTATGTGAGTTATTTCACGCCAAGACGATGATATATTTGACTATGAACTAATAATTATTTGAAAAAAAAGTTAAGAAATGAAAACTAAAAAAAACGGTGCTACTTTCTCATTACTTATAGTGTGCTATAAGTGTGTCGATCATATATATATCTTTCTTATATATATATATATCTTTTATAACCTTGGACATTCAATCAATGGACCTTACGCGTAAACATGATTAAAAATATAACCCAAATATTATCTTTATTCTAAAAAATATACAATATAGATTAACAAAGTTATGAAACATATCATCATTTATTTCGTATTCTTTGAAATCGAATAAAGATGAATTGATATTCAGACAATCGATACCTGGTAATTGATATAACTAATATCGTGTGTTTACATTGAGTAACGAAACTACGTCAATATATAGTATTTTTGTCGATGTTGATTTGTCATGCTACATATGCATCAAAACAAAATAATCAATACGACAGTACATATTTAGCAACACGAGTCAAATATTTTCCATAAGACTTACTTTAACGGTTCACCACTTTAACCTACAATGAGAGATAAATGTCATTTAATTTACACATTTAACCATATACGGGTTCTGAACAAGGTACTTTAACTTCTCTATCGAGGTAATATTTTGCAAATCATAGAAAAATGACCTTGAGTGAGAAATTTGGTGAAAACTATATGTATGTCAAAACTGTGGGTGTTTATAATTGGCAAGTGGAGAGTTAATGCTTCATTATGGAAAAAAGACATGTTAAATATGTGCAACCTTAAAAAAACATCAACTGAATCAGGATTATTTTGTAATGGCTAACAGAATATGAACTTCGAAGAATTAATGGAATGCCCTTATCTTTGACTTATAACTTTCCTATTTTCAAACTGTTATTCATAGACATTGTTTCACTATATTTCCCTGTAGAATTCAACAACTGACTTTTATATGCTGCAATTCTTATTATTCATGCTCTGTCTCATACTTTAAATTTCATTCTTATGATATCAATCATTACCTTTCATTTAAGAATTGACATCAAAATTTATAAAGTTCATGGAGGTATAAACTTAAAAACCGCTGTGTAAACTGTGTAAATCCACGTAGCGTGCACCTTGTGTATGGATATAGCGCTATACAAATTTTCATTGTTACAACGAAGTGTTGCTTACAGATTGAATGTAAATCTGAACACATAATGGAACTTGTTGAAACGACACCAACAGCAAAATAAACGACAGACACCGCCCTAGTAGTGGCCGACACCCAGTTACGGCCCCAACTGGGTTCCACCGGTTCACCTTGCAAAACAACACCAAGCCAGCAACAGCAACCATTTCAGGACAGAGGCGGGTGTCATCACAAACATTACGATTTTCTGCGATTATTGCACAACGCCAATCAAGATGATCGATTATGTCGTTACAATATCGCCATCAACCTTTCCAGTGGACAAGACAGCATGTGGGATTGAATAAGCTTGAGTGGAACCATGGCATTTTCACGGATGCGTGCAAATTTTCTCTTCTAAGAGCTGATGCCAAGTTTATCAGTCTTATACCCTACTTCCGGTCTCGTTGCAATGGTTTCTTTTGTTCTAACTGTATGTGTATTGACCCGATACACCTATACTTTCAATGTTCTTACTGTAGGTGTATATTAAGCGATGCACCTCTACTTTTTCAATACACCTACTCTTTTTTGTACATCTGAACATAGTCAGGTGAAGAGATCTTCAACTTGGGAAATAAACGGACTTGTAAAATTTACAATTTTAAATAGTTACGAACTTTACCAACGGGTGGGAATCGAACCTGGGACCTTCGCGTCGATTGAGCTACAGAGGATTGATACAAAAAGAGGTACTTTCTGTTATGCCATGTCTATATTGTTGTTTTCCTATATAAGCTTATGCCTAGTTACTAATTTGTTCCAATTATTAATATAATGGACTTAGTTTATGTTTTTAACCGCAATTTACGAGTATTATTATATTTCTATTGATCTAGTTCGGTCAAGTCGTATATACATAGAGAAGGATGGAAAGCTCATTTTCGTCAAAAATGACTCGACAAGAGTGGGGTATAAGTGAGATATACCCATACCTTCCCTCGGTGCATCACTCAATACACCTCCTGTTTGAATCGTGGAACCTCGGCTCCGCTACGCTACGACTCGAAGACCCACGATTCAAACAGGAGGTGTATTGAGCGATACACGTCGGTAAGTATGAGTATATCTAACAAATCTGCCTGTTACGCTGCAGCAATTGCAACAATATTGTCAAAAGATCTGAAACACTAACCCACAACGATGTTATACACGACTGATGACTTCCGATCGACAAGATGTGTTTTTTGTAGATAAACAGTAGTCGGTCATACCCGGTAATAGAGTGCGAATTTCCATTTTACCCCTTTTGAGTTCAGATTAGTGTTGATTTTGGCAACTAAAGAGGAATTTGAACTCATATTGTGGTTGACATCGATGAGAATAAATTAGATAAAATGTTATTTAACGGGACGTCGTTTAGTATTCTCATTTATATATTTCAGTCATCAAACATGGTGTACAGAACAAAGGTAAAAATAAACAGATAATGGTTAATTGTTTTAAAACACATAACTTTGCCTCAAGTGTTTTTAACCTGATATTGAGAAAGTAAAATTCATACTGGCCAGGTTTTGACAACGTAATGCACCAGTTTTCGGATATTATTTCTGGATTTTCAGTTTGACATTTTTATAAGAGAAGAAGAAAATAAAATTTTGTATTAACAAATTTTTAATGGTTTTAGTATTAACGTTTGGCTGAAAAGATAAATACCGGTAGGTAGATTAACCAATGTTTTCTCTCGGTTTCCATCAAAGTAAACCATTGATACATAAAGCAACAATACAGAAAATGCACAAAACAACACAACCTGTGAAACGTTGTATTTAATAGACTATACAATAAGAGCATGTTTACAATACAAAATTGGTGATAAAGGTGATCTTCAGATTGTAACTAAACAATAAATTGCGATCTCCATCAAATGGCACTACAGCAGTTTCCGGCCATTGCATGTCAAGGCAATGATTTTGTGTGACATCTAACGTCATCCTTAGAAAATAAATTGACGAAGTGGGTAGAGTCAAGTGAAATCATTTAAGCTGGATGGGGGTTCTCACAACTTGGGATAATCCAATAACGCTGTTTGTGCAGCCAGGCGACCCGGAGAACCCATCACGCCACCCCCTGAAATATAGTGCATATTCCATTATTAATATTCCCTTGATATACGATAAAACCGAAATACCCTGTTTGTGAGATTTATAAATTCCCATTGATAGTATGACAAAGTTCTTCACGAGGCTAAAGATAATATAAAACATTGTAGCGTTGATTAAGTCGAGGAAAATCATTGTATTGCTGCCTCGTTGAACATCATTTATTCATTACTTATATTGGGTAAACGTTTTGTCATTTGCTGTGGACTAACATGCGTGATGTATATGCGTAGGTACATGTATAACATACAACAGGATTTGACGTTGTCAAATGCCTATGGGCCTTCCATAACAAACAAATGTACCACTATTTGCCTGGAGCCAATGGTGCAAGATTCCTTAGATAACCCGAGTGTCATTTTGAATAATTCATGTCATACAAGCAAAGTCTGCTTGGTGAATGTAATCGTATTTAAAAATTCAACACATAGTTTCAAAAGGTTATAGAATTGGAGGCAGAAAATCTGCAACATCCTCGCAGCCTTGTCTACTCTTCACTGAAAAACACTTTGAGGAAACCAACTTTCTCCGCAAGGCATAACTCTAGCTACTTTCATCACTTGCTGGTCAATGTTTTGCTTGCATTGTGCTAAAATGAGAGCAAAGCTCTCGTCTGCGAAGATTAGTAGTCACCTTATCGATTTTTTTCCAACTGTTAACTGAAAAGTTCTCACAGAAATGCCGACAAAATGCAGCAAGGCCTACAATAGATCACAGCTAATTAAACCCGATTACACTACTGATCAAAGGTAAAATATTGAACAATTCCGGGTGCAGTACACCGAAGAGTTGGCACAAAAAAAGTGACAGAATGCAGTAAGGCTTAAAACAGCAAATGTCTGAGACTTAGAATTTATTTAGAAATAAATGCCCCCGGAACTATCGAGGATGGTCCTTACCTGGGTGTGCACCGCTACCACAGAGATACAGCCCTCTGAGGGAGGGACACCTGTAGTTACACAGGGCCGGGACGGGTCGACTTGTATACAGCTGGTCCAGGGACATGGCGCCGTGAAATATGTTCTGGAATAATGGAATATAGCGATTACTTTAAATAGGAATAGGAATATTTAGGAATAGGAAAAGAAAGAGGAAGAAGGATAGGATGTTTGTCAGTCATACGGTGGTTTATCATTCATGATCGCTTAAACTATTTGGTAACAGTGCTCAATCGAATAAATTCTAGATTTCTAACTCTAACCTCTGTTTTAATCCGAGGACTTCCCGGGTTTGAAATATTATACTTATTTGAAGCGATCATATTTGTGTTTTGTTATCAACGACGCCTTGACAAATGCAATCATTTCGAAAGCCACAGGCATTTACGTTCAATTCGGGAACTTTCCCGATTGTGTACGAGAGAATTTGATAGAAAACAGGCACTATGGCTACGGAACAATGATTTTGGCATCAGCGAAAAAATAAAGGCTGTTTATTTAGTTGACTTTAATGTTGCACATAGTTTCTGTTGAAAATATTTGCCTCTTTCGGAATCCATCAGATCCTCAGAAAGCTATCGAGTTATAACAGAGGTTGTCGTAGGATGCTATAACTATGACTACCCACTATGTGGTGTTCAGCTGGTCTTCGTAGAGGCCAAAGAAAGTTTCCAATATAAGGCAACATTTAAGCAACACTGCTCCCCTTTCCCATAACAATGGATTCGTCGATCTAACTCACCCCACCAGTGAGTCCAAACGTCTCCTCCAAGTCAGGGGGTGTGAGGATATCTCGTCCTACCACACTGTCCTTGAACCCCGGGGCGTACTGCTCTATACTGTCAAATACTGAAACATACACGGGAGATCTATTGAACAACTAGATATGTTTGTGTCTAAGGAGTTTCGTTTAAATATGTCTGATGACAACATGAAATAAATATCACAAGAAACACGAGTTTACATTCAGACCTACCAGACTCAAGGTTTATATGGTTTGAGAACTTTTACCAAAAGACGTTATGCTATGAAAGGGTTGATCAAAAGTTTAAAACCTTTACTAAACGCCGTTTTGTTATCAAAAGGTTGATAACTCTTATCAAACGCCGTTCTGTTATCAAAAGGTTAAGAACTTTTACCACACGTCGTTTTGTTTTCAAAACGTTTATACCTTTTACCAAACACTGTTCTGTTATCAAAAGGTTGAGAAGTTTTACCAAACGCCGTTTTGCTATGAAAGGGTTGATAACTTTTATCAAACGCCGTTTTGTTATCAAAAGGTTAAAACCTTTACTAAACGCCGTTTTGTTATCAAAAGGTTGATAACTTTTACCAAACACTGTTCTGTTATCAAAGGGTTGAGAAGTTTTACCAAACGCCGTTTTGCTATCAAAAGGTTTGAGAACTTTTACCAAAAGACGTTTGCTATCAAAGAGTTGATAATTTTTATCAAACGCCGTTCTGTTATCAAAAGGTTGATAACTTTTTCCAAACGCCGCTTTGCTATCAAAAGGTTTGAGAACCTTTACCAAACGCCGTTCTCTTATCAAAAGGTTTGAGAACTTTTACCAATCGCCGTTTTGTTATCAAAAGGCTTAGAATTTTAATCAAACACCGTTCTGTTATCAAAAGGTTGAGAACTTTTACCAAACGCCGTTATGTTATCAAAACGTTTGAGAACCTTTACCAATCGCCGTTTTGTTATCAAAACGTTTGAGAACCTTTACCAAACGCCGTTTTGTTATCAAAACGTTTGAGAACCTTTACCAATCGCCATTTTGTTATCAAAAGGTTGATAACGTTTACCAATCGCCGTTTTGTTATCAAAAGGTTGATAACGTTTACCAAACGCCGTTTTGTTATCAAAAGGCTGAGAATTTTTACCAAACACCGTTCTGTTATCAAAAGGTTGAGAACCTTTACCAATCACCGTTTTGTTATCAAAAGGTTGATAACCTTTACCAAACGCCGTTTTGTTATCAAAACGTTTGAGAACCTTTACCAATCGCCGTTTTGTTATCAAAAGGTTGATAACCTTTACCAAACGCCGTTTATGTATCAAAAGGTTGATAACGTTTACCGAACGCCGTTCTCTTATCAAAAGGTTTGAGAACTTTTACCAATCGCCGTTTTGTTATCAAAAGGTTGATAACGTTTACCAATCGCCGTTATGTTATCAATAGGTTGCGAACTTTTACCAAACGCCGTTATGTTATCAAAAGGTTTGAGAACTTTTACCAATCGCCGTTTTGTTATCAAAAGGCTTGGAATTTTAACCAAACACCGTTCTGTTATCCAAAGGTTGCGAACTTTTACCAAACGCCGTTATGTTATCAAAAGGTTGATAACTTTTACCAAACGCCGTTCTGTTATCAATAGGTTGCGAACTTTTACTAAACGCCGTTATGTTATCAATAGGTTGCGAACTTTTACCAAACGCCGTTCTGTTATAAAAAGGTTTGAAAACTTTTACCAAACGCCGTTCTGTTATCAAAAGGTTGATAACTTTTACCAAACGCCGTTCTGTTATCAAAAGGTTGATAACTTTTACCAAAACCTGTTCTGCTTTCATAAAGTCTTATTGACACCTCTAAAACATTTCAACCATACAGTAAAAAGAGCTTGCCCGAAATGTCTCACAATTAAAACACGATTAAAATTTTGTCATTATTTGATAATACAATAAGATCTACATAAACTCTCTCTCTCTATAACAACTTCATACGGACCTATATCTGCGTACCGCTCCTTATCCTCCGTGGTCCAGCCCCTCCCCCCGGCCAGGGTGTAGGGGGTGTACTGGGTGAAGAGGAGTACCACGTGACTTCCGGGAGGGGCCAGGGTGGGGTCAAGGCTGCTCGGGATCACCATCTCTATCACCGGGCTGAATACAAACATCCTCTCCAACTCAGTATCAGAGGGATAATACATGATACATTTGGTGAGGCAGAGACTACACCCTTGAAGCATGGTTTAGTCTTCCTAAGAAGCAGAAATATCTCAGAATGTTTTAATCTGGAGTATAAATTCTTACGAGGTTTAGATTTATGACAAATACGCCTTTTACATTCTTCTCACGAGTCAAGCATTGAAATTCAATTCCCCAAAAGGACGTAGAAAGCTAAAATCTTTTACATAGTCTCCGTGGCACTTTGGGATTTGAAAGTGTAGATTTGTATAAAAGTATAGTAACTTTGATAAGCAAACGAGCTATAAAAATATTTTGAAATACTCTACATATATGAACTAACAACTATGCCTATAAGGGAGGAAGCAAACCCAGTTTTAGGGGTGATTTAGTAACATTTAAAAGCTTACCATATCTATATACCAATTTAAAGCTGAAAGCCTGTAGTATGATAATAACAGGATGTAGAAATATTGGTAAGGACATATTGTTTTTAAACACAATTTTTGGCAAACCGCAAAAAATCATAAATTGCCCATTTTGATTTTTTTTACAAACTTTTAACCCCATTCATATGAATTAAACATCAGATTATTGGATATTCCCTCTAAATTCGAAAAATCAAAATTGCTTTAATCGATAATCAAGTAATCAATAATCTACTGCTATGGTCTCACCGAGACGGCAGTTGTCCGGCCTGGCACTGTAGATAGGCGTCTGTGATGAGACTACTGTCCTCACAGTTGAGGTGGATGGTGCAGCGGTGGTGGGGTTGGGCCGTGTTCGAGTCTGGGTTCGGATCCGCTAAGAAGTTTGGGAGTTTGTCCACTGCGACTGTTAGAAATAATAGATTGTGTAGTAATGATAACACATGATAGCAGGAATGTGACGATATATCGTATAATCGAGAATCGTGATACATAATCTGACGATATCGGATCGGGTTCTGTAAATACCGTTAGGATTTCTTATTATATAATCTCTTCAAAATACAAAAATGCCCGCACCCTGGATTTAGTCTTTATGCAAAAGTAACGTGGTACAGTCAATAACAGAATATATGCATAGAGGTAATTAGACATAATGTTAAAACGTTAATAGTCGTGAAACCGATGCTATTCGTATGAAACATGGGATTAATTTTAGGGAATGGAAGGAATGAGACAAAGTGGTTTCCAGTTAAAAGGGTGGGCTATCTAACTTAATACAATTAACTATCTTAGCTTACCATTAATCTTGGTAACCGGAGATTTATAGTCTAGTTGTTTAATTTCACTCAGCAGTTCCTTTGGAAGACAATTCTGAAAAGAAATTTTAAATTACATTTACTCGTTTTTGTTGTTGTATTTCTTTATTCAGTACAATGGTGTGAGCCATCGGCCCTATGTACAACAAGGTCCATTGATTTTAAAGTTAAACAATTATATAACCATAGACAATCGGAGATTGACGCATGGAAAATGTAGCATGCTAAGTTTCTTATAACAGATTCCTGCTAAGAGGACAGTAGTATATTTAACAATGGTAATGATGGAAATTTATACTATTTCAATGCATCTAAATAAATTTAGATCAACAGATTTTTTATTTTGTCATACAGGGTATATGTCGTTGACGAAGATCATGATACGCTTCACAAATTTTAATCATGAGACAATCTAGATTTGGATCAACAATAATTATCACATCAGCTTTCAATATTTTGAGGAAGAGGGTGATCCGTCCTTCGATTATCTTTTACATGCATGACTGGATTCCAATGAGATGTCTTTAGACAAAGGGTCACATTCTAGAATGAATTCAATTAGCTTGAATGCGGAAGCACAATTTTTACAAACATGGCACTTTTAACATGTTCTTCAATTCGTTTTATTGACTTTCAAAACTTGTTCTAAACAATTAACCTTTAAGTTTTACTCCAACCTCGTTTTATCAACAATATCTTCTTACTTTTCTTCATGAGCATTTTATATTGAATTATGAATCGTTCTTTAAGGTTAAAATGTAGACCGGGCATATGGCCACCACTTCAAAAGATAAGGATTGATTAATTGATTAATTATCTAAGAACCCGGAGAGCAAAAGATATCTAGGCGCTAGTACCTTAGGTGTAGAAAAGTGAGAAATCAATATCAAATCGAATAGATCGTACACTGCTTTGTTTCTGATCTGAGTAGTAGCATCAGATGATCCTTGCGGTTGATTCTTTCTCCAAACTTTAATCAAAGGCCCTCTAAAATATCAGCCGATGACTCCCTTGGCTCGTCACTGATTAGCTAGCGTGCAATGGTCACATGACACAGCCCTCATGGAACCGTACTCAGTTCAGAAACATAGGTTCGATTCAATTTAATGAGATTGGTAGATACAACAGACAGTGCACACGTTCTGTTTTGTTTGACAACTTAAAAAGATTACTTTCGTTTTCTTTACTAAACACATTTCAGGTAATGTCCATTCGTACAATACTATATAATACAATATAAACCTGGTATTTGTATCTAGATATTGTCACAGTATTTACCTGGTCAACCAGGTGTAGGTAGGTGAGTTCAGGTGTAGCGTTACTGAGCACCATCTTGCTGCGTATCTCCGTCCCGTCCTCCAACACAACCCCCTCGCACCTGTCTCCCCTCGTTATAACGCGCTTCACTGGCTGGGCAAATACAAAGTGTTACATTTATCATATTTATTTATTATTTAATCTTTTCATTTATTAAGTCTTTTCATATGGTTTTAAAAAAATGTGCATATGCTCATTGCATTCAACTTGATTACACTCAATGCCTGTACATACAATCTAAATAAATTTAGATCAACAGGTTTTATATTTGGTAATACTGTTGGACAAAATAAAAAATCTGTTGATCTAAATTTATTTAGATTGCTGTACATATAGACATTGCAAATCATGATGGTCCAACTCGGCCACCATATTGAAAAAAAGGTTTGAACATTATCTATCGTTTATGTTGACGAACGCACAGTTGTCAGAAATATTTTGATTGGCTATGAAAAGCTACGACTCTCAATTGTAATATCGGCACTGTGATATACCACCTTATAATCGTTACGTTTAACAAAATATTTACCTTGTCAGTAAAGATACTAGCTCCTCTGTCAGATGCACAGTTCGCTATGGCGTTAGAGACAGACCCCATGCCCCCCTCAACATATCCCCAGGCCCCTTTGATGCCCTCCAATTCGCCCATCACGTGGTGAAGCAACACATACCTTAGGGTAAATGAAAAAGCAGTCATTCCTCGTATCGTTGTATTTTAACAGCCAATGAAATTGCTATAATTCAAGCAAAAGACAGTGTCCGGATGAGAGGACTATTAAGGTCAAGATGTTTTGCTTTAGGCTTTTTGAATACCATTTCTATGGCCCCACGTAGCCACAATTAACAATCTACGTTCCGTGTCTATGAATCAAAAGCATGACCAACATTTAAAAGGATTTATCTTATCCATTTAAGGGATACCGGAAGTTGTATTACCCACTTCCGGGTGAATCTGGGGTCAACATGGCGCCTATCACTGAGTCTGTAGCCAGGGTTGCCTTGAGAGGTTCAGACTCGAACCAGTTGTCCAGAATCTGAAAAATTCCATCACAATTGAAATAAGAATAGGTAAATTACAAATTATTACATTAAGTATATAAAGTTGCTTTACGGCGAAAAGGGTGAGTACGAGGGCCCGGAAAAGTACAAGAATTGTTACTGTTGCAGAACAATTGTGATTCCTAAATAGCATTGAAATTTTAGATATAACGATATGAATGCATACAGAAAATTGTCAATATTAGTATTTGTCTTTGACCCTAAAATTAAAGAATAATGCAGCCTCTTTACATCTACCCATTCTGTTAGTTTGTCATTGTGCAGCATGTGCAGCATTTCAACCGAAATTTACCTTTTGTGCAGGGGCAGTCATAAAGCTGTAGAATGCTGGGATGTCCTTCCCTAAAGATCTAACTGAAACATGTTCAAGGATTTGTAAAAGTTATTATCAGCTTATTTACGGTATTCAGCAAAGAACCCTGTTACGTTAGTGCACAGTGGGGTATTTTAAGACGCTTCATGAAAGACCAGGTGAGGAGTGTTTTGACTTCTTTTTCCGTATACACTACACAAGATTTGGTGGGAGATTTACTTTTTACGATTGATTTGTTATCAGTCCACCATAGAATGAAAAGAGTCCATTTTGTGATTGCAAAACTTATGTTTATCTATGATATTGATGATAACAGTTTACTCATAATGCGCAATATCCGTCTGCTAAGCAGTTGCTCAAATCGCTAAATATCTTTACCCTGACGAAATTTTACTAGCGCAGAGAAATCTAAGTACACCCATTATTTCAGGTACACATTTATACAGCTGGGCGGACTGAGTGCAATGTGGATAAATTGCCTTGCCCAGGGACACAACACAGAATGAGGCCAAGGTCACTTAAAAGGTACAGACAGAAAATAGCTGCATGTTATTTCTGTGCTGAAATTTCTTTTTAAAAGACTATTGCCAAAAAAGACTGAAAATGTTTTAAGTTAGTGATCTGATATCGAACATACAAGATTTAAGAAGAGCTCTAAGCTGCGGGAGACTGTTCCATTTCTCTCTGAGGGAGGCGAGGTGAAGAGTGAGTGAGACAGGGGGGTTGTCTAGGAGCGGGTCCATTGCTGCAACTATCCGCTCCAGTGTCGCCTCATAATCTTCGAATCTCTGGAAAGACGTTTATTTATAAATTAGGCCTTGAAATAACAAATGTCATAAGTAACTGTAGATATTGCCAGAAGTAAAACCGTGAAAGTCTTCTTCCCCAAAAATAAGATTTTTGTAATATGATGTTGTATTAACAACATGATATAAAACTTCTTCATCTTAGCGTTGTACATCAACCAGTATAACAACCAGTATGCGGATTAAATTTATGTATATAATCTATCATTTCTTAAAAAAAACAATATATTAAACGTATAACTTCCGTTAATAGCATTTTGGAAGTTGAAGCAAAAAGGAATAACAAGTATTTTTTATGGATATACAACTTCTTTGTTCTTTGTAGGCGACGTTTCGACTAAGATCCAAATGTCGTTGTCAAGTAACATAATTTCTTGTATAACATCTAAAATTGTCCACATCCCTTTTACTGTATAAATATACCATGTATATATACCTACTGACCTCTACTTATGTAAAACTGATCGACAACAACGTAAAGATCTATGTCGAAACATGCCCTGAAAAGAATAAAGAAGCTGTCATTCCTTATCGAATATATTTTACGAGGGCTTTAATCACTTGGCTTCAAATTGATCGAGTGATTTTACGACGCATCTTTCACACCTGTGCATCTCTAGTTGAGAATTGTGCTATCTGACGTTTGTTCTCCTCCCCGTCCCGACTAAGCAACAGGGAGCGCGCCCTCCCGTCCCGACCCCCTGGGGTCAACAAAGGGGTGTAGGAGTTGGGGTCCCTCAGATAAACCTTGAGTCCGTATCTCTACAAGAAAGAAATATGTCGATAAGGTTGGGCTTTAAGTTATTTCCTGGAATACATCAATGAAACTGGAACAAAGAACTTTCATTAACGTGACACAGAGTATCTTTCTTAAAATCATATTTGGTTTTGATAAGCTACAAAATATCTAATATGCTGATTGAAGTTCATATCTCATCACTGGACTTGCAAATATATCCATTTATGAATAATATCTCTGAAATGCTTGATTTTATGGAAAAATCTAGAAAACATCTAAAATACGTTTAATATTCGAAATTATGCATCCAATTAATCTACCTATTAGTGACAATACCTAATAAACACTATCGAATCAAATATATCTTCCTGTCAGCTTATGACAAGGTTTCAAAATTACGTTTGGCGAATTTGCGCGCGCCACTCGAGCCACATTGTCCGGTTTTCGTTCAAAATCCCGACTTTGAATAGCCGTAGTTTCGCTCTAATGTACTGATTGACCTTATTTTCAGTAACAGTTAATGGTTCCCGATGTAATAACATCGATTTCAAAATTTGACATATGTATCAACATACTCTGTGTCTCTTTAAAGCAAGGGTGAAGGATAGAGGATATAATATTGGAGTCTACGTTTAACTTCAGTAAAAATTCATCGATAAATTTTCTAAGCCATGGAATGAGTCATGTTATTTCATATTTAATTTCTTTTGGCCCAAGGTTATACCTTTAATTGACGTTACCATTTCAAAACTTTCGATAAATTTTGTAAATGCATCAAATCAAAAACATGGAACATGGAAAAACCGAAACAAATATTTTGTTTAACTTGTGAAAAAGCATGCAAGCTTTAAGATTTAAGATATGTTTGAATGAAAGAAACATTTACCTTTAGTTCCAAATCCTCCATGATTTGTGGCCGTAGCAAACTCAGTACATACGAGGCTCGAGAAAACTTGAAACCTTTAAATGTCGAAAATGTTAAAAGATTTAAGATGGACATTTTTCTCTTGTCAGTGAAATTCTGTCACACGAATGACACGATATTAAGGTAACAATGATTTAAATTATGTTATCAAGAAATGTTTGACTAACACAATATATAATAAGACATTTGATGTCAAGTTCAATTAACGACTTTATGAGTAATAAGTATATCTAATAATCGGTTAATTCGCTTAAGATATGTTCAAACTGTACATTGCATTTCCAACTTCTAAAAGGATCGACAAATGCACAAATGAACTGTGACGTAATTTTATGAGGGAAATAAAACGTACTCATTCCCGAAATAAATAAATAAATAAATAAATAAATAAATAAATAAATAAATAAATAAATAAATAAATAAATAAATAAATAAATAAATGAATAAATAAATAAATAAATAAATAAATAAATGTGACTGGGATATCTCTTTGGCCGAATAGATGTCG
The DNA here is from genome assembly GCA_916613615.1 of Steromphala cineraria. Classification (NCBI taxonomy): domain Eukaryota; kingdom Metazoa; phylum Mollusca; class Gastropoda; order Trochida; family Trochidae; genus Steromphala; species Steromphala cineraria. Next base: position 38,305,800 of record OU744731.1, on the reverse strand, counting down.
GTGTTGGACTTTCAACCCGGTGGTCCCGGGTTCGAATCCCGGTGGAGGTGGTTTAACAATCACCTCTGTTACATTTGGCGCCCAACATGGGGCCCGGGTCAACTCCCTAGTGTTCACCCTGATTACGTCGAACTGAGGTGCTTGAAATGGAGTTGACTCGAGGACGAGTCATTTTGTGGAGGGGGTGTATGTGAGATATATGCATTCCTATTGGCTTTGACTAGGGCGATATCTCTTTGGCCGAACAGGTAGAGTGTAGGGTCCCGGGTTCGGTCTCAAAATCACTTCTGTTACATACATAAATAAATAAAGACTAATTTGATACAATATATATTAATTAATAGATACCTGGAACAATCTCCTCAGTGACGGCAGCGCCCCCTATAACATGCCTTCTCTCCAGCACACAAACATTGAGTCCTGCCTTCTGGAGGTATGCTGCCTGTCAAAAGGGTTTAAAAACTTTGCAGAACTGCAAACACAACTAAGAATTTAAAACAAAAATGAGCAGATTACGAATTTAATTAATCGTTTGTAATATTCTTAACATGTGGTCTTATTATTGCAATATTAACAGAACATGTTTGAACTCGGAGATAGAAGGGTTAATATTTGACTGTTGACTATGGTTACGTGTTACATTTTCTGTATATTAGTATAACCTGATATAAAAATGTGCGTTTCTGAAATTCAAAAGAATACTTGGGATGATTTAAACACGTTATCATGAAATATATTTTGTTCGGAAGGGTCTGAAGGGTATATTTTTGTAATCTATGAAAAAAACAACCTAACACAATTTTTAATTTTAACATTTTTTTTTTATGTAAAGAGTGTACAAATGTATGAAGCGGACGTAAAATATATCAACTCTCTTCCAGCGAGGTAACAGTTCTACTGCAAGCCGCGTACATCGTCCTGCCTCGTGACCGTGTATTAAATAGGAACCTTGATTTAAGTCTAGGTCCTTATTCAGCAAGTCTAGGTTAACTGAATACATATACAATTGAAAGCCAAAATAATAAAATGTATACAAATGAAAGTACTGTAATTCACATAATTTATTGACTACAGTTTAGTCTACAAATCGTGTTAATAGCAGTCTGGGAATGAAACAGCCTTTTGTGCATGATGACAACGCAAACTGTATATACTCACTGACACGAGGCCATTGTGACCTGTAAAGAAAGGTCATGAACAATAAACAATAACAGCATTAATGAATAATTTGACAAAACCTTGTTTGTTTGACTAACCACAATTGGCACACCATAAAACGTTTGACTAAATAACGTAAGACTTATTATCAAGCAAAATAGAAATAGAATCTCAATGTTCATTTCAACATGTTTTTATATAGTGCATTAGCCGATCATTTATTCACACAATACGATGACGTATATATACACAGTATTGGGTTGCGTATTCATTGAATATTTCAAAAACATTATGCGATACAATTTTCAACAGTAATGAGAACGATGTTGTTTTTAATAATGACAGTATAACTTAAGGATACCAAGTGTCTAATATGTCATTGCATGGGGAAGATAATCAATTAAGCCCAAAACACCCAAGGGAATTCATAATGATGCGTCAATCAGACATTTTACTGCCTGAATGATAATTGCCTGACGGGCCTTATTACACGGAAGCAATTTTCTTAAGTATTAATACATCAGCAACGCCAAAATAAGTTTGGCAAGGTTCGAGCGAGGGAACTTTTTAATGCTTCGGGGGTCTAAAAGAAAGGCACTTGCCATATATAGACAATGATTTTTTTATTTGACAAGTCGATCCAAGACTAAGATATGGTCCTCGAAAAAAAAATTTAATATATAATATATATTATAATAATTTGATTTGATTAAATTTTCATATTTGATTTGAAATAAATTTAAGGTTGCACTGTAGAATACTTTATTTAAGACATGCATAAAGCTGAGACAACTAGACTTGCAAACATTTTCTAGCCGTAAGACGGATCCTTTAATCTCTTTGAGTGTCTGGAGGCTAAAATCGATCAAGAACCTTAGGAAATAATACTTTGTTGAACAGCTGAGAATTTGCTCCAGAAAAGTGACATTTGCATCTACACGTTATACCCGGTACAATAATGTGATAACCTAAACATCACACCTACCTGCGCCGATAATTACGGCGTCGTATTGTGCCTTTAGCTTGTCCCTGGGTAAGGTGTGAGAGCCACGCCCCTCTCTAGGCCTGCAGATACCTCCCAGGGCTCTCCGCAGTGTTCGACCCAACATGGTGAACACTGACCGCGAACAAGACAGATAATCGTACCTATAGTTGACCTAGATAATAGATAAACCTGTAAGTAAACTCTGTGCAACCTAATAAAATCGCCCTGTAATGTTGTTGGACTTATGATATTACATCTGATCTTAGCTAAAGTGATCTGCTCAAGATTGATTTTTGTTATCTATTGAACAGTTTATGTTATAATTTCATGTAACTCTACATAGTTATGGTTGATCGATGGATATTATGAAAAAGGATTTATGAATCTGCATGCATATTTCGGTGTTCATATTCATTGAAAACGATTATAGCATATTAAAATAACCCCTGGATATACGAAAATAAGCATGATATATATTATAATAGATATAACAATGACAGAGCGTAATATCGATTATAGTTAAGTTAATATAGGCCTAAATATTTAATTGATACAAAGCAATTGATCTACGGCAAAGTAGGCCTAGAAATCATTAAATAATTTGTCGTCAACATTTGAACTATTACCACAAACTTTTAATACAAGTCATAAAGTCATAAGAGAATTGAAATAGACAATGTTATCAATGACGCACGTGATAGACGTTCAAGAAGTCACGTAATGCACGTGTTAAGCACGAGCTGTGTCACATTTTATCATTTGCTGAAGATTTCGTCTTACATTTATTTGTTCCTCTTATCAACAAAAATCAAGATTTGCGAAAAGTCAAACGCAAATATTTTTCTTTCCAAATAGTCATAAAGATATGATTAAATTATCATATTTTCAATTATTCAAATGTTCAAATATGTTTGACAATATTCAGTATGGATTTGATTTCAGACAAAACTTTATTCAATTTTCAAGAGGTTGAAATAGGGTTTAAATTTGTAGTTATGAAATATGATAAATTATTAAATTTGCTTGGTGATTATTTTTGGTTTAATTGAGAACACTTGCAAATATTATGAACATTTGAATCTGACATGATATAAATTTCTCGGGATACCATATCCAAAGATCATTACCAAATAATTGTTTTAAATACATTTTTCATTACCATCTATTTCAAACATTTCAAACTTGTTTCCGTTCCTAAAAGTCACGCGTTTTCGTGGTTTATAGCGCAGCGCATACTATAGCATACTCTAGTCAATATCATCGCTGCGAGGAGTTTGCGTCATCAAGTCATGTGATTCTTACTTCCGGATCATCAAAATGGAGTCTGCACTGGTTGTTGGAGTTGTGACCGCTATTTGGGCCTTTATTGGCATCGCCTGCCCCATTTTGGTACAGTTTTTCATGTGGAGATCTCCCAACAAAGGGTAAGAAGGTTTCGGCGATGTTATTTTAAATATTTTATCGATAAAACGCTATTTGTTAGTGAAACAAAACTCGTCAACATATGTCATTGAATGACCGAGTGAAATATCTACGTTGTCCGGTTTACTTTCTTCACTTGTGATGTGATCATGTAAAATCAAATCTAGATCTACCCATACTTTGCTTAACTGCCTAACTAAAATGTCGGTCCTTTTTTAATAAGGGATAAAGTTCGACCAAGAATTATTCATTTCACCTCCATCAAAATATCAAATATTGATATTCATTGGCTTCTATTTCTCCATCTTACGATTTTGTCACAGTTGTTTGATGAATAATTCATCATATGAAAATATATCCTGCATTGGTTGTAAAACGTTCTCGTTTACTCTGATATGTTCATTTGTGAACAAAGAGATCAAATACATCTGTTCAAATGGTTAAACAGTATAATTAAATTAGGGAGATAAAATGATTAAACAAAAACATTAAGCAACTTTTAGTTTATCAATCTGTGAAATTAAGTTTATGTGACATATTATATATATTAAGATCTTGGAATAAGCAGTGAATAATTACCTTTTACATTAAGAATAATGTCATTGTTCATTATTTAGGCCATTGATTGTATTTCATAAAGTGTAACTGTCACTGTTACACCATATGGCTAGTGACCCTATTATCGTGGTAACCCTATTATCGTGGTAAACTCATTTAAATCTCCAATGCCTACAAGGAATATTTATATTTGCATAGCACATCATAGATGAAAAAACTAAATACTGAGGCATTTTAAGAAACATTTTTTCAAATGTTCAGTTAAATTTTCTCACAGTTTTAGTGATCTGAAATATTTAGTATCATTTGCCTTCATGAAATATATACTGCATGTGCAAATCATTAAAAAATGATCCTGTCTTCAAGAAATATTGTCCCAGAGTTTTTTTATTTTGTATGTAAATAGTTCGATGGATAACAAACAGAAAAGTATGAAAGGTAAATGTATTGATGGTTTCAAAGATGTTGAATAAAGAATTACATTTAGGGCGAAAATAAGATACAAACGCAAAAATTATTACCTTTTCGCCATATAAAAGTAGGTTATAATTGAGCTCAAAATAGATTGCAACATTCTATTTTCATTTTATAGGTACAATAAATGTGAAAACAATGATCTCACTTGTCAGGACCAATGTAACATAAATATCATATGTATACTTTTATAGTAAAAAATGGCATTTTGTTAAGATAGTGTTCAAATCACTCATCAAAAATGGCTGCAAGGTAAAACTGCGACAAGGCGTCTATTTATTAGAGTTTTATTGTTACAGCTTTGCAAATATTGTTTTTAATATCCTTATTTCAAATCAATATATATTCAATTTGTAAATAATAATCTTACATTGGTGATTATATCTACAGAGAATAATTTATTTAGCATATACTAATTACCTTGATAATAGGGACACTTCAGATAAAATACATCACACTGATAAGATTTTTTATATAGATGTCAACAAATATATTTTCCATAGATAGATATACGTGCAGAGTTAAAAAACAAGATACAATATTTAGATTGTACTCATTTAGAGGGAAATATACATGTGAAACAATAAGACCCACGATAATAGGGACCACCTTCATACATTTCATTCATTTTAGGGAATGGAGATCTTTATATTTTTTGTTGATCATCACTAGTTTTTACAGTTTTTGAATCTATTTTCAACAAGTTCTCCTATTTCATTGATTTTTTTAATCAATTTATTATTAACATTTCCAAATAGTTTCTTGACTAAAATTAATTTTTCTTTTACAGAATCTTCCAGATTATGCTAGTTTTGAGTGCAGTGTGCTGCTATATCTTGTAAGTAAAGGTTTACCTTGATTGGCATCATAACAATCAACCAACTTCTAAATTATTTGAAGTTATTAAAGCAAATATTTTTAATTAGAAACATCAAAGTTTTTGTTTTAAAAAACCCAAACATACATTATGTTATTAGTCGTCTAATCAAATAAATTTAATCAGTCATGTAACTGTTTTTTGTTTTTGTTTTTAAGGTCATTGATTCATAAACTGTCAAATATTTTGTAAGGCAAACAAGGATTACTTACATTCTTAACAGAAATATTTACATGATTTGTAGAAATGTTTACATGAATTTGGAAAAATGTAATTGCAAGATTCTGAATCATTCCTCCAAATTTCAGAAATCTTTTAGAGAATTTTTTTATTTTCATGGCGCAGCCACGGGTGAAAATATATAACTTTTCTACCTCACGAGATGAGATAAACATGGTATTTGTCAAGAATTGACAGATATTCTATTTATTATATGGATTTACCATTGTAATTACGTCCGAAAAGGGTCAATTTCATGCCGAGCGGCCGCTTGGAACAGCCCGTCACCACAGTAACACTGTGACGTCATAAGCCAATTCGCCACGTGAGACCATTGTTTTATGACGTCAAATTATATCAGTCACCGTTCGCAGTGAAAATATAAGTTATTTTCACTGTAGCTAGTTTTAACTAGATTGGGCATTCTAGAAGTTAGTGTGATGATCAATAAGAAATATTATTTTATGGATAATTAACTTCTTTATTCCTTGAAAGCAACATTTCTACATGGATTCTAATGACATTGTCAAGCAATTGATACAGTGGTGGTGTAACAGCAAATATATACAAGCAATGTTTTTACAATAAACAGGGTTGATGTGCAATGGTTGATATGAGATTGAGCAATGTTGATTGGTTAGGGTAATTGATGTACAGTGAGATTAAGTTACTGATTGGCTTGACAACGACATTAGGATCTACCGTATTCGTCCTAATAAGCGCCCCGGGTGCTTGGCTTGCAAAAATCAAAAGGGGGCGCTTATTAGGATACCCCAGAAAGGGGGGGCGCTTATTAGGAATACGTTATAGATAAGCGAAACTAGCACTTGTCGGGATTCTGAACGAGAATGAAAGTAGGTCGATCGTGGAAATTCAGTGCAACTACACATTCACAGGCTCGGATAAACTGAAAACTATTGGAAAAGCAGTAGAGGTAGGCCATTTTACGTATGAAGGGGAGGGGGGGGCGCTCTGTTGTATGGAAATGTGTAATAGGAGGCGCTTATTAGGGAGGGTGTGCTTATAAGGACGAATACTGTATGTCAAAACGTCGCTTTCAAAGAATAAAGAAGTTGATTATCCATAAAATAATCTTCCTTATTGATCTTTTCTACATACCTACCCTAATTTTAGTATTTTGACATCACCATAAATTGGTGTTTCTAAGATGTTCTCTTAATGTTTCTTTCTGCACTATTTCAGCTGGTTGACTGCCTACGTTTGCCAACTGAACCCCCTGTTTGGGCCCCAGCTCAAGGGAGACCTGATTAAGGTTATACAGAAGGAATGGGCTTCCTAGTGTAATGTAGTAAGTATTAATGATTCATTATCAGAGTTTAATATTTTCAATAGTAATTTAACTGTTTTCCTTGTATTTTTTGCAAAATTTTGCGACCATAATTCTTTAGATAGGAGATAATTTACCAAAATTACCGAAACAGCAGCCGACATAAAGGCGAATCAAGTGTGGCCATCTAACAACTTCCGGTTTCTAAATTTGTACGCTTGATTAAGTTGAAAACTGGCTTTTTGGTGTACGACTAGATTTTATTTTCTTTTTCTCCGAATTAGCCTTAGGTATTCGTTGCTGCCAGATTTGATACCCATCAAACAAAATTACGGTAGTTGAGACATGGTGTAAATCCTACACGCTTAATGATTACGTCACCGAAAGCGGGTTCGTTAAATGGTATGCCCTTTTTACAGGGGGTACTGTGCTCTTTGCATCGAAATAAGTATATAATTGTTGATAACAAAATGTAAATTTTCTACAGAGTGATGTATTTATATTCTCTATAGCTTTCTTAGGACCAGCCTCATGTTTCGTATTACCTTCAGATTTAGTTTTCAACTTTTGCCAAGAGCCTATCACAGATAATGTTTTGTTATATGTTTTTAGGCCTGTAAGTTGTCCTCGTTGTTTATGTTCCTCAGACATTTACAAGTGTCAATAATATTTCACATTTGTTTCAGATGATTTCACTACAATGAACAAGATGGCTGTGCAACTGTAAATAACTTCATCCTGTTGGTCAAACATGTCATTGTCCAGATCCGTTACCATGGAAACCACAGACGGATGGACAAGGCACTAGACAACATTCCATAGACTAGTTGTCTACTCCATATAGACAAACAATGGGTGTTAGGAATCATTAGAAAATTACATTCTTTTGTGTAATATTTTCATTGTCTCTCATAAGCAAGGATTATTGTTTAGTTTTGTGTAAAAGGTCTCTAGTCAAATGTAGAAAGAAATCTGAATCTAATTCCTTTTACATAACCAAGATGTTTTATATTCATTTCTGTCAATTTCATTAATTGTTTGTAAAGTTGTCCAGTGTCCAACCTTAGCTTCAAAAATTAATAATGTTAATAATAATCTTGATAATCTGATATTACCTAGATGTTTACCTAAAATTATGAGATTTTTCATTCTTATTTGAAATATTAATGTCCAACAAACATTAGTTTTATGATAACGATTTTTAGTTTTATTGTTTGTATATCATAATGTGATGCATATGGGGTATCAATAAATATATGAATAAACAATTTGTTGTTCTGTGTTGTCAATAGAGACTGTGACATGACATTGATAAATACTTGATTCTGATTGGCGAAATTAGAAATTGGCTATTTCGAATTACAATGAACACTGACCTAGTTTTATGCATCAAGTTTTTTTCGAAATGTTGTTCCCTTGGTATGATGTCATAAAACCGTTGTGAGGTCATAAAGATTGCGTCACTGTACCAAATGACCTTGTCAAATTTTTTCGTTGGATTTCTTTTTTTTTTGTCGAGCTATTATCAATATACATGTTTTTCTCAATCTAAATGTTTTACGGTTAACATTGTAACATCTTATCTGTGCCACTGTTTAGTCTTATATAACTGCTGTTAATGTTTATTACACTGGGAATTCTCTTTTGTTTTGACATGCACACATATCTTATAAGAATTGAACAGTTGCAAAGTCCTTTCAACTCAGGAAAGAGAGTTCACTCTTAAAATTCTAATAACTAGCGGACGTGTAACAATATCCATAAATAGTTTCTAAAATAGTAGCGGCGCTAGTCGATCTGTCTAGAAGCGGTTGAATCAGGGTAACAGTATGAAGATCCACTTAAGGTTAAAAGTGTCGGGGCCAACCAAATTTAGCAACAAAACTATTTATAAGAAGGGAAAAACCGTCCACAACACATGGAGTTATCCACCAAAATGCCAAAATTTAATGTTACATGTTTCGGATGAAGGAGTCAACCAACTCCGAAACATGTTACATTTTCATTCTGGCATTTTGGCGGATAACTCCATGTGTTATGGACGTTTTTCCCTTCTTATAAATAGTTTTGTTGCTAAAATGGTATTATTGTCATTTTCCCTTCTTATAAATAGTTTTGTTGCTAAAATGGTATTATTGTCATTTTCCCTTCTTATAAATAGTTTTGTTGCTAAAATGGTATTATTGTCATTTTCCCTTCTTATAAATAGTTTTGTTGCTAAAATGGTATTATTGTCATTCATCACATGCAAATTTAACTTTTTAAAACCTCTGTTTAATGCCATTGGTTTTAAACTAAATTTGCGGGTGATGAATATCAGCAACTATATGTCTTTTAATTACCACTAAGTTTTAATGTGTATTATTAAAATAATCTACGAGCAATGCATTACAGGTTATTTGACCTGTCAGAGTTGATTAACTTGATTAGCTCTGAGTTTAAACAAGGAGTTAAACACAATGAATAATGAGAGACAGATGATTTGTAATCACTGAGTTTGTTATTTTCTTCCAATAACCAATTTGGAGTGGGTAGAATTTAAAAACCAAACTCAGACAATAATTGTTTAATTGTATTATACACCAAATATAAAGTTTTACAGTCCTCAGTGTGTTTTGCTATGGGTCAAGAGGTCCAGGGTTCGAATCCTACCAGGGGCTCGGCAACTTTTTCTGCAGTAGAGAACTGTTCTACCACAGAACCACAGGTTTGGGTGTAATGCTTCACTGAATTTCAGCGCGGTACCAACCATGGTTCATTAATGTCAACCTATGCTCGCAGGTTTCACTCGCAAAGCGATGATAGGTTTCCTTGCAATAATACTAGAAGTCATGATATACTCCTTAAACAAATAAGCATTGAGAACTTTTGTTCAGAAAAATAGGTTCACATTTTTGGTAGCAATACATTAAAAAATATTGAAGGAAGAATAACAAACCTTAAATCTGTTTATTGAACACAACTCCGAAGAATAAACATGCAAAGTCATCCTGTCTAAGGTACGAACGTTACGCTAACTCCACTTATCTGTACCCTGGGATCAGAAGCTAGATACGCTCGTGCGGCCCGACTTGGGGTATGCCAATCAAATCATTTTCTATTTGAAATTTTATCGAGAAGGTCGCGAGAAAATGATTTGATTGGCTATATCCCAAGTCGGGCTCGCGAATCTAGCTTTTGATTCCAGGGTACAGAATAGTGGAGTTAGCGTAACGTTCGTACCCTGAGACAGGATCATGCAAAGTAGGTAAGATGCAATAGTTCCAAATTTTCAATGTTGCTTGATTTTGAGGAGTATATACGTGAAATATTTAATAGTATTTCACTTATATACTCCGCACAATAAGCAACATGGAAAATTTTGGAATTTTTGCATCTCATCTAATTTACCATATTGAGAAGAATGTGTGAGAAATTTTTGATGTAGATTATAAATTATGTCATTTACATTCGTATTTAAACAACTGTATGTGATGAATATCACGGAGTGGCTCTTTAAGCTTTGCATTGTCTCACCTTCTTTCGTTAGAACACAACATACATGTACCGTCTATCCTTGAAGTTTCATAAAATCTTTATGTCCTGGACCAAGACTTCAACTATGAAAACTACCAATCTTTAATCACTTTAAAGGGGAAGTAGCACGTATATTTTTAACTTTTCACTGATAATTGTAAGTAAATGCTGAATGTTTTTAGCTCATCTGGCCTGTAAGGCCCGATTGGCTTATGGCATGGCATGGTGTCCGGCGACCGTCCGTCCGTCCGTCCGTCCGTCCGTCCATCCGTCCGTAAACTTTGTGGAATTTTGACTTCTTCTCCAGAACCATAAGGCCTAGAAAGCTTAAACTTGGTGTACAGACTCCTTGACTAGTGAGAATTAAAAATTGTAGCTTTGGTGGCCCTGCGGCCCCTAATAAGGGCCACAGGGGCCACGCCCTAAAAATCTATTTTCATCTTCTCCTCCAGAAGCATAAGGCCTAGAAAGCTGAAACCTTGTGTACAGACTCCTTGACTAGTGAAGATTATAAATTGTAGCTTTGGTGGCCATGTTGCCCCTAATAAGGGCCACGCCCTAAAAACCTATTTTCATCTTTTTCTCCAGAACCAAAAGGCCTAGAAAGCTGAAACGTTGTGTACAGACTCCTTTGCTAGTGAAGATTATAAATTTTAGCTTTGGTGGCCCTGTGACCCCTAATAAGGGCCACGGGCCACACCCTAAAAACCTATTTTCATCTTCTTCTCCAGAAGTATAAGGCCTAGAATGCTGAAATTTTGTGTACAGACTCCTTGACTAGTGATGATTATGAATTGTAGCTTTGGTGACTCTGTTGTTCTTAATAAAGGCAACAGGAACGTCCTTCAAATCTATTTTCATCTTCTTCATCAGAAGTAAAGACCTAGAAAACTGAAACTTGTCGCCTAAAATACTGAATTTTATGAATGGTGACCCTGTGGCCTCCACAAAGGGGGAATCACATTGACCACACTCTACAGCATAATTGATGATGAAGCCTGATGAGCTACAGAGCCAATGGCTCTATTTTATTATGACAGTGTCAAAAATCACATTACACAAGCCAATCATCCATAGTCAGAGGACAAAGTATGAAGATTCACAAAAAATCCATTGGTGGGCATTTTGTGTGGACACCTTTAATTCATTTTGTGTGAGAAAAAGGAATCGCATGGCTAAACTTAACATTTTGTGTTTTAATTATTACGACTCCACTTAGTTTAAAAACATTGGCTTTCAATTCGAACCATTGATTTTTATTTTCTTGACATCACATATTATTCCCCTTAAAACGTGCTACTGCCCCTTTAAGCTTTGCATTGTCTCACCTTGTTCGTTAGAACACAACATACATGTACCGTCTATCCTTGAAATTTCATAAAATCTTTATACCCTGGACCAAGACTTCAACTATGAAAACTACATAAGAAACTACCAATCTTTAATCACTTTAATAGAGCATTGAGATTCTATCACATTATCAATTTTTTTTCGATATTGTAAAAAGTCTATGCTAGATGAGTTTGAAATGAAATTGGCGATATGTAATAGTTTGATGACTGGAAAGGCTTGGTAACCCACAATAGGTATACAAGTGAACGAGTTTTTTCTCTCTCTCAAATCCCTGTTTGCACTTAGTATGCACATTCTTGTAATTCTGACATTCTGTTATACCAAGTTCACTTATGTACCATGAATACAGGAACAAATATAGAAGACACACCATATAAGGGAGGTAATTAAAAAAAAAAAAAAACTAAAAAAACTATGAAAACTGTTCCAAACTTAGTTAATGGGGGTGGCATTTTCCACGTTCTGTGTGTTTCAGTGAGGGTATATATCATTGGATACACTGAAGGATGCGGGAATTAATGAAGATCATCAGTAAAGAATGAAGCAGGGCGGTACCCATCCAACGAACTCAAAGAACTAAGATCGGTCTTAGTAAACCTAGCCTCAATGATACTTGCTATACTCCCATACTGAGTCTAGCGAGATACAGTAAGAGGTCGCGTCAGCCGACCTTTTGGCGAGCTATGACCCTCCAACGTTATATGTTCGAAAGCAGACTTGCGGCATGATAAGCCGAGCCCTGATTGGTAATTTGATAAGTCGGTTGATGCGAGCCCTTACTTCAACTAGCTAGACTCAATATGGAAGTATAGCGAGTATTATTGAGGCTAGGTTTACTTAGACTGGACTCAGATGAAGGTATCATTTATTTCGTTAGGGTTGGGGAGGCTTTCACCTCCTTTCTTACAAACTTAATTTGTCCAGTATGGCTGTTGCCCCAATTAAAGATTTATTAGTATACCCTGGAAATAAGGCGACAAATTGAAGGGAAGTTATATGGTTTATTGAATAAACAATACAAAATGAATACACATGATTGGTTGAAATTCACTGTAAACAACAGTAGATAATAAATATACATGACTAATATTGATGAGAAATGAGTCTGGTTAACTCTATTTATTAGAACAAATGTGATTATCTGTTTGTCAGTTTTTACAACTATATCAATATTCAACCATTTTGATTTTTATATAAAAATACACATATTCTCCTTCATTCGGTCAAATGAGTCTTCACATCTTAATGTACAATGGTGAGAACAGATATTGTATATCAACACACTGCCAAAAGGGTTAACTGAACACTAATAGCCACAACTTCAATTTTTGTGACTTGTTATGAGGTAAACCAAATATTTATCAAAGTGTTGTTTTTATGACATTGATTGTTTTAGATGCTGTGAATATTTCTCAAAATAGAAAATTTTCTCAACGCTGACATTAGAAAATTGTTTATAACTTTCAATTTGTAACAAGAATAAATATGTGATCTTTTAATATGTATACTAAAATAACCTATGAAGTAGATGTAATTGTCAATAAATATGCAATTAATTAGCAAATTGGCATTTTAAAGAATTTCTTTAGATATCATATATCATATTTAAAGTTACATGGCTTTCAAAATTGATATCAAAATAGCTATTACTCATCAAATCTACGACAATATTCATTTTCGTGACACTATGATACGTATTTTATTTGTATCCATCTTCCTACGCAAAGCCTAAAACGCCATTTTCCGAACTGTCAGTTTTATGCCTTGCTGCCGATCCTTGAGTTTCCTGTGCTTACCCTCTAGCTTACTATGACAGAAAGCAAGAGTCAATTCAGAAAGTAACTGGAGGTTGCTAACAATCGCATGTAGGGGCGCTGATATCAGCACAGAAAATTCAAAAGTCGGCAACAAGGCATAAAACTGACAGTTCGGAAACTGGTGTTTTAGGCTTTGCGAAGGAAGATGACTTATATAATGATGATTCTGAATTTATGATACATTGATACAGCTAATGATTAAACTTATGTTGATAAAGAATACTGAACGATTTTTATATGATATGTTACAAAATGATATGATCTTGTTCATTTGTCTCATGTTATTCTTCCATTTGTTCCAATCATGCAATGGAATTTAAACGAATAGTTTACCTTATAACCAATCACACTTTAGATTACTAATTTCTTAAAAATAAGCAATCAACGCTAATACATTTCGACTCATTCTCACAAATAGCATTTGAAAACGAAAACATGTTTCAACTTGTCAAGCGGATACGTAACAAAACCATTGAGGGATGATTGCCTTTCAGTTCAGAATCGATTCAAATATATATGATTTTGAACCTTCAAACAAAAGTAATACTAAGCACTTTAAAATACCAAGTTTGCCAATTGAGCGATCTAGTTAAAAAGAGCTATATGTTTTCATTGGTTGATTTCCGCGCATGCTCGACACGGACCTAGTGGGTAAGTGGCTAGATGTAGCATAGGACTTATTGGACGAATACAGTACATCTAGCTTTAACCAGATTGGCATTTGAGAGGACGTTGATGAAAACTTTGACCACTTGTTTCAATTGATAAGAGCAGCAATAAATACTTTTACGATCAACACAATTTCAGAAGTTAGCAGTTAACCAAAATGCCCTTGCTTCGTTAAGAATTTGCGAAATCGAAACATTTTTGCTCTTATTCATAAGATGAATCATACATCAAGCTTCACAAATTCATATGGACATATCACAATCTCAATGTCCCCTTTGCAAGAGCACTGTGGAATAAACCTTTCGAAGGTGTACTAGGAAAAGTTCCCTCAGTTTGGAGCATAACCCTTTGATAAAGATATGATGTTTAGAAATGATCATTTAATAGTAAACATCAAATACAAAGTGGCCAGCTAGTATTATCCCCTTCGATGGAGCACTGTGGAATAAACTTTTTGAAGGTGTACTAGGAACATTTTCTTCAATTTGAAGCATAACCCTTACGTTGTTAAAGCTATAATGTTTAGAAATGATCATTAAATGGTAAACATCAAACACAAAGTGGCCAATTGCCCCTGGCACAACCCTTCAGAAACTGCTCAGAAATCAACACGACTAAGCAAGCAACCACACACTCATTTGTTAAGGAAGTCGACGCTAGCACGCACACAGCGCCCAGTAGTTACGTCCAGAGCACTAACTTTAACCTCTGTGTCGCCAAACATCATCCTAGCCTGGATCTCGCGGCGAGTGGGCAGTGTGTCCGACTCAAGGTCAGACAGATCCAAACACAGACTACCACACTTCTTGACACCAGGGTCAGTGATGAAGGGTGCATCAGTGTCCTCGCTTGAATAAATGTGAATAACACTGACCATCTGGTTCAATTTGGCCGGAGTGTAACTTCTAATGACCGAATCACCCATAGTGACCGGCTGGTCAGCCTGGACGAAGACGTCGAAAACATCTGTACACCAGTCTATGCCCTCCCTGTGGACCAACTTGCTGGTGGGATGTCGAGATGGGTCGAATCTGTTCAAGACGCCGACCCCATACGTCAACCTTGACCTTCGGATGTTCACTATCGTGGGGTCAAGGCCGAATAAGACCGCGCCTGAAGTAAAGAGTATAGATATCGAAGAATGTTTCATTGTTAATAAATCATTTCATAGATGATGAATTTTTACAAAAATGTTGAGGGCACAATCTTAATAAGATATGATCTTTCTGCTACGCGTGTAGATCTATAATCTGCGTAACGTTATGAAGTAATTATGATATCATTTAATGAGATTGGTTGAGGGTACATCTTTTCTTACAGACTGGTAGAATTTGGTAGAGGAACCACAGTGAAGGATCATAAAGATAAGCGGATTCTTTCTAATGGTACGAATGCAATACCGCGTGCAATTCTTAAACATATATCTTTCCTTGTAGATCTTCATAAAGATCATGCTGATATACAAAAGACATCTGCAGTTGACAATCATTACAACCCTAGCAGAGGATCAATCACATTTTAACCATCCAACATCAACATTGCTGTCCTTGTGTGATCATTCTGAATCAACCAAGATCCACATATACGGTTGGTTAATACAGCAGACAGAGCGACCTTATAAAATAATTTCTTTAGAATTATATGAGTTTTGTGAGAATGTACCTTTAAGGATGGCCAGGCTGACTCCGGTGGGTATGAGCACCTTGAGTATGGGAGAGAACTCCTTTCGAATATCATGCTGCAGTATAGGAGACTCGGCAAACCCTCCAACCAGGAACAGGTACTTCAAGTCTGTAGAGAAAAGCACATTGTGTACATATGATACAGAAAATGCAACGTCTTCTTCATCGTGAAAGGAATTGACTCATTCCTTGCCTTATTTAGGTAACCTTACGATCTTTGGTTACCATTATCTTGTTACCTTTATCATGTAACTTTTGACATAATACGTCACCACACCAATATTTTCAATATGATAGCATATGCATACCTCTCTCCTTCTCCAAAAATATTTCTTGCGAAGAACCTTTGTCATTATCTTTGTATCCCATGTCAACTTCATGTTACAGATACCCTTAAGTCAGTTCTGGTACAAAGAAACGTTTTTCTATACCCACACGATGTTTCATGAGCCATTGTCTTAGTTTCCCAAACCATATTTTTTCAATATAAATTTATGTTATATATGCCACCATTTGTTTCTTTTAGTATCTAGTTTTCTCTGCTTTCCATTTTGAACATTAAGTACATGTCTTTACAATGCAAACCCGTTACTGTCGAAACCAAAAAATCTCGAAACCATGTCCTTACTTCTAGCATTCGGGTGGTTGAGGACATCTCCTATGGCCATGTTGATCTTCTCCATAACGGGTACGAAGAGACACCTCATGGCGTGGGGGGTGAGACGTAGCATCCCCTCGGAGGACCAGCACACTCCCTTGTTGCCGTACTTCTTCACAACGTGCTCTATGTTGCCGCCCTGGGCAGGGGAAAAGTTAAAATACAACATGATTAATTGAAATGGTTCATGATCAAAGGAAAACACGAAAAACTTGAGACACGTGCTTTAAGTCGCCGCTCTGGCCAGGGGTTACGTTAATTTTTCAATTTTGTTATTTTAAGTCGTTGGAATTTAATATACTTTTTTTAAAAAGCTTTTTGGTTATCATCTCGTTGACATCCTAACCAGCATATATTAACAACAAATAAATAATATTATTTTTTGTAAACTCCAGTTTTGGGTTTATAATCGGAATTGTACCGGTCACATGATCATGTTCAATCCAATCGTAAGGGAGCATATCATTTAACAGGCCCGTAGCACCGATTTCAGGACGATGGATTTAGCCATCTTCACATACATTTTTCGCCCGAAGAACTACAGAAAACACTTTTTGAAGTATTCATTATTTGGCTTTCTACGGGCCGAGTCTTGATTAATTCTAAAATACCCTCTGTCAGAGATACTAAGTTCTGATGAAGCTAAAATGAATGCCTATAGTAGTTAATACGGCGATGTTTCAAACTGAGATTTCAGTGTATCCTTCTCACAAGATATTGTATCCACAATCAAAAAATAACCTGCGCGAATAGAGACATTACCTTCTGTTTCTTAAAGTAGTCTATGAAAGTGAAGGGTAGCGACACGTTGAGCGAGCTGTTCTTAAAGGGACTGGCCGATCGCTTCCTGGACTCCCAGTTGATCATCAGGTTGAGCCAGCCCACGGGGTACTTGGCTCTGTAGTGAGCGATGAACTCGTGTCCGAATATATCACACAGCATGTTGATGAACTCGTCATCTACAGCTATGACGTAATAAGAGGAAGAAGTCAATGTTTTGTGTAATGATACAAGACAATATTTGATATCAGTACAAAACGAGCAAATCAAGGTGATTTGAAAAAAATTAATAGGTAGGATTTTTTCACGTGTTATTATTTTAAAATTCTTCTATCTGATTTTCGAAGTTTGTTTGATATCACTATAATGCAAATTTCTAAATATTTTGATACATATCTTATCACGATTTTCCTCAGTCAATTTTCTTATATGATTTACTGTATGGTCCTTTCGATTTTGGCGAATTTAAAGAAGTGCACTGAAAAAATAGAGATATAACAAAAAAATTGAAAAAAGAATGATCTATAGATCAATTGACACATTGAATAAGGAAATTTTGAAATTATAAGTGTTTTTATATATTTTGATTGACTACTTAATGAAATATTAATCATCAACAGTTACAATACCCCTATCTAACTTCCTCTCGATATGTCAACTTATATTTTGTCCACTATATTATATACTATGAACGGGGTCCGTGAGTCTACCACTGACCTGTGGCCCCGTAGGGACCCCCTGTAGCCTTGTACAGCTCCTTCAGCTTGGTGTCCTCCCCCAGCTCGTGCACTGTTATATCCACCGTCCCTCCCCCACAGTCCACCACCATGTAGCGGGTACCTGACGTACAGTTGCACAATAAAGTAAGTATACCTGGTGTACAGTTGCACACGAAAGCAGTATACCGGTTTTGCTAAACTTGAAGTAGAGAAGCCTTTTATTTGCTAGTACTCTGACCTTATTGTTTTGTGTTGAGGCACGAATTAGTAAATTTCTGAAAAAAATTTACTGCATACAATATAAGTTACTTTTGTTAAATATGCATTGCGTTTTTAATCGCAGTTTCAGTTGTATATTTATTGTGCACGATTATGCGTTATCTAAACGTCAATATTAGAGATATTTCATGGATGGAATTTAAGCGATGTAAAGCAGGTATTAAATACATAAGACGATTATGTTTTCTTCAATGAATCAATCTTTTGGATTCTTATAGCAATCCAATATTATATTAATCGTGTGAGAAAAGGGTTTAAATGTAGAGGAGAGATCATATTACAGAAACAAAGATGCAAAAGTATGTAATACATAATATCAATGTAATTAATATTAATCGGTGATGTCATGCAAATATTCGATGTCAGCTCAGGAAACGGCTGTAAAATATTTAATAGAGTTAGGGAAAAGTGGAAAAAACAAAAGATAAAGGGATACTTCAGGGCATGCTACAGTATAGAGATTAGAGAGATTGGAGAATGCTTTGGCTAATAACCTATATTTATTTATATTTCCATACTGATTTAGAGTCAGAGGATTAAGTATTTTGATAACTTTGAATATGTAGCAAGCATTAGGTGGTAACCAAGATAAAATATTAAACATATACCGGTACCATTTTTTGTTTCAGCAAACAAATAAACCTCAACCATTACCTCAATACTGCCTAAGCCACGCAAATAGTTTATGATATATGTGTTTAGGACTAGGAAGACTTTATGATAGACAAACTACGTGAAAATTAATCGTTATTCGACCACGATAAAGCTATTAAACTGTATTTGATTTTACAGTGACAATTTCTATTGACAATCGATAAAGTGTAATCGCCATATGTAATGTGATTTATGTTAACATGAAGTCATATTTACCTCTTTAACGTAAGATAGACATGTGGCCTTTTAAAGTTAGAGCACGACTTCCACTCATAGGATAAGCAACCTTTGCAGAATGTTTTTTAGTTTACATCATGGTTACTGAGGAAGCTAATGTTCCCTATGGTAACTAAATAATCATTTCATACTAAAATGCAGTGTCATTTGGTCTCACATCTTGTTTATATTTGCCTTTCAAATCAAAATCGTCCAGTTTTCAATTTGCAATGATAAATGCTATCGTGGTCGAATACTGATTCTCCGAGTGCTAGCTGTGAGAGAGTGTTCTACACTATGACGTCATCGTGTATGACGTAACAGACAAATAACGTGTACCTTTTATCTTATTCTCCAGGGGGAAGTCAGGGGGTAAATCAAATGGTGGACGGGCAACATCTGTAAGGGCGACATCATATATTCAAATTTATTTTAAAAAGACCATAAACACATATGTGATTCCCGCCATCTAATAAGCATACACTGAAAGTGGTAAATTCTTTAAGAACCAATGTGAAAGTGAAATATTTTAATAATCAGCATTTAAACACCATGTTTGATTTATGATTTTGCTTCAACTAAAATTTATAAATGATTTATTGATTTATCATATTCATAAATGAGTTATGAATTAATCATGCTATGCCGGTATCTATAGGCCAAATAACTTTTGAGATATGTCGTTGATCATACCACAGTTGATCAACTAATGGGATTTCTTGTGTTAGGAACTACCTTGCTCTTGTGCTATAACTAATGACTAACGAATCTGCTACTTAAAGAATATCTGAAAATGTGTTAGTAAGGAAACTAATATCGATCTACCATAAGCTATAAGGTATAAACTTTTCGATTTTGTCGATGCTTCAGTTTCTTTCGTTACGTTATCGACCTTTAGATTTCGATTACTCCTTTGTATTGCGCAGCGCACTAATTAGATCTTCTACAAGATTAGGTCTAGTATATTTCGGCTCACGATGTGGATTTGAAATAACGCCGATGGATTGGTGTGATTAAGAACTGAAGCATTGCCAAATATCACTAAAAGGACATACTATTCTAATTGGGTCGCACGATGTAGGAAGAGTGAAGCATACTTTTATGGATTTGGGTAATATAACACAACTCAATTCATTAAAATTTAAGGTTTCTTTGAATGACCATGTTTTCTAGGTTTGTAACGCTTTCAGGATTTGCTTCATTTTACGAATGCAGCGTAACAAATGCAGTAAACATGGTTTAACCGTTCGTGCTTATATTCTCCCAGTACACGCACCATCTCGAACCTCCGTGCATGCGGGTTGTTCATTAAGGGGCTCCGGCGTGGAGTATCTCGGAGATTGTAGAGGGCGCCACTCGGGATATTCCGGAACAAGTTGGTACATGCGCAGTTTGCGGCAGTAGATGGAGGCAGCTTCCGGTTCCAGGGCAATCAGAAGCTGATCCGGGGCGTCTGGAGAGACTAGGTCCGCCTTGCAAAAGAAACGGTTAATAAGTTGCCTGATTCAAAATAGGGACATTTGCTTAAGTGTCACTTGGTTGCTGGCAAGGTACAATAAGGATCTAAAAGGTTCCATTTGAATAAGGCATCAACGAATTTAAATTACAGAGTCTAAGATGCTCAAATAAAAAAAGAAATGCCGGGCCTCACAAAGGAAGATGAATTGAATCCTTAGTCATGGATTACTACAATAAGATACACCATAGAGTGTCGAAGACGTGTTTCTGAATGATGGGTATAACCATGCCAACTTTGTAAAATACTTCAAGTTGGTGTTCTATTGCTGTGCACTTATTCAATTCTAATCATTTTCCGTTTAAATGGAATATACCACATAGGACTATATAAACATTTCAGTAAGATGAAGATACATGTTTGAGCAAATTTATTTCATTTACTATTTATTACAATTTATAACCAGCTTCGGTAGACAGCGTGCAATTCTAGGCAATGGTTAGATTCTTTCTTTTTTTCAACAATTTTCATCTTTATCT